>VZSZ01003318.1:1461-25379 GCA_013398815.1 Ibidorhyncha struthersii | reverse complement strand
TGGTTGGTCCATATCAGTTCCTCTCTGCTGCTCCTTTCTCCTCAGTCTTTTCCCTGCTCCAGCCTGGGTCTTCCATGGGCTTTTCCAGTGTGTGTCCTGTGGGATGCAATTACTTCAGGGAATACCTGTCTGCTCGTGTGTGGTCCTCCACAAGCTACAGTGTGGATACGTGCTCTAGCATGGTCCTCCACGGGCTGCAGGGGAATTGCTGCTACATTGCCTGGAGCACCTCCTACTCCGACTCTGATTTTGGTGTTTGGAGGTCTGTTTTTCACACCTTTTTCCCTCACTGCTTGTGTGGCATTTTGCCCCTTCTTAAATATGTTTACAGAGAGGCATCACCAGCTTTGCTGATAGGCTCAGCTGAGTCCTGCAGTAGGTCTGTTGTGGAGCTCTCTGGAACCAGCTGTGTCCAGCATGGGGCAGCCTCTGTCCTCTCTTCACACAGCCTCCCCAGCTACCAAAACCTTGACACCTGCATCCAATGCAGACACGAAAAACACATATTGCAGGGCCTCAGTTTATCTTACTGCCTAGAAATTGATTGCTTTCTTGAATCTTGAGATTCTCATATCCTTCCTAAAACTCTAGCACTGCTTTCAGTTATATACTGCCAAACTCTGAATTTACTTATTAGTTGCATGTCCAATCCCTTTTTGAATCATTCCAAACTCCCAGGTTAATAAATGAACTGGTTCAACAATGTAATTGAACTTCATCTTATCAGTTTTAATTTGCCACTTTTAAACTTCATAGAAATTTTTCTATTATTATGAAAGAATTAATAGCTTTTTTTAAAATTAAAATAGTTATTTTTCTAATAAAGTATAACAGAACACTAGCAAAAAGAGCATGATGCTTGATTATTTGAGTATTATAGGAAAATATATACTGGGTCAATGGAAAAAGTTGGAAGTAGGAAGGATTAAAAAGGAGTCTATCATGATTTTAATTATTCTGGAATATTTTACTTTCTAATACAATGCTGGAAAAATAGTTAGAACATATCTGCAAAAAGACCGAAATGCAAAGTGTAAGCCATTATTTCTCCCTCCAAAATTCATTAATAAGTGTGAATAGTGACTTGATTGCCATCATGAGAGATTGTGCGTTCTAATGAATCAGAATTCTTTTGGAGCATATTTGATCTTCTCTTGGATCAGCTACTATTGCTCCCTGACTTTTTAGCCTTTGGCATTCTTGGAAATTGCTGTTTGGACATGGTCTGTTCTGCTCAAAGGTCAGAAAGGTATGGATGCATAGGTAGGTGCATAGAATTTGGATATGAGAAAAGGCCATGGCAATGAACAGTTAAAAGGAAACTAGTTTTGCACTGACGGTTAAAAGAGGAGTCAGAAATACATAATCACAGACATATTGTTGATGTGATCCATCGGATTAGATATGGGACTGTCAGATCTTCAGAAATTTAAAGTCAAATCTACAATGTAAATAGTAGGTTTCTTACTCTCAGAAATGTTCTGGTATGCTCATTTTATAATAATCTTTTATTTAGTGTGAAACTTTATTTTTATCATTCTTCTATCTAAACAAGAAACAAAAATAACTCAGAAAACCCACCCCAAACATATATTAGAAACTAAAGAAAGTAGGATGTCTTTGTGCAAATGTAGAAATACTCCTGTAAGATCCGTACAAGAAACAAATAGTAATATATACTAACAAAAGTTTATAGCTGTTTTATGCAGCAATGAGGCTTTTTTTACTGGAGTGATGGTAAAGAATAAAATTCATTCATTCTAAGAGTTCTACAATGAAATTTATCTGTCACCATTGGTTTTGTAGATATTGTGTTTCTCAACTTTGGCTACCTCTGCATTTCCTTAGTATTGACCTCTGAGCTTTGTTTTGCTTCCTCTTCCGCTCAACTAGAGGCTCTGGGGAGACCTTATCACAGCCTTTCAGTACTTAAAGGGGCTCATAAGAAAGACTTTTTAGTAGGGCCTGTAACGACAAGAAGTAATGGTTTCAAGCTGAAAGCAGGTAGATTCAGACTAGATATCAGGAAGATATATTTTACAATGAGGGTGGTGAAACACTGGCACAGGTTGCCCAGAGAGGTGGTAGATGTCTCATCCTTGGAAACATTCGAGGTCAGGCTAGACGGGGCTCTGAGCAACCTGATCTAGTTGAAGATGTCTCTGCTCATCGCAGGGGGTTTGGACTAGATGACCCTTAAAGGTCACTTCTAACCCAAACCATTCTATGATTCTTTGATTTTATTTAAATTAAGAATTGTGAGAGAGAACGGTCTCTCTACAGAGATTAGGGCTTTTAAAATAAGTCTGAATCCTGATCTTTTGTTCTTTGGACTTGTTCCTTCACTGGGAAAACAGCACCTTCTGACTTCAGTGTGTGTTGTGAGAATAAGCGTGTTAGAATCACAAGGTCCTCTCTCCTGTGGTATTTGTCATCACTTAGGTATGCTACATCAACCAGGTGAAAGAGGCTATTATCACACAGAATAATTTGAATCCGACATAGTATGTCTCATGGAAAATTAAGGATTGGATCTGACTGCCCAAAGAGGCCGGGCCATCTCCATCCTTGTAGATTTTCAAAACTTAAATGTATAAAGCCCAGACCATCGTGTTCTGACCTCAGACCTGACCCTGCTTTGAGCAAGAGGCTGGAATAGACACCTCCTGAGGTCCCTTCCAACCTGATTTATCCTGTTATGTTGCGTCGTGGAATAAATATTTTGGGATATCCAGGCAATCTGTTTATGCTAACTTTACTGTGTATTTTTCATAATTTGAATAGGACAAGTTTTCTACTTATTTATTTGGGAAGATAAATGTAATTTGGGGAAACTGCCTGGGAAAGCTAAAACAAGAGTGAAAAAATATCTCCTTCTTTCTCTTGTGGCATTCATCCTGGTTTACAGTGGACACTGAGAGACTAAAAGATACTAAAACAATTAGAGCTGAATCTCAAGCATTAGGCTGTGGAATTTGATATAGAAATCCAATAACATGAGATATATTCAGACTGACTGACTTGTATAACTTTCTGTGTGGAATATGGACTATTCAATTTCAGGGAAGGAGGAGAAGCAAAGGGCTAATATGATCTGCCCTACTTTAAAGGTACACGATCTTACTCAAAAGCAAAGGTATATGTAGACAGCAGTTGCAGGTAACTTTATTTTTTAAAGTAATTTAATTTTTTAACTCCTTCATAAACATAAAAGCCCCACTGATGTTTAAATAGTGTATTTAATGTCATAGATGTCATCAAAGATCTTGGTAGTGAAATGCATACTTTAATTTTTAAAAGCATTTTACCTTGCCTAACCTAGCTTTTCTGTTGACTACCTTTTATGCCTGACTGCTACTGCTACTGCTACTTTACTAGTTTTCAGTGCTTTTGGAACTTTCTACCGGCAGATGCTTAGTTTGCTGTTCAGAGATCAGAGATGCGTACATGTCTAATGAATAATTATGGAAGAGACACGAGAAAAAAGATCACAAAATAGACTGAAAGGGAAGTAGACGCTAGATTTTGCATTCTCATGAAAGAGAGGAACCAGAAATATCCCAATAGGGAAATACATAATTGTAACATGGCAGTCAGAATCTGAGATGCCAAATTGGATACACTGAACATTTAAAATTCATACTTTATTAAGTAATCATATCTTCTTTTCAATATCTTAGTATTCAAAGTAAGAAAACACCATGACGTGTACAAGTAAGGGGACAGGGTCCTCAGAAACAAATATTTGATGAGTAGCGGAAACCTTTTATTTCACTCAACCAGATACTGATTACAGCAAATGCAGTAGCAGTTTGGGTGAGAAGAGCATGCTTTTATCTTAGAAAATGCAAATAAGCCATCCCTTCTGCTGAGGGCATCTATGATTATTTTTTTTCCCCCAATAATCAGAGCTAGTGGGAAAATGTTAAATGAATTTGGCAGGCAAAAGACCAGATTTCACTAAATTTGAAATTGAATTGGTGTAACATCAGGCAAGTCAGATGTTAAATTTAATCACCTGCTACTAAGAAAATGAATTGAAGTGTATCTGAATACACAAACACAGAGACAGGAGTCCACCAGCAAATAATGAATTCATCAGCATGTAGTCCAACAAGACTGAGCCCCAGCAGTACCTTACTAAGTTTAAGTTGTATTTATTTGGTAAGTATTAAATGGTAGTGTCCGCATAAATACTATATAATAACTTACTGGACATAGCAGCAAATAACAAAATTGGTAGGAGGATTGTACTTAGTTTGAAGGGAGAACTCCACTGGTTATGCAGCTTCAATTGTTTATGTACTATGGATTTTAAGAATAATATTCTCTGAAGATTATCAAGTTGCACATGTATCACTGGGACTAAAAATTCATAGTGGAAGAAAGAAAAGTTACATTAGTATTATAAAAGAAATAGCTATAACTAGAAATATGTTATCTGTGATTTGAATATACCAGATATTTCAATTTTGTGAAAACAGGTTAATATGGAATAACATATCTACTGTCTTCAGAAAGTTTGGCTTTAGCTGCAAGAAAGATTCTCAGTGAAGGTATAGAAAAGGTCATTTTATCTACTTCTATACCTGGCATTTTTCTTATTATGCTTATTCTTTTTCAGAATCCATCTTCTCCATTTGACATTAAGAACAAACAGTTCTTTGGAGATCAAACTAAAAGTGATAATGGATGGACTTTGACACTTTCTAATTTTGCAGTCAAAGTTATAATAAATTGACATGTTGACGTGTTTTACATTTCTGCATTATTTTATATGAATTAGGGACAAACGTTTCTTACACCTTTCTGATTAGCCTAGAATTCTTACTGTTGCAAAATTCCTATGAGCTAATCAAAAGTTTATTAAAATGAAGTGAAAGACTACTATTCACTTAAAAGTTCTTTTGGTGAATCTTTGAACATACTATCCAACCCAAACCGAATATTCTAGATGAATTGTATTTTCTTTGGAAATCGGTAACAGACTGTAGAAAATCTAGAATGTTGTGATCCTGAAAAAAAAAAAGCCTTTAAAATATTTTTTTAATTATATATTTAAAAGTGTAATCAATGCTTTGTCAAACAGCAATTATCTAAGATTTACAGGCAATGAGGAAATGCTGTCATCTTATTTATCACACTACAATCTCAAGTAAACTATTTATCTAGGAGCACTTTTGTATGACTAATCAAGACTGCTTTCCATCATTTTAACTTTGTAATTATGAAAATATTGCTCTAATTTGATCCTGCAGTTGGGAGCTTGTGTTTCCTTAAGGGCTTGTGAGTTTAAAGTCCAGCATGCTGCTAGAAGTTCACTTGATATAAGTTTAAAGGTTTATCCCAAAGATCACAGTAAAAGCAGAAAACAAATGATTGATAAAACGTCAGAAATTTCCAGTTAGGACCCTTAAAAGCTTGGAAACCATAATTTCAAGATGATTTGTCATTTTTAAATGATGACATAGGTGATTAGAAAGAGAAAGTGAGAGACATAGTTACTCTTGGAGTAACAGCCTTTTAGAACCCACTTTAAAAAAAAAGGAAAACAGACTGTTTTCAGTTCATTCAACTGTTTAGTTATATGCACATTTTCTTTGTGTATCTACAGTGTGTGCCAAAATATAGTAACCCATAAGAAGAAGAGACACAGTGACACACACTGTAAATGGTGTGTTTGAAAGAAACTAATTATGTAACTGGCTCCCAGTCACCAAGTGTTTCTGTTCTCTATTCATTTTTTTACAGTGAGGTGACTACAAAAATATCGCCAGATTCACATTACCGAAACTACTTTACAAAGCATCGTAGTTTTGCATGCAAATAATATCTAAATTCTAAATACATATTATGTCTTCACATGATATATCATCTTTAATTTCACCATATTTACTACTGGAGTTTCAGAATTTCTATAGACAAGTTTTTCAGGAAGAACATCTGTTCTATCTAACGTAGAAGAGATGAATGAATAAAAGTATCTCTCAACATTTTTCTGCACTCCCAGAATTATCTGTAGTCTTTGGGTATCCACCCAGCTAATTTCATACTTCACATTCACAGTTTCAGAGTCTGCTAGGTGAACACTTAATACGTCCATGTCCTGTGGCTGTAAGGTACCTAACAAGCTTGTTAAGACACCAGCAAGAACAAAGCAAACATATGCATTACTATGCAGTGTGTTAATTTACAAATTTTTGTCACTGTTTTATGTTGGTTAGCACTCTGTAGCTGAACTGCAGCATCTCAATCAAATATTTCAGTAGAATGTTACAATTCAAAATTGTATTTTTTTAAGAGTTGAGACAGAAAGTAACGTTTTTCAGTCTCTGACTTCTGTAGACACTGTCTTTAGTTCCCACAGTTTCTCACCACAGGAGCCAGTATCAGTTCCTTATGGGATCTCTTTATGTATATCAGGGAACACTAAATAAGTCAATTACAAAACCAAAAAAGAAAAGAGGATAAGGACTCAGTGAATGAAAATACACTGCCCCCCCCCAAAAAAAAAAAAAACAAAAAAACAAAACCCAACAAAACAAAACTGCCCACCTGTCCTAGTATAAAATTCTTCTGCCAAAGTGGTAGACTATCAAGGGGTGATTGAAGGGCCTAACACAGCATGTAGGCACATCTAGAACCCCTAAGAGATCCTGCCCGGCCTCCAGCAGAACACGAGTCTCATGTCGGTCCAATGTCATGTCTAGCAGCTCTCTGCTGGTGTCTCAAATATCTCATGATATCTAAAATAGAGACACCTGAATCACTCCATTAGGCATTTCAAATGTGGAAAATTGTTGATGCAAATGCAATGAAATATGCAAATGGAATGTAAGAGATAAAATTGCTGTAGATAAAAAAAAAAAAAACAACTCAGCTACCACAGGAGATTTGAATTTTAAATGTGTTTAATATGCAGATGATACCAGCTTAAGGAGATGACTACTTGTTTTGCATAAGTGTCCTAACTAAAGTTTTGCTTTTAACGGGGTACTCTTTTTGTTAGCCATTTTGTTGTGATTGGTCTGAATAAGTGACAATAAGACCTGTGCACATACATTATCTAACAGGCATTTTGCAGCTTACTTGACATTTCTCTCCAGCAGTTATGTACTTGATACGTTTCATTTTAAATGGCAAAGAAAACTATTCTAGCTAACATTTATGACTTTTTGTAGAGTTTTACATACAAATGAGACTTAATCTCTGAGGTCAATGTACTGTATGACCCAAAGAATAATACTCAAGTATTAGGTTACTTCAATTTTCTGAGCAAATTACATTACATTCCCTTTTGAAAATTTATAGTTTCTAACCAAGTGATATTCGCATGTTGTTGTATTTTTACGTATCAAAATAATTAATTAATTTTGCATGCACTAAGCTGCAAATAAAACCTCTGCATTTTTTCATATAAATTTAAGTGAACAACCAAGTTAAAGAAACAAGCTGAACCTTTCTGGGTAAATTCAGCATAATGGTGGTGATAAAAGGCACACTCCTGAAAGCTAAGTGGTATCAAATGGCTTTAATAATGATCTGTTTTCCATAAGAAGCGGTAATGTTTCCTACTCTGGTAACATATGTGTTCATTTCAAAAATCCCCTACCCATCTAAACTGTGCATATATACCATTCATAAAATTAAATAATTTGGGATAAATGTGTGTTTCTTTTCTGCTGGATATGTGTTTGGAACAACAATTCCCTCAAATCATTGAGTAGCTAAATAGTTACCAGGTAGACCTGCTGTGTGCTGCAAATTCAAGTTTTATTCAAATTATTGGTTTGTTTTTATATTAGGTCAGCTTACTTTCAAGTGGCGATATTTACAAATGAATTAATGTATTTATTGGTTTATTAATAAGCTAATGTGAAAATTGCATTGATATTGACTTCTTAAAGAATTATGCATATGCCCATTTGGGAGAGGTAGGCATTTTATTAATTTGCTTTATTGTTAAAGAAAAAATATATTCTCATAATCAAATAAAAAAATACATTTCCTGAATCCTAAATATACTGTCAATAATTCTCCATCTTTGCATATTAATTTAAATTCTTTAATCTAGTTTTGTTTTAATGACATTATTCGTGTCATTTAAGTCCCCATCCCTGGAAGTGTGAGGCCTTATCCCTGGAGGCATTCAAGGCCAGGCTGGATGGTGCTTTGAGCAGCCTGGTCTAGTGGCAGGTGTCCCTGGAACTAGATGATCTTTAAGGTTCCTTCCAACCTAAACCATACTATAATTCTGTGATTCTATAAAGATTCCAATGACAAAAAGAATAGGTTTCTGGATGCACACGCTGATGACTTGCTGCATATATATAGATCTGTATATACACCTCTTTAAGTGTCATTGCTACTTCTGTTCATATTTTTCAATTTTCTGGTCATTACGCTGTGAGTAATATTATCTCATCATTTGGCTTTCATACCTATCCTGATTGTAACCAATAGCCTACATTGGCTATTCCAATGTCGTCTTCTCTTTTTTCCCTGGAAAAAAAAAGAGACAGGCTATTGTGTTTTTTTTGTTTGTTTGGTTGGTTGGTTGGGCTTTTATACCAAAGATTGCTTAAGAGAAAACAATAATATAACAGCCATTAATTTACAGTATCTGTTAAGAGCACCAAGTAGATAATCATCAGAGAAAAATATAATATAAAACTTTTTATGATCCCCACAGCAAATGGGTCTCATGGTAAATTACTGGTGCACTATATAGAACTCATCTAAAGTAATCTTAACATTAAAAATAAATAAAATGTTAAAAAAATGCTAATATCACAATTACAAATATTTTTCAGAAAATCATTTCTAATTCTGTGCTTCTGACCACTCTCTGTCCTTCCTTCTGGTGAGACTAGAAACAGTGATAATAGCAGGGCATAACTTGCCAGTTCATTTTACAACAAGGCTGAGACTGAATTTCAGTGCAGCAGAAAATGTACTAAAGCAACATTAAACGCTATTGGTCCTTTCAGTACTTATAGCAAGCAAAATTAAAAATACATAGCCTTTCCTCCAGTAAAAAATATCGGAGTTTACTTTTTTTTTTTAAGTGTCTACAAGTCCACCCTATGAACTGGATGTTCTGTAATCCTATAAAGGTGTATTGCAAAATCTAACTTCTTTGTGAATCTTATTCAATACATAGATGTTTAACACTCGGTTTCTAACAAACTAGTAAAGATCTTTGGTTGTTGTTTGTGCGTGTGTACACTAAATTTTATGCTTCACATCCAGGAGTAAATCAAAACATGATCATTAATGTATGTATAAAAAAGAAAAAAAAAAGAAATAGTGAATTTATTCTAAGAATGGAAAGGGAAAAGGTAAATCTTGAGCAACCTTTACTAACTCTCATGCTAAGCCTACTTTGAGCAGGAGGTTGGATTGTCTGACCTCCACAGATCTCTTCTGACCTAAATTTTTCTGTAATTCTAAATTCAAAGTAACAAGTAAAAATAGGGCTTGACTACAAACACATGAAAACAAATTAACATTAATTAATAAAATAAATCTTAATCTGCTACACAATTTTCCACGCATGGCTAGGTGGGCTCCAAAGGTATGTCTAGTTTTCATTGGTGAGTACACACAGCTACATTATTCAACTTGTTCTTTACATATTTTTGACAGGTAAATACTATGGGTTTTGTTGGTCTGATATGAACCTTGATGAGCTTATTCTTCTAGAATAGAGAAAGTAAATGTTACCACATGTACGTCAAATGAGAAAAACATGTAGAGCTGAGCTATATCAGCAGTGCTACGAGTACACAAAATTATCCTTTCATCTGTGCCTCAAACATAGTTCTTTTAATAAAACAAAACCAACCAACCAAACAAAAAAGCCCTAGCAACCCTGCAATTGCTTGCAAGAGAGGTTTCTTTATGGATGTATTATTTTACAACAACATTCTTTGGATTTCCTATTTGAGTTGAAAGCAGAAATATCTTCCCTGAGGCTAAAGTACATAGCTTAAATAATCTTAAATCCCCTCATTAAAGTGAATCATGGTCCCCTTTCTTTCATCATATTGCTCCAGAATATTCACCCACTACAAATTTTAACAGAAATCTCGGTAAAATATATAATCCAATAGATGTTTGAACAAAACTCTAAATAGTGTAGATTGGCTGGTGGTTTGTGTTTGGGGTTGTTTGGTGGGTTTTTTTCATCTACTGATAATCTGGACCATTTTTAAAGTCCAGTTTCTATATCTTACCACCATGTCTACTAAGTACAGTTTTCTCAAACTGATATACATTATCTGGTTTAGTGTCCATAAAAGCCACTAAAATTTTATATTGATTCCTTAAACTATCATATAAAAATAATTTTATCAAGTAATATAAACTATATTTCTTTAAGTCAGTTGTCCTTTCCATGATGAAATACTGTTTGGAACAGCAACCTGTCACACACAGTTTTATTTTTCAGTTAACTAACCTTGAGTTGTGCTTTTTGTTTTTTAGGTTAACAGGATTTCATCTTCCTCCACCTGTGACAAGTACAAAATCTGTATTTTCACTGCGCTTGACAAGTGACTTTGCAGTTAGTGCTCATGGGTTTAAAGTTTACTATGAAGGTAAGACATGCTTAACGAAAGATTCTGGATTTTTTTCTCTGATCTTTATACATAATAAAACTAAATACCCCAGAAAAAGGTATATAAATACACATTTATAACTTTATCCAAGTTACAATGTTTACTTTTCATGAAGTCACTCAGATGCAGAGACTCATATCTAAAACCAAAATATTTAAAACTCTACCATCTATAATCCCATCCAGACACAAATGTTTTAGTTTAATAATGACAAATTCTTTAAATTCTGAAAAATATAATCATAATCTTACTGGTCCTTCTAAGGTATGCCTATTCTAATTACTGCCAAGACATTACTAGTTACTCTTGAATTTCACTAGGTAGTTGAATTTATATCTGCAATTTTTATGGACAGAGTCTTTCTCACAATTTTGCATAGGAGAAATGCTGACTCAGTTCTATGAACTGACATAAAGCTACTTCCCTATTGCAGTTTTCACAACTGTCTACAGTTCTCACACAGACACCGGAGTAAACGAGCTGGCACAAATATTCCTGAAGTCCAGAAGTTCATAGTATTGTATGTATGTTCCAAGAAGGATCTTGTTTATGATCAAGCTCACTTTAGTCATGTTTGAAGAGTTGGAATATATCATCTATCCATTATTTTAATTAATTTGTTGGCATTCACTGGGACTATGAACTGTAACGTGTTTATAGGATATAAACAGAAGCTTGGTTTTTGCTTTTTCTTTTTTTTTTTTTTTTTTTTTTTTGTTTTGTTAAATTGCTGTAAAGACGTGATCTTTCTGATTCCCTTAAGTGTCTCTGTCAGCAAGCCAAGGGCTGTAGTAAACTGCCTGGAGAAGTTCTGAGGCCATTGTTGTACACTACTCAGACCCATCTGCAACAGAAACTGATCTCTGAGAAAGTGACTAGCTGAGTAACACTTTGGTAGCTAGGAAAATATCCAAAAACTGGTAATGAAATGAAGAGCTGCCACAGAAATACAGCCCAGAATCACTCCATAGTAAAAAGTCTATAGCCATTGGCATAGTTTACCTTCAGGTGTGATGCATTAGAATGCTACTTCATATAGAAATTCCCTCCTATATGTACTTATGTCAAGATATGAAATGAAAAACTTAATAGAATTTTCAGGCCTTATTTGTCCCTTGAATTATTACAGAAAATAAATGAGGCGATTACAAACATTTTTTTTCTGGCTTGCACATAAGCAAGAGGTAATTATCAAAATATAAATCAAGGTATGTGTAACTAGTTTTGGCTGGGTTATAACTACTTTGTAGTCTGTTAGTTCAAGCTAAGTGTAACAGTTGGTTTTGGCTAGATTATAGCTACTCCGTAGTCTTAATTTTTCAAGTGTTCAGTAACTTTTTTCAGCAGCAACTTTATTACAAAAATGTTATATAAAAATGTACTATACAATTCCTACAAATTTTTAACTATACAAAATGTAGTATATACTTCTCATGGATGTTAGGATAATATGTATGATTTTTTATCATTGATTTGGTGCCATAAATAGGGAAATTCAAATTCATTATGTATGGTATCAGCTCTTATACATTGTTTGCCAAAAGGTTTTGCACTACTAATGCTAACAGATACTGTACTATGTATTTCAGTTATGACAGAAAATGATTAAACCTAAAATGGAAGATCACCAATGGAGTTCAGTTTGCAGATATGACTGATTCCTCACATAATTCCTTTCTATGCTAAAATAACTTGCTGGTTAGGAGAACTCAAGCTCCTAAATCACTCTCAAGTGTGGGGAAAATTTACCTTCAACCACAGAAATCAGCATTTTAGAAGAAAACATAAACTTGTTACCTTGANTCTGAGGCTTTAGTGTGAAGTCTGAAATATTGAAAGAAGTTAGGCTAGACCCCAGAGTTTTAGTTCACTGGAGTCTCCATTCCCATGGCTAGATCTACTTTTTTAAGACCTGCATCAAGGCAGCTTCATTCAGTGACAGTTTTTCTTTCAATTCCTGTTTTTCTGACTTCCTATGAAGCTATCTGTCTTTATAACCAGCTAGCAAAGAAATGAAAACTCATTATGCTACATTCATTTCATGCATCATTCCTTGACATGAGAGAATAGATGTATTTAAATGATAATCACATCAGGGCAATCTCCATTTCTGTTCTTGTACTCTTTGTGAAAGTGTATAACCCTGCAATCAACATTTTCAGGTCTGCTTCTACCTAGTATCCAATTTTCAAAATTTTGATTGCCCGGTAGCTCCTTTTCAGCTTCCTGATGAAACATCTGCATACTTAGTACCCCTAAATATCAGACCACAAACTTAAGTGCTTCATTATGGATTTGTAATTTGAAACCTAAGACAGAAATGATTAGCAACCTATCATTGCAATAAAGCAACATGATAGACAGAGATAACATGAGAGGGCAGGATGAGCAGTAGAGATATATAGCTGAAGGGATTAGATCCAGGTGTGATTTGAAAAGAAGGAACATACCTTTCATAATCAGTGATTATTTAAAATACTTTGAAATGTTTGGAAACAGAAGACACAGACAGATGGTTATATGGGATGCATTACTGCTCACTTTCTTTAAAACAAAACAAAACAAAACAAAACAAAACACACATAAACAAAGCCCACCAACATCTCTTTCTCTGACCTCCTGTCCTCCTTGACATATTTGCAGTTGAGCTGAAAGTTGACAAGAAACTCCAGAGTACCTGACAGAATCAGTAGGAAATATGAGTCTACTGTGGACCTTCTTGATGATAACATAGAAGAACATATTAATTTTCTGGTCTCCTGAGAATAAAAATGTGTATGAAAAGATAGAAAATTGTATCATCAATAGAACTCCTATGCTGGACCACCACACGTAAGCCCCTGCAATTGCATCCAGTCAAACTAAGTACACAATAGACCACAGAAATACCCACTCTGGCTTCCTACCATTGATACCATAAACCTCAGTCTGTATCCTCTGTCCCTCCATCCTTCCTTCTTTCCTTCTCTCCTTCTTCCTCTCCTTCTCACCTGCTATCTTTCCTCAATGTCAACTGGCATAGTTGGTTTAGCTTTGGTACCATTGTGCGTGTACTTCTTTATGTTCAGTTTCTCTAGCATTTGGGAAAGAACACATCTGAGAAACACACCTCTATGTATAGCGCAATACCGCTGGAGATAAAGGATTTCATGAGAGAAAACTGAAACAGATTACTCAAAGACTTCACTTACAGCAACAACAGAAAATGGTGAGGTGAATTGATAATTAGGGAGGGATTTTAAGAAAAGAACTTGAGCTACAATAATTACCAGCAGCAATTTATCATTTCATCACTGTCTAGCAACACAGCTTTTCTGGCTGGAGTGAGAAATGGGGGAGTTACAAGTCTGCTGATTCCATGTCTTTTTTTTTCTGGAGAGATTTCTGGCATCTTTTCTTTTTTTTTTTTTTTTTAGTAGCTTTCAGGGTGTGTGTAACACATATAAGTTTTAATGTACAGAGAAAAAATGCTATATTTATCCTTTATTTGATCATTTAGGCCAAGTCACAGTGTAGCTGTGTCCTTTTAGTTTTATTTCTGATAAGATTATTTTCGTTTCAAAATAGAAGAATTTAATGCACTTTTCCGTTTCCTGTTGTCCTGAGATACATAAGCAGCTTTATTCATTGAGACCACAGGAGGGGAAATAGAGCTGCTAAGAAAGAAAGCAACATAGAAGCTTGGCCCATACAGCAGTGAACCTCATCTTGCTTTGAACAGTGCTTCCTTTTGTTCTTACTAGGTTATTTTACAGCTATTAAACAGGTAGCTGCCATTGTTAAAATCATTGAATTCATTAACAAATTTACTGCTAGAATTCATGGCAAGCTTTATTCAAGGCAAATATTATAGACATTTTTGTGCTACCCTACTGATCATAGGGAACAAAAAAAGAACTTAATATATAGATTATTCTTATAGTGAAAAACACTGAATGTCCTGGAGATGAATCACAATTATTTATACTAGTGCTATGAAATATAATTTTATCTGTTTTGTAGTGCTACACATCTTTTTAAAGCTGATTTATGAAACTGAATTATTAGACACTATAAATAATGAAATAGTCTTCGTTTGTACTGGAGTGGTGCTAAAGGAATTCAGCAATTCTGCTGAAATGTTTTTGAGATGGATTTGAGAGCAATGTTAGAAATTTCAAGACTGATCTTATCTTTATGAATAATGAGGGGGACAGGAAAGAAGGGAGCAGATGGTGTTTATTAACAGAATAGGATTTCCATCTAGTGACTTCTAGGGCCCTATCATGCATTTCTTTCAGCAATATGAAGAAAAATTGGTAGCTGATGTACAGGATTATTGAAGCATGGAGATCAGAAATACTAGTAGGACTTAAATGTGCCAGGATGTGGATGCTAAAAATAATTTTGGCAGTTGGTATAGAGCTACAGAATGTGAACAAATAGGATAATTTATTTTTAGCTCTTCTGCATAGTAGAATTCAGAAATGTGGCTATACATAATCTAAATCCTGGCTTTAGGTAAGGTTCATGAAGTACTGGCTGTATTAAGCTAATAATATCACTACTGATTTCATATAAAAAATTAAAGGAGTACTAATGAATTATTGGTTAACGTTGGAGTGGTCTTTGTGAAATGTCCACCCAAAAAACATTTGCTAGGCTGGAGTTGTAAAAGCCACAGACTTTAAGCTGTAAAAGTGTCACCAGGCTTACTACTGACAGATACTACAGGCTTTTTGTTGTTCAGATTTTGTCATAGCTGTTTTGGGTATGGCTGCTCTTTGTCATACGGTTGTTTCAGCAAGCTCTTAATAAAAATGGAATTAAATTGAGATTGCCTAGTTTTTCTTAAAGAAAAGTCCTCAAAGAAAAGAAAAGAATAATTAAAATAGAGAATGCTTAAATTACCTAAGCAGATATATTCCTCATGGAAACTCCTATTTTGAAAATGAAAGATACTAAATCTAACAAGGAAACATATTAAACATAAAAAGGCAATATAAATTCTGAATTTTTACTTCTGTTCAAGCTGTTGGATAACAAGAAAAGGCACTGGAGTTTCTTTCTTGTTGCTGAATGTATGAGTATCTGTCACATTGTCTAGGACGTCACATCAAATTATCTAGCACATACTTCTGGTCTTGGAATACTAATTGTGGATGGAAAACATCCCAACAATGCCTGTTCATAGACTTGTATCTACTATCCACAGCATGTCATGCAGAAATAAAATGGTTGTATATTCAGGGAAATAGCAAACATGAAAGATGCTTATCAGGCTTTGACTTTATTGTACGACTCTACAAGATAGTCATTAATGTGGTAGGTAGTTCTGAACTCCCTTGGTATACGGAAGGAAAAGGGAAAGTTACGATTTGCAATATTCTAATATTAACTTAGTAAATGAAGGGGAGTTATCAAATAGTAAGCAAAGTTGAGATAAAGAATAAACAAGTATGTAAGCTATAAAATATGGTGCTAGGTCATGTTGCAAAGTGATTTTTTTATATTGAGATGTTTGCAGTGTAACTCCACTAAAAGAAGTAAATTTGCACAAATTTAATGCAGTGATTAACAATAATAGAATATTATCCTGCTTTTGGTCATATTATTGATACTTCAACATCAATCCAGACAAGAAAAAGCATAACCAAGTTGCCTTGGTGCTTATTAATTTTAAATATGTTACTTATATGTTGTATTGTTCCCACCATTCTTATATAGATCCAGAGAGAGTAAAGGAAAATAGGCCTGTAGGCTTAATCTGGTTATTTTTTATTGTATTTCATACCATTTTCTTGATACTGCAATCACTAATTTGGATTTCGCTAAAGAATAACTTCTGGAAACAAATTCAGCTCTTGAAGACATTAAGACTCAGAAAACCATCACTTTCTTTGATTCCACTGATCACTCTGCCTCACTTAGAAGTCAGACTTTTTAACTCTGATTTTTAAACTTCCCGTCACTGGCTCTTGTTCTGCTTTTATCTGCTAATTTACAGAGCCCTTAGTATTAGCATCTGTTAGTTCTTATGCTATATTCTTAAGTACTGCAATAAAATCACACACTTCAGAGTATTCTATGTCTTTAATATGGGCTTTTAAAGTCTTAACATAAAGTATTTTGTACCAAATCACAAATTCTTTTGTGCTGTTCTTCTGCATTTTCATCATTTTGTGAGTGTTGTGATGTCTGTGTGAAAAACAGATCTGGTCAGTACACTGGTCTGGCTGAGCCCTGCACCTGATCACCACAATCTGTCCTATCTTCTTATTAAATTCTTTTTAAAATCTCAGTGCAATACCACTCTCTATCCTCTCTGTGTGTGAGGGCTTCAAGGGCTGAGTGCCAGCTACTGGAGCCAGACTGTGGCTGTAGGTGCCCCTGGCCTGTGGTATCAGCTACTGGAGCGAGAGGGGACTTGGTGCGTGCTACTGGAGTGGGCGAAAGTTTTGGCTGCCAGTCACTGGGGTGGGAACAGTGTCTGTTTTCCCCTGTCCTTTTTGCTACCAGCATACTTACAGGATCCGTTTTTATAATCTGTAAAACCCCTTACTAATATTCGTGCCCCTTGGATTTTGGCTTTCTTCATTTATTCCCTGAAGTACTGAAGCAACATTTTTATGTTCCTTTCTTGTTGTCTATCCTTTTTTCTAGTTGTGTTTTTTTTTTTGTCTGTACTTCTTTGCATTTTTTTGTCTGTACTTCTTTGCATTTTAGTTCATTAAGAAGCTCCCTTGTTAGCCTCATGAGTCATTTGCCAAAGTTCACTTCCCCTTAAAATAGTTGGTTGTCTTTTAAAAAAAATCAGCCATCTCTCTGGCTGCCCTTCCTCCTCATAATTGCTTCCCAGGAGACTCTGCCTAATGATTCCCCACATAAATCCAAATGTAATGTCTTAAAATCTAGCATCCCAATTTTACTATTTACTTCCCAGCCTTCTGCCCAATCTTGGGCTCAATTTTCTTCTCTTCTACTATGTAGTTAGGCCCCTGACCCCTGACAAGACTATATTTAAAGGCCCTCCTTTTGAGGCAAGCAAGTCTGCTTGTGGTTGTGTTCTTCTTTGCCTTGACCAGGTGATTTAATTTCTTCCCAGCAGTCCTACTTCATCTTCAGATGAGGTACCATGAGTAAGGTCAAACCCTTGAAGAAAACTGTGTAGCTAAGCATTGGTCTGCTGGGTGCGCTCGCTCATAGCCAGAGCTTTCCTCCTAACCAGAAGAATTGAGAGGGGTACCAACACCCTCTGGGGTTATATCCCCCCACATACTCTTCCCCTCAGAATCCCATACCAATATTTGATCTGATTAAGGTTTCCCTTGGCCACATTATTACCACTCACATGGGTGAAAAGCATGAAGTAGCAGTTGTGAAGCTGAACAAACAGCAATTGCTCTGTGAAATTATGGGTCTGGGCTCCAGGCCAGAAGCACACTGTCCAAGACTACGAGTCTGGCTTGCAGGCAGGGGACTGTGCCATGCCTAAGTGGAGTGTCTAACCAAGTAGTACCTCTCAAAGACTCAGTCACTTTGATGGCTGTGTCACTTTAACAGTATGCAAAATTGCGATTAAACATTGTTCTTGCTGCCAAGTATTTGCCATCCTGTTTTAAAGAGAATATGTGTGATAAATTCATCTAGATAGACTTCTCTTCCTTGTTCTTTCATTTACAAAATAACATATCATTTGTAGGAAAAAAGCTCATGCACATGTGCTTGATTATAGACCTAGTGTTTTATTCTACCATAACTACTACGTGGACTTTAGTTGTTGTCTGTCGGATGCTAAATTTTCTCTGCTAAATCTCAATAAATAAATAAATAAGTTGATTGATTAGAGAACAGAACCATGCATATTTTTGTTCCAGGCAAAATGAATGGAAATATATCCATTTGTTTTAACATCTGCAAAAAAAGTCATTATTTGAAAGCTAAAAACCATTGAGTAACCTATCATTTCATCTGCCTTAAGAAATATTTAATTATTGGAAGAAAAATATGTCTCTCCCTTAGTCTGGAAAAATCCACTTACTATTTCAATGTTCTGTTTAATTTATTTCTTTCAGAATAATGTTGTTAAATAAGCCATATTTGTCAACCTATGGTACTGTAATTTATCATTTTGATACATGCCTCATATTGAAGTTTAACTAAGACAGTGATTAATTTGAGATCTTAATTATATGTCAGCCTTACTTGATTTTTTTCTTATATTTCCAATGTCATTTTTCACGAAAAAAATTAATATACACTGCAAGTCCTGAAAGAAATTTCCCAAGAGATTCTGAGGTTTTCTTTGTGAACTTATATTCTTCAGCTACTGGACTGTCATATTATTAAGATAAGTACAGTACCTTGACAAAAGCAAATCTTAAGGCAATCTAATTTAAGATTCACATTTTGATCCCCTGTCTAGACAAGTAGTGATAACTCTAATCCAATATAGTTGAAACAGTATTATGTAGGAACTAATATACTGCTCATTAAAGTATCAAATTAAATGCACCTCCATGTTAACAAACAGTTTCTTCCTTCATGTTTTTCCTATGTTACAGCTCAATGAAATTTTGAAGTAGTAATACACAATAGCAGACTATAAACTTCATAAAAATGGAGCTACTGATAGGCAACACTTGTGCCTTTAAGACTGCATGGCTGAATGCTTCAACCTTCTTTTAGTATTTGATAGAATTTTGGCTTTGATTTGTGTTAGCTTTGATAGAACTTCTGTATCAATAATATCAAAATACACAGATCTGCAAGAACAGGTTCAGTACGCTCAGCATGCAATCTTAAAAACTCTTCAAAAGTCAATAGGAAACTCTACAGGTGGAGAGGTTTATTCATGATGGGAACCTGCATCTCAATAATACAGAACTATAACCGAAGAACAGACTCATTTTGTCATCTTAACAGATTTTCAAAGCTTGCCAGTTTCTCACTTGTGAGTTAAATTTATGGTTCATATTTGGACACTTAGATGCTGTTCAAAATATTCATGCTGTTGAGTATTCCGTAGCTCCCACTAAGCTTAATACAAACTATGTGACACTTAAAATGCTTGGGAATAGGTAAACCTTTTTTTAATCTTTGTAAATTAAAGCATCCAGTTATGTCCCTCACTGACATTATCCAGAACAATACCATTATAACCATTTAGCCATGATTATAACGATATTTTTATTTTAATAGGAAGAGAAGAGCAATTGTTTACTCAGCATAGGAATTCTTTGCCTTTTAAAAATCAAATAAAATTTATTAGAAGTTTATTTGGGAAGATAGTTGCTTTTTTGATCAATTCTTACCAGACAATTGCTCATTAGCCAATAAGGTCATTCAAGCAAACCTTGGTGTAAATTTAGATAGTTTTGAGAATGGGTGGATAATAACACCATGAACTAGATGGTTAGTTAAATGCCTTACAATATGGAAAAAAAAAAGTAATTGAATTAATTGTATTTACAAGTAAATATTAGTCTTCTGTCTGAAGGAGCTATTCTCCTTCATTAGTTCTGCTCTTCTGTTGATTAATCTCTACCTGAAAAACATAAAGAAAAAACAAAAGCCACTCTTTTGTTAGGTGGTTGGCAGCAGGCCACTAAAATCCCATGTACCATAAGTTGTATGTTACAGCTAAGAATTAAATAGCTAAGCTACTTATCTAAGATACATACTATAGATGTAATTGGAAAAAGTTGTCCCAAAATATTGACACAATTTTAAAACTTCTTTTTTTTTAAATGAAGCTCTACATCAGAAATGCTTTAAAACTGCAAAGTTAACCTATTTCTTTAAAACAAGAAGGTTTATCCTAAGGAAAAATCATAATGAATTCTTGATAATTTTTTGATCTAAAACCCTAGAAGTTTACATACTTTGAAAACATCAGTGCATTATATTTAGGAAATTTTTGTAAAGAATTTTCTGAAAATAATGACAATGGAATCATTAAAAAGTTCATAAAAGTATCAGCTCAAGTTTTGGTGCAGAATTCTTATACCTTTTTTGCCTTTGGTTTTCATCTTACATTCTGTAGTTTCCCTGCTATAAAACAGCAGCTGAAGTGAGTATAGAGAAAGTGAACAGATCTGATATCAGAAAGCAATCCTACTGCTTCTATATAAAAAAATAGAAGACTAGAAGATTTCCTTACATATTTATTGTATGATTAAAGAAGATATTAAAGTATTAGGATCACAAAAAAAAATATTTTTTTAACAGAATTTACCATTTATGTTGTTTTTCCCTTAATTTTCTGTCAGTGTGCCTCTAAGGAATAAGTGTTCTTAGTTCTTTTAGGACCAGATATCATTGCCACTTGCAGCATTATATTCCCAGTCTCTCTAAAGAGATAATCAACACTGATGCAGTGGCAGTTGTAGAGTTGATTTTGTGATGAAGATATGCATCATCTGGGAAATTATTTGAAACCACAGGCTAAGAACATGCTACTAAACTATGGCTTCTCAACATGACCATTTGTGTCCAGGTCTAAACTGGTGATGTAGAAATGAAAGCCTGTGCTGTATGCTTATTCCTTTCAGCACCCTGTCTCTCTAGTTTACTAGTTATTAGTAACTAGACAAATACAAGCATAAGATGTTTATAGACAGGTAGTGTTGCAAAATAACAGCATGCTATGTCATCTTTAATTACAGTGTAGCATTGCTCAATCCTGTACTGGTCACAAGAGGCCTCATTGAAAACAATAAGAATGTGTTATTCTGGGCACGAAGCATCTTCATATGGAAAAAAATTCTACTTCCATCCACAATTCTGCTACTGTCACATCTAAAATACATTCCAACTTCACATATTGTTGAGGTCTAATAAAATACAGACTTATACCTCAACCTTTTCCAAGGCTTTGCAGTCACTTGAAAGGGTCTTTTAAATACATTTATTTATTTACTATTCATAGAAAACCTTTTAAAGTACACTATAAAACAATACCTAATAAACCCAGGAAAAGTTGCTCAAAATCAAGGAGTTAAATGGGCAAAAGAAATCAAAAGAAGAAATTCTTGGAAGATGATCGTAGAAAAGGAGACAGATGCTAAGTGTTGGTAAAACAGATTTGGTTATAACTGCAAAATGGTACAAAAACTCTTATAGCACAGGAGTTTCTCACATTGATGTTGGTTGGCAACGCATTTCAATTTGGACTAATGGACCAAGACAAATAAGCACAGTGTTCAAGTTTTCAGAGGAGTAACAATTAAATTTGTAAGATTAAGCCATAACTGGGGAGCAGGCAAAGGAACTGAAAAAGTAGTGGAGACAATATTACTTGAATTTTAGTATTAAATATCATTATTGCTTTTGAGGTGCTATGGATTTAGTCTGGCCCCAGCCTCATCTTCCTTTCTCCCTTCCTGTTTGCTCACTGTGGCACTCACACTGCTATGTAGGGAGCCAGATCAGAGAACTAATATGGATGAAAACATATAATTTTGTTGCCTCTGTGTTGTTCTCTCATCCTTTTCTCTGGTCCAGCCTGCTGCATGGCTCACAAATACTATCAGCATGAATGAGATACGTACAGTTGGTGGCTTGAAAAAACACTCCTCCTTTGACAACACCCCATTTACCTTAATTTAAAATATTTATCAAGCTGTATCTTGACACAACGTGTGTAATGCAGAATGAAAATAGGAGATTATAACAGTCTTACAGTTGTAAATTAGGTCACCACTTTTCTGCTTTTCTATTGCATAACACCTGCTAGCAGATTTACTGAGTACACAAAACTGACTCTTGTTGCTTAGAAGAAAATGCATCACAATATCTTGGATTCCCAAGATTGTTTTGGGTTGCAAATGCTCCAAGGAACAAGTTTGTCATGTTTGGATTTGGGTAATTCATGAAAGTGTTATGCAGTTCGGCTGTTATATTCACTTGAATCCAGTTTGATAACCATAGAGACTTGAAATGATAAATTAAAAAAAGGAAAAAAATCCCAAATATTGGAAATAGTTACAAAAGAGAAACTTGACTTAAGAAGTTGCTATCTTAACATACACATAGCACTATTTTTTTTTTCTGGGCTAGTTACATTTCCCCTGATATTTGGGTATCCTTTCTCCAACCTCTCCCCCTGAACCCCTTCAGGTCTAAGGTTGGCTTTCCCACGTGAGGCATTTCAGACCATACTTCAGAGGGTTGGAGTTCTTTTCTCTTCTTCAGTTCTTTTCTCTTCTTCTGTCTCTATATTCCAAAAGTCTGTTCAAGTTAATTTAGTTAGTAGACAGCATGTCCTCATGATATGCATCAGTCTTCACCTCCAGTAATACCTGTGGCATAAATGCAAATGAAAGAAAAAGGATACTGCCCTATTTTCTGTGATTGGTTTCCTTTCTTGGGAGATTTTTTAATTTTGATTTTAATTTCTGTTTCATTCTTTCCTTAGTTCATTCCTTTAAGCCGACTACACTATCTTGTAGGTACCATTTTTAAAGACACTACATATGTTTATAAATACTACCTCATGTGAGGGACTAGATGGTCATGATTCACCTCACAAGACTTCTAATACACATTATAATGACAAAGTCAATGTCCTGTATAGTCATTGCAGATTTCCTGTATAGGAGAGGGCAGAGACAAACAATTGCAGAGTGACATCCCATTACTTTTCTCACTACTGTTGTCTATGAAGTAAGCATAAATGACTAGTTCGTGGAAGTGTATAAACCATACCTAGCCACAACTGTAACACACAGGTGCAGACATAAGTGCAGGTGACATGGTGGAAAATATAAGTACTTGTGGTATTATTGTTCTTCCTGCCTTCGGGTCACATCAGTTGTCTTACAACCAGATGAACATCACATTGAGTCCACAGGGCGCCTGGGACTTTCAATTAGTGGGACTGCTGAAAGGGCCCAACAGTATTTCAGTTGTATTCACTTTTCTTCATCAGAGCACTACGATAAGTCAAACTCTTCCTAACTGCTATCTACAGCCTATTGACATGGCCATTTCACATGTTATTTGCTTGTTGATTTTTCTTGTGATTTTAACCTGTTTGCAACAAATACAATACTAGATTTTAACATACTTCTGAATTTGTCCACTTCTTTGAAAGTCTGAAGCTAGGAAATCTATTAGTCGCAGAATTTGCTTGGTTTTGCTCTAGGTTTAATTATATAGCCTACAGAATCACAGAATTGTCAGGGTTGGAAGGGACCTCTGGAGATCATCTAGTCCAACCCCCCCGCCAGAGCAGGGTCACCTACAACAAGTTGCACAGGACAGCGTCCAGGCGGGTTTTGAATGTCTCCAAAGTGGGAGACTCCACAACCTCTC
>VZSZ01003317.1:647-13545 GCA_013398815.1 Ibidorhyncha struthersii | reverse complement strand
GGGCGCTGCCGCTCCGCCCGCCGGGGCCGCCTCGCCCCGCCCGGCCCCGCCCCGGGGCGCTTCCCCCGTCAGACCGGCACTGGCACCGGCTCCGGCATCGGGCCCGCCCAGGCCCCGCAGCCCCCACGCTCCGCAGCCCCGCAAGTCCCTCTCTGGACTCCCACGGCGTCCGGAGCCAAAGCTTCACACCGGCAGGAGAAGGGGTTGGCGATGTCACGGGCACCTACAAGCTCTCCCCACAGTGGATCAGTGGTGAGACCACAAGTTTGTTTGACAGGATTCAGAACCTTTGGGATTGAGGCCTAGGAAGCAGGGAAAACGCTGGGACTGGACACCCTGACCACAGCCTCAAGGGGTGCCGGGTTCCTGCTTGGTCAGTGAGTCAGAAAGAGATTTGCTGAGTTGTCCGAAGGAGCTGGAGGGCTGAAGGGAGTGAGATCTGGCAGGAGGCCTCTGGGAAGAGACTGTGGGCTCCAGCCAGTCCCTGGGGAACTCATTGTGGCTTGAGTAGCTGGAAGACCTGGTCAAAGCCCATGGTCAGAGGCTTCTGAAGCACAGAGTGAAGGATCAGCCCTTCTCCCTGTCCCAGCTAGACTTGATAACTGTGTTTCTGTGAACTACTAGCAGGTGGACAAACAAAGCAGAGCAACAGGCATTGCCGGGCCAGCACATGGATCAGACACGTGTTCACATGGGATTGGCCTCTCTCATCACTGTCTCTATGTGTCTTCCCACGCTTGCCCCAGGCCCCATTGCCATGATCATTAGCTTTCCTCTCTCTGCTGCCTCTCCTAAACATCCCATGTCTCACATAATCTAAAAAAGCCTTTCCGCTTCATGCCATACGGGGTTTGATCCCCTTGTATGCAGAAACACCCCTGAGTCTATAAGATGATCCTCTCTTCTCAGCCTTCTGGAGGGTGTCATCCCCAGGCAAAGGGGTGACCAGTATACCTTAATGAATAGGGAGTAGATGTCTGTGAAGCAGAGGGCTGTGCTGGATGTCCTCCTGCCAGAGAGAGGTGGTGTGCCTGACTCTGGGGGGGATGGGTACAGCAGGTGCTGTTCCCAGAGACATTTCCCTTGAAGGGCCTCATCCATGGCCTGGGGAGAAGGGAAAGGAAATGCCTGTGGGGCCAGGGAGACAGGCGCTTGCATCTAGGTGCTTTTGACCATTCCTGGTTCTACCTCCTTTCAAACACTACCGAGAGGCAAAGACCACATTGCGGGCTGCAAAGCTGCCTGTCTCCAACTCCATAAGAGGTGGGTGCAGGCCCCTGTCTCCGTCCGGGGACTGAATGGCAAGGGAAATCCACCCTGGACGCTCCTCCCATGCTCAGGGCTGCTTGGTCTGGTTGTGATCTCCAGGAGGAGCAAAAAGCAGGAAAACAGCCTGCAGCCTCCTATTGCCTGACAGCAGACTGCTTGGGGTCCTCCTTCAGGCTCCTACAGGAACTGCCAGGTGCCCTGGGCCCCTTTGGCAGTGTGACCTGGAGCTGAGAGGCTGCACTTCTACCCCAGGACACGTCTGCCTGAGAGGATGCTCAAGCCCTTTCTGACTTGGCGGGCTGTGAGAAGCCCAGCTGTGGCCTGACTGGGTTGTGGCCCAAAGACGAGCCTGCCAGTGCTGAACAACCTCCCCTTGGCCCTTGAACCTGGAACACAGCCAGGGTCCCAGTTTGGTGTCTTTCCTTTAATTTCTCACCCTATAGAACCTCGTCATGGCAGGGGTGTGGAGTCTCAAGGACACCTAACTGAGAAGGGTCTCTTCATCCCCTCCCATCAGCTACTTGCACACATTGCCAAGGTCCCCCACGAGCCTTCTCTTCCCCAGGCTGAACACTGCCAGCCCTCTCAGCCCATCCTCAGAGGAAACATGCTCCAGTCTCTGGACTCACTCCAATATCTGTCTTGTACTGGGGAGCCCAGAAGAAGACACAGCACTCCACAGGTGGCCTCACCAGCCCTGAGTGGAGAGGAACGATCAGGTCCCTTGTCCTGCTGGTGACACTCTACCTACTGCAGCCCAGGCTGCTGTTGGTCTTCCTTGCCACGAGGGTGCACTGCTATAGCAGAGTGAGGAACAGCCCTGGACCGCTAAAACTGAGTGGGACACAGCAGTGAGTGTTCAGGAGAAGTACCCCAGCTGCTTGTCCAGCTCTTACTCTTTCCTCCGTGTCCACTAACGACCACTGTTGGAGAAAGGGCCTCTTGGTGGGAGACATGACTGCTCCGGTGGCTTTACCTCCCAGTGAAAGAAGCCCAAGGAAGGAAAATGTCTTCCTGGCCCTGCATGTGGGGATCAGGGAAAGCCTCAACATGTGAGAGAGAGCCACCAGCCAGGCACTGGATAAGATTCACTGTTCAACCCCTTGAGCTGTCCCTCTACTTTTCACATCTCTCCTGCAGCTCTGAGGATGCACCAGTGCTTGGCTGGGGGAATCCCTGTGTCCCCGAGTCCCTCTTGGTTCTCTGTCCAACAGAAAACTACTGGTGGCTGCATTTCCAGGATGTGCATTTCTGGGCTCTGGTTTGTCCCTCTGTGCACAAGTCTCTTGTTATGCTAAGTCTGCTTTGGAAAGCAAAGGTCTGGTCATGGAGAGAGGAAGCTGTGGGGGAAGCTGACAAAAGCAGCCATGGTGGCAGGCCACCATCAGTCTAGTTACTGGAGTGCTGTCAGCTCAGTAAGCCATGACAGCAGGTGTTTGCAGTGAGACCTTCTGAGGTGACAAAGAAAGTTCAGGCTTTGTGGCAGAGAGAGGGAGGCAAAGAGAGAAAGGCACGTGGAGAGTGTCTCTGTGAGGTACCAGAACGTGGATTAGAAGTGCCATTCCCACCTGGATGGCTGCAAAACCTATGGTTTGAAATTTAGGTCCGTCCTTATGCTGGGCTTTACACAAAGACCTGTCAGAGAGGATCCAGGGTCTTGCAGGAAATGCAGGACAGCTGGGAGGGCAAACAATAAATATGTTGGACTATGGGGGCACAAACTACCTCATTCAACACATTCCAAGTCACCTGAGTGTTTTTCTACACCTACCTTAGATCTCAACCTAATTTCTCATTTGGCCAATCTTTCCCTTTTCCTTCACATCTGTAAGTTCTTTCTGGGTTCTCTGTTCTGGTTCTCTCTTCAGGAACACACACACCTGAACAAGTTGAGCAGAGGTCACTGTCAGGGCCTGTGGAAGATGACAGCTCCTGCTGCACTAAGGCTGTCACATCAAGTCCCTTTGCCTTTCAAAGGGAAGAAGAAGTAAAAGGGAAAGGGATAAACAAAGCACACACTGCTACCAATCTCTCAGTAAGTGACAAGGGAGACAAGGAGGTAAACCAGAGCTCTTCAGCCTCTAACTGATGGGCCATTAGGAAAGTGCAGGGGTGGCTTTGAGGTGGGTGAGGCTGAGCTTTGGAAGTGACAAGAAGTGCCAAGAGGAGCATGAGGATCGTGGAGGTTTGAGGGGAGTCCTTTGGGACATGACAACACTTGTTAAGGAATGCTTAGGGAAGGGTCAGAGGTGAGGGGGGAAGAGGGGACTGGGGAGGAGGAAGGGGAGGCAACAGAGAGGAGGAAGGATAAGAGAAGGTACCTGCAGCTAAGCAGGGGCTGGTCAGTGCACTTGTTGGGATAAGCCACAGTCCCCCCTGCTTTCTTCTTAAATCCATCCTTCTGTGTACCTTCACTCCCTTTCCCATGTGTGAGTGANGGTGAGGCTGAGCTTTGGAAGTGACAAGAAGTGCCAAGAGGAGCATGAGGATCGTGGAGGTTTGAGGGGAGTCCTTTGGGACATGACAACACTTGTTAAGGAATGCTTAGGGAAGGGTCAGAGGTGAGGGGGGAAGAGGGGACTGGGGAGGAGGAAGGGGAGGCAACAGAGAGGAGGAAGGATAAGAGAAGGTACCTGCAGCTAAGCAGGGGCTGGTCAGTGCACTTGTTGGGATAAGCCACAGTCCCCCCTGCTTTCTTCTTAAATCCATCCTTCTGTGTACCTTCACTCCCTTTCCCATGTGTGAGTGATGCAAGGTCTCAGCGCCAGCAAGGGGAGAAGAGGTTTGGTCACAGGAGAGTGTCACGCCCCACTCACGAGAGAGGGGGGGAAGTGACTCAGATTCGCAAATCCCCAACAGTGTGGACTAAGGTGAGACAACTCTCAAGGTCCATACAAAAACATTTATTAGATTCCCACAGTGATTTATACGTGTCTTAACTAGGTTCACGATAATTGTTTAGGTATACAACAAATTATGGCAAACAGTAAAACAAAGTATGGCAAGTGGTAAGGTACGCCTTGCGTTACTTAGCAGCAGATATACAACAAATTATACCATGAATTATGGTGAGTGGTAAGGTATGCCTTNCAAGGGAGACAAGGAGGCAGCCCAGAGCTCTTCAGCCTCTAATTGATGGGCCATTAGGAAAGTGCAGGGGTGGCTTTGAGGTGGGTGAGGCTGAGCTTTGGAAGTGACAAGAAGTGCCAAGAGGAAGATGAGGATTATAGAGGTTTGAGGGGGTCCTTCGGACATGACAACACTTGTTAAGGAATGCTTAGGGGAAGGGTCAGAGGTGAGGGGGGAAGAGGGGACTGGGGAGGAGGAAGGGGAGGCAACAGAGAGGAGGAAGGATAAGGGGAGGTACCTGCAGCTAAGCAGGGGCTGGTCAGTGCACTTGTTGGGATAAGCCCTGTGCCTGATGTCCACAGTCCCCCCTGCTTTCTTCCTATATCCTTTCTTAACCATCCTTCTGTGTATCTTTTCTCCCTTTCCCATGTGTGAGTGCTGCAAGGTCTCAGCGCCAGCAAGGGGAGAAGAGGTTTGGTCACAGGAGAGGTCGGTCTTTGTGCCAGCAGCTGGAGGGACTGGGGTGTGAGCAAGGTCTGGGTGCCGGCAGCTGGAGAAAAAGGTGTCACAGGGCTCATGCCTCTTGCTGTCAGCAAGTGGAGGGACCACATTGCACATGAATGTGTGAGAGATGAAAGGACCAGTGACTGCAGGGACCTCAGTGTTGTTCTCATTGCTGGGAAAGGGGGCCCAGGCTGCAGGCAGGGCTATTAGATGGACTGAGGGCCTGTGCTGACATTTGAGGGATGCACGAGTAGGGGTGTTATTGGGACTCCAGAGGGTGATGGGGTGTGGGATTTACTAGGAGGTGCATGTCACAGGCATACTGGAGAGAGCCAAGTGAGGGGCCAGTTAGACAATGAATATGTTGGAGGATCCCCCATATGGAGAAAAGCTGAGAGAGCAGGGCCTGTTCAGCACTGAGAAGAGAAGTCTTAGTGGACATCTCATCAATGTGTACAAATATCTGAGGGGAGGCTGGGAAGAAACTGGAGCCAGGCTCCTCTCCATGGTGTCCAGGGACAGGACAAGAGGCATTTGATACAAACTGAAACAAAGGAAGCTCTCTCTGAACACCAGGAAACCCTTTTTCACTGAGGGTGAGGCAGCACTGGCACAGGATGCCCAGAGAGGTTGTGGAGTCTCCATCCTTGGAGGTACTCAAAATCCATCTGGACATGGTTCTTTCTAACCAGCTCATGATCACTCTTCCTGAGATGGGTTTTGGACCCAATGACCTCCAGACGTCCCTTCCAAACTTACCAGTTCTGTGCTTCTGTAACATGAGACATGAGGAAAGACTGAGAGAAGTGGCCTTCTTCAGCCTTCAAAAGAGAAGCTTAAGAGAGAGAGAGAGCTTTTTCTGACACTTGACTGGAACATGAAGAGCCAGATGCAGCCAAACTCTTGTTGAGAACAGTGAGAGGGAAAGACAATGGACACAGTTTGGAACAGGGAAAATTCCTACTAGAAATATGGAATTTTGGGTTTTGTTTTTTTTCATGATGAAGTTGGAGCATAGGTGTAGAGAGATCCCAGTACGAACGAGACACTGACTCCATGGGGTGTTGATTAAAATAGCGTTAATGGGAGCTAACATCAGAAGGTAAAGGAGGAAGGCACAGTTGATGTTATGCCCCTTCAGATTCTGGGAACTGAGGAGAGAAATATGGACTCCCCAGGATCCAATGTGAATCATACAGAAGCCGCTTTATTGATTTGCTACTGTCCCTTATATAGAATCTATTTATCCCTGCACGCATTCACGCATTAGCTGATTGGTTATCATCCTTCTACATGCAAAGAGCACGTGAAGCTGTCTTGTCTTTGGTTGGTTCTTCAGCACCCTGTTTATCTGACTCCTCTCCGGCTCTTCTTGGCTCAGTTCCTTATTTTGCTGTGAAGCAACCGTCGTCGTCTCTGTTTTCTCTCCTCAAGATTACTTTAAGGACGAGGTTTACAGTCAGTCCACCTCCTTGTATGGCTGGTTAAAATTTCTGCTAAATACATTCCCCCAGGGAACCCTGACTTATAAAGCAAGAGGTGGAGATCAAATTCGAGTTTAGCACATAGTGCAAATCCTGCCCATGCTGAGACTCACCGACATTTGTGTCCCTTAAGTTTTCATGGCATTTGCTTAGAAATAAAGCACACCTAATCGCTACTGTTGAGCAAAAGGACATATATATGAAAGCATGGTTCTTCACTCCTAGATCAAGACAAGGACATGTGGGTAGCAACATTGTCAGGTTTCCAAGTGACAGATATGGCTCAGGTCTGTGCCTACTCAGGTTGGGTTAACTTAACGATAACGAACAGTTTGTTCTCTCTGCCATGACTGGGCACTGGCATGGGATCACTCTGGAGTTAGTGTGGAAAGGGTGTGGGAGTAGGGGTCCCCACCTGCAGTACCTCCACCCCTTCACATGCCCTTTCACCTCTGGGATGACGGGCTACCCTAGCCCCACCCCTGGCAGTGCAGCACTCCAATGGGGGCCCCATGTGCTCCCTGGGAGTCAGGGTGACCTCCTGATCACTCATCCTGTTCCCTTCTGACCCCTCACCCTTTCCACAGAGTAGGAGTAGGTGGTCCTTGTCATCTCTGGGTTTGTGGCATCTAAGAGCAGTTCTGGAGCCAGGTTCCTCTCTTGCACTGTGGGTTATCCCACCAGAACAGGACACATCCAGAACCCTTCCCAGGCAGCTGAGTGAAGATAGGGAAGAAATGAGAGAAACAGAAAAGACTTCTCTTCCCAGAAGAAAGAGCAGTGTCCCCAGAGAGCTGAGGAGCCCAGGGAAAGATATGAAGCCTCACTGGGGAAGAAACCCCTGACCTCCCAAATGGTCCAGAAGTGGGTGTGCAGAAGAGCAGGCGATTCTAGCTGGGGAGGTGAGGAGTCCACTGTGAGCTGACTGGAAACAGCCCATTCCCAACACTGGGGCCCCAGCAGACCCCAGGGACTCTTAATGGGGAAAGGCTGAGAAAGGCACTGGCTGAGGGAGCCCCAGGTGTTGCTGCTGGAGGAGGGAGAAGCCCAGGAGGAGCATTTCAGGCACAGGAAGAACACATCACTGCTCTTCCCCACTTCTTCCTTTGCTACCCCAACAGAGTCATTTCCAGCAGCTCTGTTATCTCGGGGCTGGGAGATGGTTTTCTGTCTCTCTCACTTGACAAACAGGCAGGCTGGTCTCAACATGCACCTTGGTTTTCTCGTCCTCATGGCCTTCCTGAGGCAACTGCTGGGTAAGTCCCGGCTTTTCACCAACACATACTTCTTCTCCCAAGGAAACCCTTGCCAGCATTATCATGATTATGCAGAGAACTACTCCCGATTAACAGGAAAATGCTGGCAAATATCAGCTCAACTTTGTGGTTTTTCATGCGTTCTCTCAAGACGCTCTTAGTGTTTGATAGGAGAGAGAAGAGATACCTGAGACCCCTGCTCCGTCTTTTCTCTCCCCTTCAATCCATTTCTCTCTGCCTCTCTCTTCTCATCCACCCGCTGTCACCATAGGAGAGCTCAGCTCTCTCTGCACTCTCACATTTCTTTTTGTCAATGCAAATCAGCAGATCCCATCAAAGCTGTTACAGGGCCTTGAAAGCTCTCATCCCAGTGACATTAATAGGGTGTCCCATTCTGCCTCCTGGCAGGTACATGTCTGCTGTGGCTTCTAATTTTCTCCCTGATCAGCCAGGGATCCCTCTTTGCAAGCTCAGCATTGTGGGTACCCTGGGAGCTAGGAGCCCTCAGGGATGAGTGGGATGGAGAAGCAAGATGAATCTTTTTGCCATAGGTCATTGACCCCTTTACCAGCTGGAGGGGTGCTACTCACAAATGAGGAAGACCTGTTGGATGATGTGAAGTTCAAGGTCAGCCTTGCCTGTGGTGACCTGGGGACTGTGGAATTTGAGGTCCTCAGAGGACTGACTAAGTCAAACAGGATGACTACTGCCACGGACTTCAGAAGAGCACATATTGAAATGGTCAGGGATCTACCGACTTGCCAAGATCTAACGGGAATCTTCCCTGGAGCATGGAGGTCCCAGGAGAGCTGGCTAACCTTCAAGGACAGCCTCCTCAGAGCACAAGGAAGACTCTCAGCACTGTGGACAAAAAGGTATAGCTGGAGTGGAAAATTGCAAGAGATGTGAACGGAATCAGGAACAGTATCTCTGAGCCTCTTTGCAGCAAAAGGATGGGTCATTGCTTGGTGAGGAACTGGATCTGCTGACATATGACATGTACCCAGTGCCTCTTACTCCTCAGTTTTTACTGGTCTAACTTCTCCTCAGGCCTACCACATCCCTGAACCTCCCCACAGACTCCATGGGAATGAACCAGTGCTCACAGCAGAAGAAGAAAGAATTAAGGAGCCCTTACTACCATTTGGACATACACAAATTGATGGGACCACTTGGGATGCATCTGCGGGTGTAAAACGAGCCGTCTTCACAGTCTCTACTCAGTCCCTGGAAGGAAGATGGAGCAAATATTCTCAGAAGTCTTCTCTAAACTCATGAAAGGCAAGAAGGGGATTGGGAGCAGCTCACATGGGTTTTCAGAGGGCTAATGATGCCTCACCAACCTCATTGTTTTCTATGAGGAGGTGACTGGCACTGTGTGAAGGGGAGGGGCACTGGCTGGGGTGTCCCTTGATTTTAGCAAGACCTTTGACATACCCTCATGGGTGTGCACACATGCACACCTATAGGCACACAGAGGTATGCACACTCACTGGCATGCACACAAGTGCTCACGCAATCTCACACACAAGTGCACAACCACACACCTGAGCTCACAGGTACGCAAAGAGTAACTCATATGTTTTCCCTTATAAAGAGGTGTGTGCACACATGTTTCCAAAGGTGCCGATGTGGAGACACAGGTACAGCCACCCCACAATACCATCATGGACACAGAGATATTCAAGCACACATGCGTACTCATCGCAGGGCTGTATTTGCAAACAGATTTACATGCACACCTATCTACAGAGATGAACACATATAAAAGTATATATCCGCACACCCATCTATGCCCACACACTTTCATATATGCAGACCAATGGCACACCCATCCATGCTCATTTGCCCAAAGGCACGTGTATGCACTAAAACAAATACACACTCATGGACAGATGTGACCAAACACACACGCCGTTTGTGCGCACTCATGCTTGCATGTGCATTACCCCAGGCATACACGCGAACACACAGACAGACATGTATTTGAGCATGAACATGTACACACACCCCTGAGGACCAGGATATCCACTTCCAGCTCTCAGCCTCCCAGGATGACTCTAGGCAAGTTGTTCACGTGCAACACATAAAACCTAACATGTAAGACCTCACGTAGAAACTAGAGAACATCTATATCGCTGCAGCCACAAATAATCCCCACATTGCAAATGAAAAAAACTCCTCCAGCCATAGATGCACCCTGCTGTCCTAAGTAATCTTCTTAAAAGTTGTCATGGGGGTGTTGTTGCATTAAGAGGCAAAGTAGTTTGGCAGAAGATAAACCCCCTTGCATTCTAACACTCCTCACCGAAGTGGGAGGCTAGGTGCGGCTAGGTGTAAATTCTGAGTGATGTCCAGTTCACCACTATCAGTCCAGTCGTGTTTGACATGTCAAACTGTTACGTTTCCGGATACACTGATAGTGGACTGCACCTTCAGCCTAGTCGTGCTCACAAACTAGCACGGCCACTCTTTGGTCGCGTTCAGTGAGAAACCGAAATGACTAGCTGCTTTTGCAGTGCAGTTTATTTGAGCAACAGAGATACAGGTTCTTTATGGATTGCCGGTGATAAATACACTGTCTGCAAAGCACGTGCAAATAAAAGTATTGTTAATTATACAAAACGCACAACAGAGTTAGAAACCATACAGCCTGGCTATAAGCGTAGGAAAGAGGCTCTCTAGAGAGATTTGTAAGTTTTCTGAGGAAGCGCTTGGTATAGTCTAAGTCTCACCCAAAGGTGTCCCTATGGGGGGGAAGAAAGGCTCAGCCCGTCGACTGGCCCCGGAAGTCAAAGGCAGTCTCTGATGGAGTCCTCCTTGACTTGTTCACGGTGGTGTCTTCCCTGATATTCCCCTGCACCTGGGCTATTTTTATACTATTTTTTACTTTCAAGGTGGAGTTTGAGCGACTCTAGTCATAAATACTTTTATTGTGATTGGTGTAAAACTCTCTCGCTTCACATTTAAAGGTATAGTTTATGAAAATTTCAGGGCGCAGACTCAAGGAGGAGTGGTCGCACCTTGGAGGCGAGTGGCCTTTGAGATGGAGGTGTGTTTAGGTATTATAATGACATTATAATGAGCAAAGTTCGCACAAAGGACAGCATTTTGTCACAATTTGACAAACTGTTGGCACAGGGTAGTAAGTATGCAGCTTATCACTTCCATAGGACCATCTCGTTCCCAGATCTGCTGTATTATCACAGGGCTTGGCTGTAGGATCTCCATCCCACTCCCTGTGTTACTTTGCGATGCTTGCAGATGTAGTGAATTCTTCGCATTCCAGCTGCCGCTGTATTCTACCCTAGAAGCCTTATGATTTTGTACTTTTCCTTAATGTGCGAACAATGCTGTATTTTTGATCATTTTAGTAGTCATTCAACAGGTGTGGGCCCAGCCCCAGCTCTGTAAAGGGAATGGTGCCTCAGTGGTGAGGCCTGGGACAAGTCAGACTCCCCACAGGCTGCAAACACTGAGGCTGGGGTACCAGAAATGACACTCACTGATCCCAGTAAGAAAGGCACTCAGCCTCTTCAAAGCATTGCTTAACATGCCATTTATTAGCGCTAAGACTAGAAAGAAAGAGAGGACAGTAGAGACAATCTTACATCCTTTCAGGTGCTGGGAACCCAGAGCTGCTCTGCATCAGCTGCTCTCACAGAATGGGAGAATCACAGAATGGCTGAGTGTGGAAGACACCTCTGGAGATCATTTGGTCCATCCACCTGCTCATGCAGGGCCACCACGAGTCAGTTGCCCAGGATTGTACCTAGGTGGGTTTTGAATATCTCTAAGGAGGGAAACTCAGCAACCTCCCTGGGATACCTATGCCAGTACTGAGTTGCTCCCACAGCACAGTGCAATGTGCTGCCCCCTCTCCAGGGCACAGGACACTGTGCAGATCTCATCCTTGGAAGGGTGACACTATTTTGGTCAGTTAAGTTTTAAGTCTTGTGTGCTTTTGTGTGCAGCTGGATTTCTGTAAATGCACGTGGGAGCACAAATGTCTGCATGATTCTATGCTCATGCATAAGCCTCTGTGCCTGTGTCCCTGTGTGCCCCTCATCAGGAGCAAATATACTGCTCGTAGTAAGGACAATCTCCACTGCTCTGTCCATGAGCACCACAGAGCAGCAAGTTCCCAGGGTCAGAGAGAACCCGAGTGCACCTGAGCGGTGATGGCACCAGCCTGCTGGAGATCTGTCCAGGGAACAGGAAATGAAAAGCAGCCCCTGCCAGGACACAGCTGTTCTCCCCAGAGCCAGAGAGTTCAAAGGATGGGGGTTGCTTTCTGGGCAAGGGGAAGGCTGAGGAATCCTGCCCACCTCGTGCAGGCCATGTCTGACTGGACCTGCTTCCAGTGCACTCTTGAGTGTGTCTGCAATGGGACACAGCCCTCCCTCATGCCGTAGGCAATGGCAAAAACACTTGTGCTCTTCACGGCCCTGGTGCTGTGCCAGACAGGGTCCAAGACCTTCTTCCTAAGAGGCACTGAATGACAGCAACACAGAGTCTGATATCACTGGGCTACGCACAGTATAGAAATTACCTGAGCCCGCATCCCTGCCTGAATGTTTGTCTGCCTGGACTCACGTCCAGCTTGGAGATAAGGCAGCCGAGGGCTCTTCCATTTCCCTTTAGTGACCCCATAGAGATCAGTGCCAGTGAGCTCTTTTGGGAGAACTCAGCCAGGGCTGGGTTCCTGTCCTGGTTTGAGGTAAAACAGGATCAATTTTCTTCAATAACTTTTCTTATTAGCTTGGCCTCTTGTAACTGCTGAAATTAACAGCATATTGTGCAGACAATGTTCACTCTCTCAGAGTGATAAGACCTATGTTTATAGCTGATGTCCAGACGTGGTATGTGGAGAGGCTCTTGCTTATCCTTATTGCTATAACAGCCAAGGCCAACCAACTTTGTTATATGTGCCGTAAGAGGGTTGGAAGCGTAAAAGTGGAGTGGTGTCCCGCCTGTGGGGAGGAGTGGACAGGACAGGTGACCCAAAACTGACCAACAGGGTATTCCATCCTGTCTGCATCATGCTCATTTTAAAAGCTGAGGCATCAAAGAGTCAGCTCTCTCTGTCTTCAATGGCCGACATCTGAGGAGGATTCTGTCTGTTTGTCTGCCTTTGATCCCAATCCTGAATGCAGATCTGGAATCCGGTTCCCATCTGTCACTGAGTACAGCCTGGGACTGCCCAGTGACAGCCGGTGTCGTGATTGTCATCCTGGGAGCTTGATACGGTTTCTATATATTTCATTATTTCTTTTATATTTTATTATTAATTTTTCATTAAAGTAGTTTAGTTCC
>VZSZ01003316.1:362552-436177 GCA_013398815.1 Ibidorhyncha struthersii | reverse complement strand
AGGTCCCTTCCAACCCTGACTATTCTGTGATTCTGTGTGTATACCAACATTTCTGCTTCAATGTTCAAGGTAGGAAATGTCTGAGTGCAGTGGTGCAATGTCCATGCTGTTCATAACAGCTGTTATATATTTTGCCTCAAGGGTCTTCTGACTGCCTTGACCCATTTCAGGTTTGGTTTTGTTCTGTTTTTGTAGGGAACTTGCTTTTGTTTTCTTCTTTCATTGTTCTACTGCTCGACAGAGAGCTGTTCCTCAAATTTGTCTTTAGTTCATGTTGTGCAAAGCATTGACTGATCAAGATCTCAGTTAATGTTTCTGATTTATTTTGCACGTGCCTTTGATGCTTCTGTTTTTTCTGATTGTAGCTGCCAACAGTTTGAGTGAGGAGTTGAGCTTATTTGTAATTTTTGAGATGAGTTGGTTAAAATAGACTTTTTTCTGTCACTCTCCTGTGAGTGAATAAACAATTCACTGTTTAATTAGGCATACCATAAGATCATCGCATTCTGGCAAATATTTTTAGGAATTGTTGAAAGCTTCAAAACTTTCTCTGTGTATTGGTTAGCTTTTCAAAGTTTGGGGGGTTTTTTTGATACCTCATAGGCTAGGGAGCTGGCAACCAAAAAGTGGAGAGTGTAAGGAAACCTCTGCTTCTAGTACTTTGGTTCTGCAGATTAAATTAGCTGAAGGGAGCCTTTTTTTGGCACTTGCTTTACTCTGCTTCATTTTAAAAATATGAATGTATTTTATTATGTTTTAGGACTTTTTCTGATAGAAGATAAGGCATTAAATCAATTACCAGAGTAGATAAAACAAGGAGTCTATTGGCTTAGGAAATAACTGATGTTAAATGTTACTTTAAGAATCTCTTATGAATGTTGTGGTTGGTTTTTAAGTTGTAATATAAATACCAATTATTCTAATTGAATGTAAACTCATTGGAACAAATGTGCTCTGTTGAGGCAGAATTAAAAGAATATGTTTATAATAATCTAAATATTATTTAGATGAGACTCTGATAGTTTGTTAGACACTCACTTAGATCATATTTAAGGATTGTAAACATATTTTGTACAGACTTGGTTTCCGAGTCTCCCTGGGACGTGTTTGTCTGCTGTGAATGTAAATGGGGCACTTGGAGCAGCCAGAGCACTCTCTGCTGCAGCCTTAGGCTCAGGTTCTGGATTCACCGATTGTCCATCTAGTTCTTCCTCACAAGCCTTTGGAATTTTAACCTGCTTTGAAGATAAAAGCTGGGTGTATTTGACCTTTTTGACCTCCCACAATTGGGATTCCATGACTGATTAACAAGTGTGCTGAGGGGGAGGTGGTAATTATAGATGTAAAATTAATTAAAAAATAAAATAAAAAAAAAATCTAGCCAGTTCTCTCTCTCTGCATCTTGTGGAAATGTTCTTTTTTGAGGTTGGGTTGTTTGTTTTTTTCTGATTTTGAACTTGTTTTAAAAACAGGTTCTGGGTTTGATAGCCTTTGATCAGTTAAATATTAGGAGTTTCATTTTCCTCTTTAAGTGTTGCCATGTTACTGGGGAAGAGAAATTTACTTTAAAAAAATCATAAGCAGTAGCCACTGTATGACAGAATAAGGAATATGGTTGCTGTCATCACCACCCTTTAAGGTATGGAATTTATTGACATATGAGCTGTTTACAAGATAAAAAAGGACTGGACCCATAATAAACTAGTAAATAGAACAGAACGGTACAGTCAAGTTTGCTACAGCTGTTAAATAGTTTGGATTTGCGCCAACTCTGTTTTTCCCGTCTATGCTCAATCTTAGCCCCTGTAGAGTGTATCCTACGACAAGACATTGTCTAAAATGCATATGGTAGCTCTGGTATTCTGATGTCAGTCCTTGCCAAAGCAAATTATTGGAATATTAAAATGAAAAATGGAAGAAAACCAGAATTTCCAAAGTCTCTCTGGCTAGTGTTACATCTGCCCAGCTGTACTCAATACTCAGCTGCAGCTGACAATCCGAATCTGAGCTCTGCCAAGTGCCACTGTGTTTTTTTACCTGTGTTTTTTCCATCTGCATTGATTGATGCCAGTTTGCCTCACTGATTATTGATGGATGATCTCTGTGATACACGAGCTGGTATGTTTTGCTCTTTGGCAGGCTTCACAGTGTTAAATAACTGAAAATGTCCCAGAGCTGTGCTGCTGTTGTTAATGCCAGTTCAGAAAACAGGAATCATGGATAAATAGCAACTATAGTTAAATCCTGAAAAAAGATGGATTCTCTGAATCCAAGGTCTCTGACACCAAGTGACATACGTGATCACGTTGTGAGGGAAAGGAAATTTCTCTTCCAGTTACAGTTTTATTGAGATGTGATATTAAATTCCTGTTGGTTTTCTTTTTAAAGAGGGCGATGGAATCTGACAGTTCATACCCTTGAGATTCTGTAATATTTTTTTTTCTCAACGCAAAGTAATACAATTGCTTGTCAAGGAGAGGCCATCTATTGAGGAAAAAAAGAGGCACTGATGGGAAGCAGGGAAGGCTTGCAAGATCATTCTTACTGCTGCTTTTACTTCAAGTTTTGTTTCGTGTTAAAGCATCTTGTGGGTATTTTCAGGCGTGACTGGATTATGGCTCAGCTTTGTACTTTAAAATGGTTCCCTGCAGTGGTGAGAAGTGTTAACCTGTTTTATCATATCAGAGACAATAACTAATGAGACTTTGCAGCATGTCTGCCTAGCTGCATGCAGGGAGTAGCTTGTCTTTCTGCTCTGCTGACTCAGCTTATTCAATTATGTTATCTAGGGATAACACATTACTCAATTATGTTATTTCAGGAAGAGAGAGTTGCCTTAATAATGAGCTACTTTGGCAAGCAGAGCTCACTTAAAGTTTTCTAGACTGCCTACAGTGATGTATGAAGACATTTGGAGGATGTTTATGAATGACAGTTGGCTAAAAGTTGCTGTTTGCATGCTCCTTAAGGTGTGGGTTCTGGAGCAGGGAGCTTTGGGGGGAGTCAGGGTGGTAGAGGGGGTGGAAGAGTACAGCTTCTAAAATGTACTTGCAAAACGAAATGGAGCACACTAAAGAAATAGGAAGTAGAGGGAGATAGGGAAGGTAGGCACCAATGTCTTGGCTTGGAAATATGACAAGCGGAATGTGATGGCAAGGGAACCCTGAATTTGTAGTGTAAGAATGAGTTTGCTAGAGAAATTCTGTAGAAAGAGCGGCTCTCAAGTGTTTGAAAAATTTTAGGAAATGGTTCCTAAAATCTGGAAGTTTGATTGCTCTGCCTTTATAAGTGGTCCTGACTGAACATCAAAAAACAGTGAAGCCTTTTTGTATGACCCTTGACTAATAATGGTCATTAAAAAATGGCTGTGGGGGGAGAAGGGATGGGAATCAGGGATTGTGTTAAGACTTTTTATTTCCTTTTTATTTATGATCATTAGATACTTCCATGCCTATAGAGACCTCTTTCTGTTAGCAGCAGTGGATTTAAGCATTGTTCTTTCTCAGTTGGTACAGGAGTTTAGTACTTTTAGCTTATCAGGCCATCAGAATTCAAGGGAGGAATTGGAGTCATTCTATTTGTTTAAAAACAAACAAACAAAACCACCCCATCAAAAATAAACATACAAAGGACAATGCTTCTAGGGAATTAAGTACTACCTTCATCTACTTAATAATGAAGAATATAAACAAAAACATTTGCATGGAAAATACGAGTTGCAAGCACACTGGGAATGATTGGTTTCAGCCGTAAAATCCCTTTAGATGATGCAGCAAAAATCCGGTGGTTTTATCTGGTCTTGTTTTCAGGTATTTCCTGAAAACTGACTGTGCCTGTTGTGAAAACTACTTTTTTGATAAAAAGACAATAGCAGTGGCTTTGCCTACAAACCTGTCCTGAAGTGTCCTGTTCTTCTTGCTTATTCTCCCTCTTCTTTTCTACCAGCTGTTTTCATCTGACTCCTATATTTTAATTGGTATAAAATAGTGCTACTCTATATAAATATATTTATCCCAAAGCTTACATGATGGCACCATGACATTGAGTATTATATTTAAGTGGAATTCACTGTAAAAATACATTAGCTTTTTCCATTATGGTTATTTAAAGTAAAACCAAGAACAAACAGCAATCTTATCAATACTTATAAATACTTAAAGGGAGAGTACCAGGGGGATGGGAACAGTCTTTTTTCAATGGTGCCCAATGATAGAACAAGAGGTAATGGGCACAAACTTGAACATAGGAAGTTCCATCTTAACATGAGGAGGAACTTCTTTCCTTTGAGGGTGGCAGAGCACTGGCACAGGCTGCCCAGAGAGGTGGTGCAGTCCCCCACACTGGAGACATTCAAAACCCGCCTGGATGCTGTCCTGTGCAGTCTGCTGTAGGTGACCCTGCTCTGGCAGGGGGGTTGGACTACATGATCTCCAGAGGTCCCTTCCAACCCTGAACATTCTGGGATTCTGTGATTCAGTGTCTCTGCTACAGACTGGTGTGACTCTTGACTGGGAGTTGCATCTGTCTGTCGTTGCTGTGTGAATCTGCTTTTGTGTCTTTCTCTGTTTGATCAGTTCTTCAGAAATCTTTTAAAATCATTATCTTCTAAGCTGGTTTAAAAATGTTTTTGTCACCTTATTCCTAGATGTACATGCATACGCTGATTTCAGAAATAAACCTTATGTCCCAAAAATTTGGAATGACATCTGCCAGGAAGCATGTTTCTTGATGAAGGACTTTGATACTTTGAATGGATTATTTTACTTGAAACCCAGATTTTAATTATACTGACTTTCAGGCTGAAATTCCTTCTGTATTAAATTTGCTGCAATAAGTTTTGCCAAGTTCAAAGACAAAAGGGGGCAAACCCTTTTTCTACTCAGATAAAGCTATCCTTTCCATGGATAAAATTTGCTTTATAGCTCCTGTGTTTATCAGATGGGACTGTTAAGTTCAGATTCAGCAGAACTAAAGATAATTGCTTATTTAAAAAAAAAATATGTATATCTTCATTTAATAGGCAGGATGAAATGCCTGTAAGAGATTACAGGCTAATGTAAAAATAGATAGGAGCTATGATTGTGCCAGCCTCGTGTTCCAGCATGCTTTAATCTTTCTGAAGATTAAGCATTCTCAAATTAGAAGTCAATCAGCTTTAATTCCTAATATTTTAAAAAAATTTAAATTCTTAGTGCCTATTTCTTCTTATTAAGAGCAGTAAATGCATATGGCTTAGCAATTCCCAGGCGTATTTGAAAATTAATGGGGTGAGAAGAATAAGTACTTCGAAAGTAAAGAATTTAGGGTGTTGTCAGAGAAACTTCTGGGAGACAAGCAGACCTCAGACTTTACCTTAAGCACTTTTTTTCCTGTTACCAGCCTGCTGATTAAGCACTTTTCCCTGAGCAACCTGGCAGGGGGGTTGTCTTTAAGGTCCCTTCCAACCTAAACCATTCTATGAACAACTTCTTATAGCTGACTATTCTAAAGCAAGATTCATGCTTGAAGTTAGGATATGCTAAAATAAGTCTCTCTTCTTTGCAGGAAAACAGGCAAAGCAATTTAAGTAGTAAGCTCAGTATCTTAGTACATGTAGACTGGGGTGTAAATGTGTGTGTATCTTTCTCATAATTCTTACTTTTTCTAGCCAATGACAGGCAGTTCAGCTCTGTGTATGAACACAATTCTTAACTTTGCTGCTGTAGTCAGTATACAATTTCTTATACTACCTCTAAAACCATGAGTGTATTGACTAAGCTGTTGGAGTGCTACACAAGTATGTGACTGGACTTTTTACTACCCTCTGGCACTGTGCTTAAAGTACAGCTTTTGCCTTTTTTAAGAAAGGGTAAGGATTGTGGGGTGGTTTTTTGTGTTTTTTTTTTTAGAAATTATGTACCACGTCTGCCCTGGAAAAGAGTAAATAGATCACAGCAGAAGGATAATTGAAGGGAAGAAACAAGCATCTTATATATGTGATATACTATTTGGACTTAAGCTTTTCCCAGTGGTTATCCTGGCTTTTTTTTTTTAATTGTTCTGTTTGTACCACTCTGTAAAGTAATAAGTATTAGTAGCATGGAAATGTTGGTTTGTGGGATAATCGTTCCGCTCCCTTCACTGTTTAAAACAAAAAATTGCAGATGACAAATTCAGCAAGATATTGTAAGCAGCTGTCTTGAGATGTGAGTACCTGCAACTTAATTTAGCTGGAATCAAAATCTCAGTTGGATACTGCTGCCTATTCACAATTTGTCGGATATTTGTAAATAATTACTAAGAGACTATCAGTGCCATAAGCTTTTTCTGAGAGCAGCTAACCTTACTCAAAGGATTTGGTTTAAAGCGGGCCCTCTCCCTTGCTTCACCTAGTGTTCTCTCTGGTTCTTCACAGCTAGAAACCAGTGCCTGCAGTGACTTAATAAAGCCTAAACGGGGAATTGAAGTCAGCAGCCAGGACAAATGGTTAAGCCTCCGCACTAAAATGTCAGCCTCCATCTCATGCATCTCCTCTTAGTTGGCCAGGCTGAGGCAAAGAGAGTCATCACTGAGGTGGTAGAAAGCAGCTGGAACACTGCTGTGGAGAGGAGGAGGAAAGATGTTAAAGGTTCAGAAGAATCTGCAAGGTTTGGGTGCTCAGGGGCCGTGATAGCCTCAAAAGCCGTGTGAACTCAGGTCCAGTGTCAAGTTACGGGTATCCCTAGCAAGATGGTGGTATGAAGAGGAGGTGTGAGGAGGACTGGGCAGACGGATTCACAGCTTAGTGTTAGCCGTGTTAAACTTATGCTGACAGAGAGTTCATTAGAAAATTCCTGTGAGAAAATGTCTCACATGAAATATAGTTCTTACCAGATTTAGCAGATAAAGTCAAATTTTTAAATGTAATTAGGAAAGATGATCTTATAAGTTCAAGCACATATTTCACTTTGCCATTTGAAGGAAATAAATTACTCTGATAAAACAGCTGTTAAAAGAAAGAATTGATTCAGCGATTCTATTTCCTGCAAGGAGCTTTCGGCTGCAGCTTTGTTCAAAGCCTATATAGAGCTATTGTGTCACTAAATACACCGTTTAGCCAGATCTGGACATACTGGGGCAAAGCAAAGCAAAGATGGGTGTAAAATTCACAGCTGAATGTGTTTCTCCTTATTTCCAACCCAGTTAAAGGAAAAAGATACTTGTCCTGGTTATTAAAACCTATTCACAGGACAGATAGTGTCTACCTGTGGAGCACTTCTTGTGGCTTTATACCTTTTAGGTAAGGGGAAAATGGTTTTATATCAGTTTAGGTGAATTTTGACTGGTTTGTTTTCTGCTGTAGACTTCATGCGTTCCTCTTAAACTTTTATTCTTTCCTGAGGCATACATCCCATCTGCTGAATTAGGCAAGAATTGCATAAATAAAAGTAGGAAGCGTTTGTGTAAGTAGAGTCTATCATAATGTAAATGTTTCTCCAGAAGACTTAATTTGGGTCATCTCAGCCAGTCTTACTGGCATAGTTCATATTTATAATGCCTAACTTTGCTACCTGAGTGCTTATTGTTACCTGTAATCGTCTGACCCTGCTTCAAGGATTGAACTGTCTTTGCAGTGGACTTGCTTCCCTTCCCTCCTCGGTGTTGCTCCACAAATGTTCTCAGGAGGGAGGAACTGTTGCCTGAGGAGGGTGTAGTGATGTCTGCCAGTTTTAGTCATCAGGCAAATTAAGCTTCTCAGCCAAATATGTATTTATGTAATCACTACTCTTTCTATGTTGCTACCTTTCCTTGGATATTGCAAACTTGTGTCTGCTGTGAATCCCCTAGACAGGGGCTGCTGAATTCATTTGGCAAGTCTGGAGTTTGTCAGAAGGGTTTGACTTTGTTCTTCCTCCTCCTTGGCTTTGATGCAGTTCATTTCCTTGGACTCCTCTTGGGGAAACCAAGCTACTCAACTGGGAGTCAGCCGTGTCCTCTGTCACACTGTTACTTTATGGAAAACAGGTCTCCTTTGAGTATTGACTATTCTGATGAAACAAATAATACGTTATCCAGAAAATCAAGCACTTTTCTGATTATAAATCACTGTGACCTCTGTTATTCTGAACTTGGGAGGAAATTTTGTGCTGAGACTAGCAGTTTGTAAGTTCTTTTGTTTTAAATATTGTCATGTACAATGGAAAAGGCAGTTTGGTGGGCTTATTCCCTGAAGTACAATTGCCAGTTTTGTTTGTGATTTTGAATGCTTTTTGATAACCTGCTTTACAGCAAAAGTATCTCTAACTGCAAAGGACTGTCTAAGAAGTCTTTTTTTCTGGGATGTGACTCAGGAAAATACGTTTATGCCTCTCCTCTCTCTAGTTCTTAGATTAAATGAGAAATTAGTATGTTTAGAAACTGAAACAAAAGCTAGAGCTAACAACAGTCAGTTGGGCTTATACTAAATAGTAATGCCTCCATTTCCTTCAGTGTGTTACTCCTGTTCTCTTGAATTTTTTCATGAGCTATAAGCACATACTGTCTTGAATTGATGTGATCACTGCAATCTAAAACAAGATGACAGAAATGGAATATTTTTTCAAAGCAGAAAATTTGCTACTGTGATACTCAGACCTATATTTTGACTACACTGTACAGAATCATTCTCAAAGGGTATAATGCATTATAATGCTCTATTTGTTCTTTCCTTTCCTTTTTCCACCTTCTTTAGTCCATCTCTGTATGCCTGTGCTCATGTTCTGAACAACTGCAGTGTGCACAAGCAAATCTTCATGGTGAAATGGTTGGCTATTTTGTTAATATAGGTAGTCTTCCTCAAAACAGTCTGAAGATCTTTCAGAAGATACTCCCTGTAATGAATCCTAGTTACTTTGTTTGTTCCTGTCTCCTGAGAAGCCAGAATAACTCACTAGAAACAGCTGTGAACTTAGTTATAAATAACTTCTGCCTCTATTTGACCTGCTCAAGAGGAGCACAATGGTTGCACAAGGGAAATCAGTTCTGTTGTAAGATGACTAAGCTCCATAAATCGTTGATGTTCATCACTCTTGGAGTAAGTTGAGTACCATAGTGGTTGGGGTTTTCTGCATATGTAACCAACGTGTTAACTCTATATCTGCTGGATTAAAGCATAACGGAAACAAGCTGCTTTAAAATTTACCTGTGATTTTTCAGATTGAGGCAATGGCACCAACAGAAAAAAAAAAATTCTGCTGCAGAAGACTAAATAATAAGCGTAATTTATTAACTCCTTAACACCATGGTGCACACTAATGTATTTTTAATTATATAGTATATGAAAGTTTAAAAAAGGGAGCACTTTCAACAATTAATTGAAGTGATATGAGGACCTTTTAGTGCACATATACTTCTGGAATTTCCACTAGGGTAGCTGAGAGATTAAAGAAAAGAGTGTCATGTTTGCATATGTAATAATAGGAAAAGTGACTTTGACTTTTAGATCTTCAGATAGGTTTTGCAAACCTGGTGTTCCCAAGGACAAAAGCCTAAGGCATGCTGCAGGTCTTTTTGCCTATTGCTTGTGAACAATCAGAGTTTGGCCCTCTTGAACAAGCTGGAGGTATCCCTCATGCTTTACTTTGAGTGATTCAAGCTAATTCTTTTGTGGTGAAAGTGTTGTTGTAATAGCACTTAAAAGTTTCAGCAGTGTAAAACAACCTCTGAAGGAAGGTGGAGGCACGGCTTCAAACATTTCACAACTGTCTTATGGTGACCATATTTTATATTTTCTGCTGCAGTTCAGAGATTTGTATGTGTTGGTAATTAATGAAAATATAGGATTTCTGCATTCTCTGTTATTCACAAAAATAAGGAGGGTTAATTTTTTTTTTGCTTAATTTAGATATGCATGAGCTTTTAAGAATATAAAGTGAAGAAATGTTAGCGCTTAGGAATATTTCTGAGACAATTCACAATGAAGGCTTTCTTATGAAAAACAATTTAAGTATTATCGAACTAGGCTTGAGTATTACCAGGTGTGTGTTGGTGTGTGTTGTGTCGTCATCTGTCCTGACCCTAGTTTCCCTGTTCCCCCATTCCCCCATCCCTCAAACTAAGGAACAAATTTTTTGTTTTATAATTCAGGACTATCTCTTACCTTTCTGGTGTCCTCATTTGTGCCTAGTCTTTGGGCTGGGGTAATACCTAGTGTTTAGATAGCTCTGTATCTTACAGAGGCATCCCTGCAGTTTCTGTACCAAGTCTCCAACTGTTACCCTTCTTTCCCACTCCAAGCATGATGCCTTTCAGCTTCTCCTTTCAAAGAGTGCTTTCTAGCCAATTTACTTAATTTCTGATGCTGAGAAACGTTCTGTGAGTTTTGTGACTCCCTCAGCCGCAGTAATTCATTAACAAATCACAAACTAAAATAGTTTGCACAGATTGTCAAACAATTTTGGTTTTTAACAACTTCAATAGAAAATAGGCGTATAATTGGCAGATAGGCATTTGGCACTCTCTGGAGCTTTTCTATATGCATAGTTTACCTCAAACTAGTTCAGAGTTATAAAGAAAAGTTCTGTTTCTATCTAACAGGGTTGTTACGCTTTGACGTTGTCAAACAAGTAGAAGTTTCAAAGAACACCATGTCTCTAATTCTATCACCTCTAATATTAATTTTCTTCTTCTAAAGTCTAGGGATTCCATCAAGTTGGATGACCTGAAGGCAGAGGTGTCACCACGAATTTCGGCAGAAGACCTGATTGATTTGTGTGAGTTGACAGGACCTAGTCATTCCAAAACACCTGTAAAGAAAACCAAGTCTAGCAAGCCAAAGCTGCTGGTGGTGGACATTCGTAACAGCGAAGAGTATCCTTCAAATCTGAGTGCCAACCTTGCCAAATCATGCTTGTATCAATTACTTCCTCATTGTCTGCAGGTAGTGACGTGTTAGAATGGTAAATAATGGAAAGGGATGTGGTAGAGGTAGAGTGGAAGGACTGAAGGCAGATTTTTTTTTGTCACGGAGCAGCCTGGTTTGCAGAGAAGAGGACAAATGTATTTTTGCCTTCCCATTTTAAGCTGCGGGTATAGTGAAACCTCTTTGTACCAGAAGCACGAGTACTTTAATGCTACCTTTTTTTTTTTTTTTGACAGGTGTTGTCAGCAGACCTTCCCCATTTAATACACCAATATTTTGGAAGGGTGTGAGGCTTTCCAGTTAAGTGGAAGGGAGGTAGAGAAGGGTTGATAGCTCATGTACTTTGCCAATTCCTCAATGGAAAATCAATTCCTATTGAGTGCCTTCTTGCTGCTCTCAGGTAATGCAGCCATATGGATGCCCTAACTTATGTCCTCTAGTTAGCTGATAATCAGAAAAGTATTAAAGGTATCTTGAAGCTATATTTTTATCAGGGTTGCAACCCCGTCTACACCTTAATCATATGTTCTTTTCCAAATACATGGTTCTTTGCGGGAGAAGGTTTTTTTTATTGGTTTTCTGAAGTAGAGAAGTTATGGGGCTGGGTTTGTTTGGGTTTTCGAAGAGGGAGTCCTTCTTACGGATGTGTTTTGCCAGGAACACACATCTTCATCTAAAAGTGGGAATAATGACAAGATTTTATTAGAGATAACTCTTAATTTTATACTGAATACTTGGGAACATACCTGTTACTGGTTTGTATAATCTTTTTAAGTATTGCTCCTTTCGGAATAGCAAAAGTGATGTAGATAGTTGTTTTTGTGGTAGATGTACTCTTAGCTTGCTGTGTCACAAGCTATAATTCTTAATGGGCAAACAATACTCAATAGAAAAATAACAAAAGAATCCTGAGGTTTAGTCCACCTCTGAGAAAGGAGGATCATTCCTTCTGTGTATGTCTGACTTGTTCTTAAAGATCTCCAATGATAGAGATTCAACAGGTTCCCAACATCTTTACCATTAGAAAATATCTTCAAGTGTCTAACAAATGGTACTAACATACTGCATGCGTATTAGAAAAGTGTAAGTTCTAGACAGTGAAGTGAATGGTGGATCAATGCCAATATTTGGGCTAAAATATGTAGTAAAAATTCAAATAAATAATGTTTCAACCTCATTTGTTTCACCTAGGTTGTTAAAATACCACTTAAAAGGTAATTGTATATGCAGAAAAACACTGCCATTAACATTTTTCTCTGTTAAATATTTAGCAGTATTTATGACTAAGTATTTTGAAGTAGAAAAATAAATATTATTTTTACTATGTAGAGGTAAATTTATTGTTTACATAGTAAACAGAATAGTATAATTGGACTGTTCTAAATTAAAACTCTTATTTTCAAGGAATTCTAATTTTATTGGATGCCTAACTTGAACCTGTAATGTGATCTGCTGTGTAGATAAAACAGAATGGTCAAAGGAACACAAAAAAAGTAATTTTTCTTTTGCTCGCATGTATTAATTTCATGCATCAGTTAAGGATTCCAATTAAGTAGAGATTCATGTGTCTCAGTAGTTTGACTCTTTATTTTCTGGACTCAGTGGCTTCTTTACTCCTGGATCTAGATTGTTGAAAATGTGGTCTACTACTCAGAAAACAGTAAAAATGTGGGCTATTTTCTGAGAAATAATTTCTTCATTAAGAGATAATACTTTTTAGACTCCAGTTTAAAAGACAAGTCCCTGGAATTAAAAACTGTAACAGGCTATGGTTACTGCATAGAAAGCTTGGTTACTACCAAGTTAAATAATGTTTCTATTTCTACATGCATCATTCTGTTATTAATTATTTAAGCTACTTCCTAGAAATCATCAAGGAGAATACAGAAGGAGAGCAAGTAATAGAAAAAGCCTAGACTACAATCATTGCACTGAAAGGCTATTATCTGTGTACAGTAATGGATTTATTTATATTATAATCAGGATCAAAGGCAAGGTGTTTGCTTAAATGTTTCTATAGCTTTCCTAATAGCTTGATAATAGGTTCTACTCTACTGTCGTACTAATCCTATTCTACTGTAGCAGAGTAGATTCCAAATTTCAATTATTTTAAAATTATTTGACTACTATGAAGTAAGTGGGTTTATGAGGCTGTCTTTCATATTACAAAACTTTAATCAGACTTTCCATTTATATTTCTTGAATGAGGAGGCATGCTGGAGGGAGAAAAATCTCAATAGATTGAACAGTGCACTGTAATCACTGCTGCTGCTGTTTCAATCTTCTTGGAGTTTATGGTAGACTAAAACGTCCTATCCTTTAAATAACAGGGTGGACTTAAATCCTCATACCCATCTGGTATTAGCAGATAGGGAATATCATTATTAAAAAGGCAGCCTGGTAGGTAGTAAAATTAACACTTGAGTGAGTTGGTTTGTATGTCAGTTGTAGAAGAAAACATATGGTATATAGAAAGCTATTAAACTGTCAGCGGTTTTGAATATACATGAGAAATCATAGGAATACTGTGTTCAGTGTCCCGTTCATTCGTGCAGTAAGGAGACAGTCTTTGTCACAAAATTTCAAGAAACTGTACAATAGGATCAGGCAGTCTGTATGTTACAGTGGCGTGTGTTTTTAAAATGTGACAGGCCACTGTGAGGTGTTTCAAAAATATGATCGTTTCTTATGTTTTGTTGTTAGTCTTCCTCCTCATCTGTGCCTGTCATGCTAAACTTCACTCTCATTTTGTTTTCAGTGTGGTTTGTAAAAAGCATGAGAGGACTTTCAACAAGTATCAAACATGCTTCATATTTCATACTAGGATGCACTTGAAAGCTAAGGCATTGTTTTGTAATGAAGCTCATGTTGCAAGGCCAAGAGCTACCAGCCCTTTTTCCCAGTAGACAGCTTTGTAACAGAAGACTTTCTAATGAAAAGGTAATATACTCAAAGCAGTGTCTGTGTTGGCCAGAAATTCGTCTGAGGCTCATTTCGTTAAGCGCATTAGCAGAAATACTGGCAGCCTTCCATTCCAATTATGAAAGTTGCAGCTGCATACTTATGGTCTCGCAGTCTGTAGCAGAAAATCTTGGCCTTTTTGTTAATTGTCTTAATACTGGAATGTTTAAAATGGTCACTTAAGATTAGTGAGAATGTGAATGACACCAAACAGTTTGGATCTGTCTAGTTTGGTACTAATGTTGATATCAAATATACTTCTTTTTTAAAAGATCAGGTCAAGTTTCTCTGAGCAGTTAAGCATGCTCAGTGGCATAAGTGTGAGCAACTAACTCTGTCCAAACTAATTTTCTGTCTAAATAATAATCGTTTCAAAACTTTTACCCTGGTTAGTAGCAATGAGAGTGATGTGGCTATAAATCGGGTTGGGGAAAGAGGGTTGGCACAGATTAATGAAGGAGGGGTGTCGTAATTGTCCCCTTCAAAACAGAAAAAAAAAAATGACAACATTAATAAATGGTACATGATCATTTTTTGTTCTTTCAGATGTTTTTATATAGCCATGTTTTTCCCACACTATAACAACGATGATCATAAAGCCGAAACCCTTACATAGATGACAAGAAATGAATGCTAATATTAACCTAAGTCAATTAAATCTTACCTCAATTTAAGGCAGCTCCTTTATTAAAAAGGATTCTGTGATTTAATTATAAATTAAACTAGCTTTCTGCAAGTAATAAAGTAATAAAGAGTGACTAATCTGGATTTTTGACAATTGTGTATATTTATGCAGAACTTTGCTGTTTCCCACCTCTTCAAAGCTGTTCTTGTTTATTGTTTGGGAAGGAGAGTGGTCCAGGTATGCGTGTACAGTCTGTTAAGAGATCTGTGAAGGTCATGGCGCATTTTCAGATTCATAAAAAGCTAGGTAGTAGTGGTCCAACCTAATTTTTATTGAAACGACTTTCACATTCAATATTTGTTCATAAAATCTCATTGAATGATCATCCTTTGAAAGTGAAGCACAACTACTACACCTCAGAGTTGCTACCACTCGTATGTTGTTTGCTTTTCAATACCCAACACACACTCACAGTTAGTGGGACTGCAAATAATGTATATGATGCTCATGGTCCAGAACTCTGAGTGCGTGTACATTAGAATCTCAGTTTGGGTCAAAATTGTAGGGGGCTTGCGGGGATTGGCAGGAGGTTTAAGGAAATTTTCCAATAATCCCTATTTAGTTTTGGTTCTCATTGTAAGTACTTCAGTCCTTTTGCATAAAACTCCTCAGGAAGAGGCGCTCCAGTTGCTTATTGGTATTTGGCTCCTGTTCAGACTAGAGCTGATTTGAAGTAAACCCCATGAAAATATATATACTGTGGATATTGGTTCTTTAGCACTGTTTCATTTAGCAGATCAGTTTCTGTAGTGCTCTGCTATGTCCTTTAGGAAACAAACAACTCTTTGTTCTGTCCTTTTTTTCCATGTAGTGTCAGAAGTTGTTTTCTCTAGATGAGTAAATTGTAAATCAGGATTGTCAAAATACACTAGCACAAAAGACCAACGCTGTTTTATCACGACAGCCAGGGTGAAGAGCAGGTGCATTCTACGCTTGTGCATGTACCGCAGATTTCTCTGCCTTTCAGATGTCCTTAACTGATCTTCCTAAGCTTTAACCGTGGCCACATTTCTGGCAGTATCAATGTCCCATTTGCATCAGCATTTACTGCAGAAGGAGATCTCGTCCAGTGGCCAGCAACTGCCACGCTCCAGAGCTTTAAAGGAAGAGTTGTGGTGATTGTAGGAAATGCAGTGAAGAACACAGCTGCCGTAAGTATATTGCTATATCATATATGTTTATAGTTAGAAATAGATCTATGGCATGAATATAGGCAGTAGTAAATAAATGCTAGAGTCGGGATAATTCAGATTAGTAACTTTGTGTATGATGACAGGATTTGGGATTTTTGTTGTTGTTGTTCATTTCTGCTTCTAGACAAAGACATATTTCTCCAAGTGATCAACATCTGAGAAAGTTGATGTTTTGGAACGGAATTATTTAGCATTACCTTTTTCAGTTTTAAAATTTTTATTTTTGGCATGTTACAGAAGTAACATCAGCACTTCTAATGTGCATGAATAAGATCTATTTTTCAAAACTGACTTGCATTTACATTCTGTGGTGTTAGGAAGCACACGCAAGGTAAGTAGGGTGGCGACAGGTATATTACGAAGTCCAAAGGAAATAAGATATAATTCATATTCCTACTAATAAAAAACAATTTATTGATTAGTTTTGTAGAATCATGTAGTTCATGCAGTTGTGCTTAGTGAAGAGGAGAATGGTTCCTACTGGTAACTTTCGTATGATACTTCTATTGTCAGTGGCTTTAACTAGACAAGGAGAATATTCAGACTTGCCTATTCCTTTTTATAGCTAAGTATTTGGTGGTGTTGTGAACCAGCAGAATAACAAGTAGAAGTATTTAATTTGCCATTCTTGTCTCAGGTGAAGGAAAGTAATCTTTTTTTTTTTTTTTTAAGACATGCTCTTAAATGTGGTATACTTTTAGGTCACCACAGTTTCTTAAGCCTGTTTACTCAAAGGACATGAACTGTAATGCTGATATGACAGGGAGTGCTGTGGACCATTAAAAGAACTTTATGTGATGGACAGCAGAGTCATTGGCACAACTTATGCTGGAGTTTTTATACATAAAGGGAGTTGTAAGTAGCATGAGAAATCCCTTTCATTAACCTGCGTTTCCTCATTTAGAAAATGAACTTGTGATATGTATCATGTCTCTTAAATAGTAAGAGATGGCATAAAAGAGACTGTACGGCATGTCTCAAATAGTTTCAGTCAGTGAGCATCTAGGTTTGTGCATGAGATCTGGGTAAGTCCATGATAAATATTTCAACATGAAATCAATGAACTCGGATAATCACAATAGCTCACTAAATCTGAATGCATAAATCCCCCCCTCAAAGGAACAAATTCAAAATGCATAAAATGCTAAGAGCCATTGATATGATTTAAATGATGGTTTACACTTTTGATCGTGGGTTATGCAGCTTCTTTCAACAATTACATTTTAAATCACTGAACGTCTTAATTTATCTCAGTAAGAGCCTAACCATTCACTAACCTCCTCAGGAACAGGAGCAGGAAAAGGAAAGTGCTTTGGTATTCAGTAATGAGTGTCTTTATGGGAGTTATCTCACATAATACCAAATCATTTTCTGGGAGCTGTTTTCCAGGACCAGTCAGAAATGTTTTATCTGAAACAAAGGAACACTATAAGTATTCTGTCTAAAACAGAATGAAGAAACAATCTGAAACAATTGCCTGACAGAAAGAAAGGATGGAGGCTTTAGAGTATGGGTTTGGGTCACAAGATACAATTTTCTCCTGTAATGTGGTGACACTTCTTACGCAAACTTAGATTTATTTTTTTTACATGTTTTGTTAAATGAAAATTGCATGTTTCCTTTGCAGTGCAGCTAAAGAAAACTTGCAGTGTGCTTAGTAAGTGCAAGTACTTCAGTCACATGAGAGCATGCTGCCTTATCCTCTAAACCCAGACTTTCTGGAACTGAGACAATGTTGACCTGGTTTACCTGAAATTGTCAATATTATAGCTTTCCATAAAAGAGAAATGCTGCTTTGACTCTTGGTTTTCTTTTAGAGTTCTTGAAAGTCTAAATAAAGAGTGTAGAGTTTTAAATAGCAACAAAATACTGGATTGACCAGTTTGACCACAAATTAATTAAATACTGGAGTCTGAATACTGGTAGGGACTCACCACCTCTGTCACACCCTTGAAGTACATATAAAACCAGCCTCAATATGACTACGTTGATAAAACTTAGAACTCCTTTCTTTTGTGGATTATTTTTTAAGGCCAGTTTCAGTTCTACACTGCATGGCTGCATAGAACTGTCTGCTACTATTCATGAACTTAGCCAATCCAAGACTGTAGCTTGAGGCTTGACAAGAACAATAGCTATTACTTTTTAAATTTTACTAGGTAGTCCAATCATAAGAAAAATTGCAAAAGTGAATGCATGGAAACAAAAACAATTTTGTCCAAAGAAATGTTATAAGATGTTCAGCGTAAAGTGTTTTTTTTCTAAACAGAGTTACGTATTTCCAGCTGAACAGGAATGAGCCACAAATTGTACCCTCCACCACAAAAGAGAATTTTTCAGAAGTGTGCACTGATATTTACTACTTTAAAAATATGGAGATTGGCACTGTTAGATGTTTGGTTTAAATTTATGCAGGACTGAGAGAGATGGGGGTAAGTGTGAAAAAACTGATATTTATGCAGCTAATTCTAATTAGAAGATTGAATCTTTCAATTGTGTTTCATATTAGTAGCCTACTTGGCATCACTTAAATAAATTAAAAGTTAAAAAAAAGCAAAGTTGAGTGGAACAAACATATAAAAAAGCCTTTTTTCACACTTCTGTCCCTATCTTTTGTATTTGATTTGGTGCCAGATGATAAAATGTTTAAATTGGAAAGAAAAGTCTGTCTAGAAGGGAAAACCCAAAACTTCACCACAGCATTTCTAGCAGGAGGCAAAGGAAACCAGCAGTGCCGCAGATTTCAGCATAGCTCTGGCTCTAGTTGAACACTTCCTTAGGACAGAATTAAAACAGCATAATGCTGCTCATTAAGCCATTTAATTTACTCACTCAAAAAGTTAAATGAATAGATTGGCTGATGTACAAGAGCCGTACGGTATGTGCCATTAGCAGCATAAAGCTATTGTAAAGAGGAGCTCGCACTGGGCATCGTGTGGTGCTGCTTGGCTCGCACTTCTCTGCAGAATAGTCCTTCCTCTAGGCTGGTTCTCACTTTGTGCCAGCCATTCTTCTCCTAGGGGATTCTGGGCACTTGTTAACAGAGCAGATACTTGTCTCTGAAAACAGCAGGAAACCTCTACATAAAAGGCATTATGCTAGAGTTAATCAACCAGATTCTATTTTGATTTTGAAGTATGTTAAGTGGCAGCATCTCTTAAGTGAATTAAATTTCCCTTTCCCATAGCCATTGACAGATAAGTACCTTGTAAATTCCAGTATGGGCAAGGGATCATTACAGTTGGGAGTATAATAGTTAAATAGGCAATGAGTGCTCAGCTGTAGCTTCTTCTTTTGGTGCATGGCAAATAGTATGTCTCCTGATTTTTGTCACTTTCAAAGTCTGAGATACAGCAAGTGCAAAGGCGGATCATAGTTCTGTACATGTAGGATGGGAATTGGTTTGGGTCTTTTTTTTGGAAGGGTGACATTACTACTTCATCTTCCCTTCTTCAATCAACTTTGAGGTGCTAAGCCATCTTTTCCGTTTCCAACTTTTGGTCTGTATCGCCATAATGTTGACTGAAATTAGAACAGGAGAAATACCTTACCTTTTATTAAATCATGCTTCAGTAACTCAGTTTTGACAGTGACCTGCTTCTGCTTGTGTGATGTGGTGGTTTAATGTATATGCATGTTTCCCCAGTGGTTTAATATATGTGTTTTATTGTGAGTTAAATGCTGTAACAGAATAAAGTATACAGGACACTTTTGTCTGCTTAATAATTAGCAACTCATTTATTTCTTGCCTTGGAAAAAGATAGTTAGATAAGCTTAAAAAAAAAATCTATTTTTATAGCAGGGAAATAAATTCTAAATTGTAACTTCTGATTCTTACATTGATTGTTTTTTGTCTACATAAATTATGCAGCTACAAATACATCGTCTGGACAATTTCTACAAGTTACTGGAGCAAAGTAGTCAATCTTATTGCATCACAGTAGCTAACAGATAAAACTTATGAATTATCTCCAAAGCAAAGAAAAGCAGTCCCAATTTTCCATGAGATCTTTCTCACCCTTTTCAAGGCAAGAGGGAGAGGGTCAAGTTCAAGATTCTTTTTGTATAACATATTCCTAGCCTGAAAAAAAATATTTTTTTTCTATACGAAAGTAACATTTCCTTTCGCAGCACACTATCAAAAATACGTTTCTTCTTATATGGAGACTGAGGTTAGGTTAAAGGTCTGGTTACCACTGAATTTGTGTGATTTTGTTGACATCTTCCTCAGGCCTTTTAAAAAGGCCTTGCCAGAGAAGCAAGTCCCTGCATGCTGAAGCTGGTTTCTTGTTATATACCTGTCTTAAAAACATATGGATACCCATGAAACTTCATAGGGTGATCTAAAGATTAGGTGTTGCATAGAATACTAAAGGAGAGGTGCATTAGTTCTCCTAAAGACAGAAACATTTAGTTAGAAGGTCCTAATGAAACTTCTGGAGTGAAAGTGAATAGAAATTAGGCAATAAACTTCTTGAGATGTTTCCACTATGTTTCCGTGTAAATATTCTCCGCAGAAAAGGGATTGAACAAGTGGAATGAAAACTGAAGATATCTTTGCTTTGCAGGGATGGAGGGGCTCCTTATGATTCCCAGTATGGCTCTTTCCCATGTTTGTTTTGTTAAGGCGTCACCCTTCCTTCTGCATTCAGACTCAGATCCTACTGGAATCATCAGACGCCTCTTTGTTGCCTTTAAAGAGGAAGAGATTAAGCTTGTATTTTGAAGAGATTGAAAGGCTTAGTTCATCAGCAGCAATCCTGCTGGCTGTAACTCTACCCAAGACATGGTTACGTTTTCATTATTTTATTCTGTAAAGTCTGTATTATTTTATTTAGTCCTTTTTATTATTGTAACATGCATGCATGTTTTCTGTCATCGACAGAAAGTAGCCCAGCTGCTGTTGCCAGTACATTGCTCTTCACACGGCCTGAGAAAGACACTTGGGCCGCCAGCCAGGAGTTGTGTTATGCTGTTGTAATTTTGCCTGTCAGTGGCTTTGGATAGTTTGCACTGAATGTCTTAGGTACAGCAGAGATGGCCTAAATATTCCCCCTTTCCACCTAGGTATGAAAGAGGCTCAGAAGCAGAATACGAGTGTTCCTTTTCCTCTTCTGAAGTAGGTACCAAAGAAAGCAGGCTATCTCTAAAACTCCAAATAGGTTCTCTTCTTTAATCTTTATTGAGACTGACTCTTACAGTTACTGGAAATTTTGGTTGGTTGGTTGGTGGAGACATTGTTTGGCCCATCTATGTGCCTTACTACACAGAGGTTTGGATATTTCTGAGAAGAGGAACTGTGGTGTCCTCAGGTTTACGTATCAAAACATGGCTGACTTCTGAGAGATGCTGGCAAGCAGGATCTCAGCTCTTTGCAAATCGTCTGGGAGATCTGTAAGGACAGGAAAGATGGGAGATGATGAACATGAATCCTGGATTGGTGCTGTCAGGCTCCAGAGTTTCCTTCAGGCACATCAGCCTTGGCTGTGGTTATACTGTCTTTGTGGGCTGCACCTTTGAAAGATCCCCCTTGTCCTTGCATGAGCTTGCATGTATTAGGTTGGATCCATGTCATTCAGGGCTACTGCCTTACAACATAGAATTAGCACTTTCTGGGGCTGTTTTTCAGCTCTGAGACGGTGTTTTATATTTCCTGGTATTCTGGTTCAGAGAATCTGAAGTAGAGATAACTTAAATAGAGATGGTAATGAACTCATAAATGTGTGCGATAGGTTCAGGACACTTGTGTAAGGATATTGCCAGCTAGAATGGTGTTGGGGAATTTGGCAATCCCAGTATTCATACTGCTTGTCTGGGGCAATCTTGTTTTGCTTTTCTCTAAACTGTATCTGAATCAGCTTTTGAAGAGGATTGACTGACTGACTGCTTCAGGAAGGAATGTGTCTATTGTGCGAGAGGTCCAAAGACTTTTCTCCTGGAGTTTAAGAAGAAACAGGACAAAACTGGCAGTTTGGGTGTTGTTAGTAAAATTGCAAAATTGCAGTAAACTGCAAAGCACAAAGAAAGGTTTTTCACTATCAAGTATTTCTTTGAACATTTTTCAATATCTAGGGCAATCTTCAGACTTGGGGGGGTGTAGAATATTTCAGGAAGACTCATGCTTTCTTTTTTATATTCAAGCCAACTGTTATGCATCTTTTTTAACATACATATTTCTGTTCAATAACAGCTTGTTTATTTTCTGTTGAATCAAAAATAGAATAGGTTTGCTTTCTGCATTTTAATTTTACAATCCATTCAACTGTACTAGGTGCAGTGAATATATTTTGGTCAGTATAAATTAGCTGTGTTGCAACAGCTAAATCTCTGCAATTGAGGTTTTTTTCTTATTTTTTATATGTATAATCTCTACGTGGAAAATTAAAAATGCAGGTGTTTAAAAGTTATTACTTGGAGAAATTTGAGTGTTTACTCTTACTTTTATTGTCAGTAAAATTTACTTTAAAACCAGCTATTAAATACCTGTCTGTGTAGGCTTATTCTCAAATCTTTGCATGTAAGTCCTTTAAGTTACTGCTGTATTTTTGTACTGATGGAATGGAAAGTGCTCCTTTTTGGCCAGGTCTGCGTGTAAAGATTTTTTCCTTGATCTTATTAGACCAGTAGGTTCTGCACCTTTTTCCTCTTTTTTTGGGGTTGTGGGGTTTTTTTTGTTTGGTTGGTTGGTTCATGTTTTTTGTTACATAGTATGTGTTTGCACAAAGTTGTGCTTTTTGTGTTTTATACTTCCATTCAGTTTGTTAAAACCGTAACCGTTAACTAGGCACTGTTTTTCTTATATGGGAAGCTTTAGGTGCCTATCTTTCCCTCGGTGCTGAAGTGCCATTTCATTTATTTGGAACCTTTTAATATAAGAAGTAGCTGACTAAAAATAATCTTGTGCGCTGGGTCTGCTTTGTGGCATATGGAAAGTGCTAGACTGATCACCTTGACTATGGTGTGCTTTGTGTGGTGAACTCTTGACTGAAATCGTACAGCAAAACAGACTGCAGTCCCAGAGAAGTTTGTGTAGCATGTGTTTACAAATGAAAAACTAATAATAATAATAATCTTGTGGGGATGGAGAAGTACTACAAAACTTGGTTGATATTTCTCCTCCAGCTTCTAAAGTACGTCATCTTCTTCTGACTCTTTCAGGGTATGATATTAACATTTAGTCCCTGGTAACATTTGTCAAAGCAGTCTTTTTTTTGATATTCTGGTACAGCATGTTACTCCTCCTTCCCTCCCAACCTGCCCTTTAATTACAACCTGTCACAAGAACGTCTGTGAAAGTGAATAATGTGTACATAGCAACCCTGATGGCTAGCCCGAAGGGTGCTGGGAACCACGCTGCTCAAGCTGTTCTGTTATTAGACTCTTTGCTGTAGACAGTCTAAACATGCAACGTGCCTGGTGTAATACATTCCTCACACTTGAAAGCTGTGATTTTACTGCTTGGAACAGGGGAGTAGGAACATTTTGATAAATGCTCCAATGTGCAGATTATTAAGGGTCTTGATGCTACTTAAAGGAGCAGTCCTGTTATGCTGTTTGTATTGAGAGCAGCACCAAGACAGGGTAAAATGTTTAGTATTTGCCCAGATTTGATAGGAATTTGCTGTGATCTTGTCTGTCTTTGAAAGCCTGACTGCGTGTATCTGCATGAAAGAGTCTTAGCTGACTGCTTTCAAATGCAAATTACAATTCTCTGGCTCAGTTATACTCACCAGGAAGGGTGTTTTATGTGGAACTGATTGATGCATTACTTAATAGAGGAACAGTGTTTCCAAAGTCTTCACCAAAGCCATCACACAGTAGTAATTAAGCAAGTTACTCACATATTCATCCATTCATATATAATATATGCTGTGAAAGTAGCAAGATGAAGTTCAATTTAAATGCTCGATGCAGCCAGTAAAAACACAGTAACTGAACTTTCTTGGGAAGTACATTTTGAGGAAAGGCCACCTGAGGCAGAAAGGAAAAAGCTTAGTGTCTTGTAGCATCCCTTTAATCTTCTACCTCAGATAAGCATTACTCTGTTTCCCCCAAGTAGTGGTGTTATCTAAATGAAAACAGAACCATTACGGAGAACTGTGATCCATTGGTGGTATGGGGAAACAGATATCTCTCAGAAGTAATGTCAACACAAGCATTTGATAAATTTGAGAAAGTATAATCACCTTATAGGTGACAGAGGTTCATTTCTATTTAAAATGGAAATTTAACTGTATACTACTTATGTACGTTTCAGTAAATCTCTCTTTAAAATGTAGGTGATTTACAGGTTACTAAGGATGATGTAACTCATTTGCTTATCTCCTCACCATGTTATCTTCTGTCTTAAGAGCACCTCTGTAAATTAGGTTATTTAGTGGCCTACAAATTACGTATTCAGGTGCCTGTTATTAAACTTCTAGCTGACACTTTATGATAGCATTTATAAAGGAAATAGAACCCGTGTGTGAAGTCCAAGGTGGCAGTTTCTGCTGTAGAAAGTCTGTGGCATGAATTCAGAAGAGCACACTGGGCTTTTTTTGACGCATGAAATTTTGCTCCTTTTGGATCACTGATTTTTTCCAACTTTTTAGGAAACATTGATTTTTTTATCTTTCTTAATTTCTTGGGTTTAAGTTACTGATATTTGAACATAAATGAAGGTCACGTTGGGGAGGAAGTCTATGTAGCTATTTTAAATGGTCCCTCCTCTCGTGCTCCTCCATCACTGCACATGCCAGAATAACACTTTCATGTGTTTTGAAAATACTAGCTTCACATGGTATATTTTGGCAGGGAAAGATACCAGGTGGTGTTGGAACATTTCAGAAACATGGTGAACAGGTTCCCATTCTTGTTTGTGACAGACAAAATCCTCTGTCTGGGAGAGGAAGGGACAAACATGTTCTGAGGAACAGAACTATAAAAAGTCAAAGCATTAATTAGAAAGACTGCAATGCCAGTAAGATGACTACTTCTAAATCTGGTCTTTACTGAAAGTTGCTGTTTCTGCTTTCAGCGAACAATGCGGGAAGGCAGAAGGTAAAACTAGGAATGTCTTTAATTGGATCAAATCCTGTTACCCTGTGAGTTAAACCTTGACTCTTTTCTTCTTTGCAGTGTGGAGACAGGTGTCTGTGCAAAGCTCTTGGAGGCTGATATTTGGAGTTTGATGGCAGCTCTCAGCTTATGGCAGTGTATATGCCTCTGCGCCCCTCACTTGCAGCTAATTCCCACAGTAGCGAGGTACCAATAGTAGTACATTCCCTGCTCACTGGATTTTTCCTGGCTAAATGTTCAGATGCAATATTTTGAGCTGTATTTGCAGCCTTTCTCGCCAAAGCTATGTAGACAACTGCAGACAGTTCTGTGACGACTTAAAAAAAAAAAAAAAAAAAAAAAAGGGCACTTCAGCTTGCGGTATATCATCTTGTTGTGCTCTTGTGCTTTCTGCCTGCCATTTGCTAACAGCCACAGATACTGCAGTGCTTGCTTCGCACAGGCCCTGCAAGAAGTGAGACATTCCTCACCATAAGGTTATAAAGGAACCTCTTGTCATATGCAGAGAAGAAAACTTATTTCCAGCCATACCTTGGTTACTAAAGCAGTTCTAAAATACAGTGGGACACAGGCCTTAATGCTCAAACCCTAAATACAAAGCATTTGTTTGCATATTTTCTTTTCAGATTACATGGAACAGTAATTATATTATGACTAGGGCATCCAAAAACTTGAAGAAGAGTTTACAGTTTATTATTGGAAGTGTAAAATTATCAGTAGCCAGAGAGTGGAACCTCTCTGCTGACACGTGGGACATTGTACTCAGCAAATAACATACTGCTTCCTGTCAGTCTGAATGCTTGTTGCCATTTTTAATTTCTGCCAGCTATGAGCAGCATTGGTGTCCAAGACAGAGCACTACCCATTAGTCACAGGTGGAGAGTCCTGTGAGGTGACAGATATGTACATATGAAGTAGAGATATCTGGTAGGCGTATTTTACTAGGAATAGATACTATTTTTGTAGCTCATGGTATGCACAGCTGAGTGCTATTTTTGACAAAGAGAAATATCTTTGTCTCTGTTTTACTACACACCACATCTTAATGGACTGTGATTATAGTGAGAGGTAGTTGGATTCTCCTAGTGATATCTCTGCGTGTATTACACCACCTCTGCATCAGAGAGCCTCTCTAAAAGCATGGCATTCACTTTTCTCATGAAAACTGGCATCCACGTATGGTCTAACTTTACTATTAGCTGTTTTGATTGTTTGATTGTGGGGATTTTTTCATTTGATCCTTTGAATCCTGCACTGACAGACCCAAACTAACGGGGGAGAAGACGATTGAACTTACTTTTGGTTGTCTTTAAGCAAGTACCTGAAACAAAGATGACAGCCAAAATGTCCTGAGTGATCCACTGTGACCTCTTACTCTGCCTCAACAAGTCCTTAGTGGTTTCAGATCGTGTATTAGTTGCTCACTCCCTGGTTAAATCCATCCTGAAACACAGAAAAAGGAATGCAGTAGCAGTGTTTGACACATAAGTGGACAGAAATTAATTCATTGCATATATAAAATACCTTCAGTGTGAATTAAAAGTTCTGGCTGTGGAAGGAGTTTAAAACTTCGCTAGTATGAACTTTTGCGTGTTAAAGAGATTATTTCAGGACTTGTCCTTGATCAGGTAATCATGTAGTACATCTTGTTCTGCCTTAGTATCTGTTATACTGTCAAGGGTAATTAGAAGGAATGTAAATGTAAAAAGAAATCCCACGTACTAAGTTTGGACGGGGAGCGTACTGGTGTTCTGGTGTTGTTTGTGCAAAGTTAGTTATTTGGACATCATGCTTGCACTGGGTTCTGGAATAGTATCACAAATCATTTTAAAGGGTGAAAAAGGCAACTATGAATGTTTTACAAACCCCATTTGGAAGCACTTGGTGACTCTACAGATGGTACTAATTTGTCATTCAAGTATAAAGCAACAATCTGAAAGACTGGGATGGCAGGGCAGTCCTCCTCACAGCTATTGGAAGTGAGGTAAAACTATTGTAGTTTTTTGTGGAGTAATCCATTTTGGTGGCTTCCTTTTTAATGTCTTGCAATCAGTATTGAAAAGGCAAGTTTGAGATGTGATACACAAAATATTATTCCTTTGCTTTTTGATTATGGTTATTTTGATACATAATTTTTGCTTTGATTTTTTTAAATCATTATTATTATTATTTTGATACACAAAATAGTGTTTCTTCATCAGTGTATAATTTTTTCATGAAGTTGCTACACGGAAACTCACAACTCCTGTGTTTGGTTTATGGAATGACTTGACTGGGGAGAAAGGCTTTCAAGGACTGGGGGATGTATGTGTGTGCTTGCACTATGTAATCTGCCTGGTCAGATAGTGGGGGCAGGGGAGAGTACAGCTGTGAGACCCCAAATTCATATCTGATATCTGTGAAATCAAGTCATGTCTGACAAGTTTGGCAGGTAAGCAAATTACTATACCATCAAACTGTGATGCTTGTACACTGGGGAACCTACAGAAAACAGCTGGGAGTTAGATTAATGCAGAGAAAAATATCTGTTATTTCATACTTTGAGAGGGGTTCCAGTGATTACTCTGAGATAAAATAATCCTGTTAGAATGAGGTAAAATCCTGTCTAAGCAGAGATAAATAAAGTTCAGGGTTATCAGTGTGACACTTTCATGATCACCAAATTCATCCCAGCTGTTTCAATAGACAGGCTTGGGTTCCTGTGTTGGATTAGTTGGTGCAAAGAAAGAACTTCTAGGGACCGATAATTTTTTTTTCTTTTGTTTAACTTGCCTTATTTAACACACAGTTATTTCAATTTAAGGACTGTACTATGCAGTGTGCTAATGATATATCTGTTTCAGTTTGCAGCTCATCTAGTGAAAAACAAGTACCCAAGGGTCTGCATCCTAGATGGAGGAATCAACAAGATCAAGCCAACTGGTCTCCTCACTGTTCCTTCTCCACAAATTTAAGTGACTATAAACATTCAGAACAATATCTGAATAGGGAAGTCTTACTGTACAACATGGATATCCTGAAACCAAAGGGCATTATGGCATCTGCACTATACAAGCTATCCTGATGATCAGTGTCTTACTCTGCAGATCTAGAGCACAGGAGCTTTGTGTTTATTCTTTGATATAAAGCTTCAGTTGGAACAGATGAAAACTGTGAGGCTTCAAGCTTTCCAAGAAACCTCTTTCAGCATTGATGTAGTGCACAACTGGCTGAGCAAGTCTGAAGGCAAAAAGATTAACTCAGCTGGCATTTGGTATCTTATAAATATTTCTGCAGAAGAAAATAAACTGGCACTTGATGGCTCTAAGCTGCACTTAAGTAGATTGTTTTTCAAAGGTATTTTACTGTGAATATTGAAAGTAACAAGCTGAAACTGTACCTTGTGTGCATCCTGTGAAAAAGTGTGTTCTCTAATATTTTAAAGAGTAATTGCTGTATCGTGTGACCTACTTTCTTTTTGAGGAAGCATTTTTTTCATCTGGATTGGAAATAAAGATGTGTCCCAGACTGGAAGTCACTGTAAGAGCTGCCACTGAGTCAATTCAAACTGTATCATATCTTGCAGAAGTGGAGAAGGCCTATTCCTTTGTGGCGAAGGCCTATTCCTTCGTGGTGAATTTAACATTCTATTTCCATAAACACAGCAAATGCAATGATTTCTGAAACAATTACATTTACCAGAAACATAATCTTTTGACAATACTGTTTCTTATGACTATAGATCAGTTATTCGGCAAATAATAGTGCTTTTCCATTTTAGAAGCTCATGCTGTAAAAAGAATCAATGCAATTTTAATTTTCATACGAAAACATGCTAGAGTAACCACTGTTGTGTATGAATTGGAGGTATAGAGTTCTCTTCGGTTCTCTTCTCTACTGTTTCAGCTAGTGCTGTCAATTCTTTTTGAAGTCCTATTTCTTAAACATGAACTTTAAAGCTGACAGATCGAGACTGCAAACGTGTTTCCAGACTAAACGAGATGCAAGTGCTGTAGATGGGTGAAAACAGGCTTCCACAAAGGGCATAAGGTGACTCTGCGCTAGAGATGTGGAAATTACTTTGCAGTAAGAAGCCAAAAGTATTGAAAGCACTAACAGAAGCAGGAATTGGCATTTTTCTGTTGCTGAGAAGCTAAAAATAAATTTGATTTAGACAAATACTGCCTTTCAGGAGATGTGAGAAAAAAAAAAAAACACCCTAATTTCTTCCCCTCAAATTCCCAGGTTAGCTTTGCTAGCATGTTAGGACTGCTATTCTAAAAATAATGTGAGGGGGGAAAAAAGGCTAGGAAAAGAAAAGAATCTCTCTTCATGAATGCTACTTGAAAATAGTACCTTTAATCCAGGAAAAACAGTTGTGATAATGTAAGAGGGACAGTATGGCTCTGAAATTGAATGGGAATTTCGAAGAACTTATTTTAGACAGAAGACAAGAAACTCAGATTTCTCTTTCTACGTTTTTGAAGTTTAGAAAACACTGGTGTGACATGAGGCTTCATAATCACTGAAGTGCAGGGATTCAAATATATTTTGGAAAATGAACAAAATGACACCAAAGATCCATTCACCTGGTTACAGTCACATATTAGCTTCTGCTGTGAATTCGACACCATGATCTTTATTAGCGCATTGTCTGGGACGTGGCAGTTTACACGATACAAGCTCGCTGTTATGGTAACAAGGATTTGCTCTGGGTATAGTTATCATACGCCTTACTTGATGATTTTAATATAATTGATAGTTTTTAGTTTGGTAAACAGAAAGCTGCAGCAGCTAACCTTACTTCATTTTTCTTCTGTTACAAGAGATTTCCAAAACCAAGACAATTGTGAGAGGAGAGAGGGGGTCAGTGAGAAGGCTGTGAACAGTCTCTATAAATCACAGGCAAAATCATCACTTTTTTGTTGTGGTGGTGTGGTTTGGTTTTTTTTAGTCATGGTTGTGGATTTTGTTGTTTTGGGAGGGTTTTTTTGAACTGGAGCTGTGGAAGATGAGACCTTGCGGAAGGCATTGAAAGAGGAAGGCTTTGTTCTTGCCTGTGCGATGACCAGAATTTACCCTGAATTTTCAGAAGGTATGTGCTGTCTCCAGGGAGGTTTAGTCTTGCCACAGCTGTGGTTTTGAGAACCCTATTGGAAAAGTATGATTAGTGAAGAGAATATGGGGGAAGAAAGGCTGTGTTCCGCTCCCTTTATCTCAGCTGTGATTTCTCTAAAAAAAACCCTGTGGAATTGCAACATGCTGATATACATATGGGCTTTCTTTGGTCTAAGGTCAGCATAATCTACTGAAGCTTTCGAGTTTTTGACTGCAAAAATTCAAGGTGCCTGGCAGAGTAACTGAGTAAGGGATCAGAAATGAAACACAGGGACAGATCATGAGGTTCCTCTGGTAGCAGAGGGTTTCTACAACAATGTCTGGTGAGGCCCATGGTGCTCAGCTGTCTTTAAAAATGACCTGGAAATGGAGAGAAGCAGCGAGTTTAATAACAAGCTTCCTGATGCTACAGAATCATCCACCATGATCAAAGTTTTGTGGGGCTGCATGGAGAATGAGAAAGACCTTGTGATACTCAGTGTCAGAGAGATTCACTATGAATGGGTACACATGGAGCCCTGGAGAACAAGTTTTAACCATATTCAGCGGTGAATTCATTGATAGAGAAGACAACATTGCGAACGCCTAACAGCAGCCAGAAAGTCATACAGGATATTGGTGATTGTGAGGAAGGAAATGAACAAAACACGCTATGCCATCAGAGAATTAACCCATATGGTACATTTTGAACACCACACAGATGCTTTATAGTACAAAAAAAAGGTACACAGGATTAGAATGGACACAAAACAAAGTCAGAGTAAGATTATTTTAGTTATGTTGATTGAAACTTTTCAGTTTGGAAAAAGAGGCAACCAAAATAGAACATCCTACCTTTTGCCAAGAGTATGTTCTTAAAATGTGGAATTGGTCACCAGAAGAGGCCAGCAGTTCATAAAAATAGTCATAAAGAAGGATTAGACAGCTTTGTTGAATAGAGTGCTCTCTGACTATTAACCACAATGCTTGAGAAACAGTATTTGACTCAGGGCTTTTCTGAACTGTAGTTGAGAGGCTGGGAGAATACACCAGAGAAAGACCACCCTGTTTCTTCCACTCCCTTTTCAAACATTTGCCCTTCATAAGTGGATACCCAATAACAGCAGTTCAGGTGATGTTATATATGTATTCCTAACTTGATATTTCCTTCTTTATACAGGTACTCAGAATAGGACTGTAAGCACAAAGGATAAAATACCTTTGAGAAAATAGGATTTAATGTGTATCCAGCCACACTTTCCTGCAATAGGAAGTATTCTGTATCTCTTAGATATTTTAATTCTTAGAGAAGCCACGTTACCTTTCGAGTGAAAAAATACCTACTATTTAGCAGATGCATCCGTTCCTCTTTGACTAATACTGGTTGTAGTATTTAATGTTGAACATATATAGATTTAAGCTGTAATGCAGTTCAGTCTTCGCTTTCAGTTTAGCTGAGTAGGATTCAAAGCCTGTGTATTCCATTGGTGTATGGATATATTTTTGACAGAAGACTTAAAATTGTCATTAAGTAAAAGTTTTCATTATAAAGTAATGTGTACGTCTATTTTCCAGGAGAAGTCGTGACAGAGGATGTGTCTAAAAGCAAGAAATGTCAAGAACTGCTAATAGTATTGAAATTTTTTCCCATGTAAATAGAACTGCCTGCAAAGTTCTATATCTAACAGCTGGATACGGCTGCCAGTTGCTGATGTACCTGCACTTACTATGCCTGTTTATTTTAATTCAGTTATGTAGGAGAAGCACTCAGTCACAAAATTAGCTTCTGATCTCTTTCCATAGACAAGGAAAATGCTTGCATTTTGTGATAATTTCTTATTAGAGAATTTTACCTAGTTTTTGCAATGTTTGCCCAGTTTAAGAGCATCAAAATATATTTGCTCTGTTATCCCACCAATTTTGGCACTGCTGTGGTGGAGCAAGCAGTTGTCAGATTTCGTAGAGCTCTTAAAAGATTTCTGGAGGCAAGGTTTTCTGAACACGTACGTTTCTAGAACTACGGTTTGTCCAGCTGTACTGTGGTCATTCTCTGGTTTAGACTGCAACTGGATACCGTAAGGATCTAGTAGGAGAAAAAATTCTTCATCTTCCATGCTGATGTCTTCTACTGCTAGAAGAAAAATGTCTCAACTAAATATTTCCCACTGTTTGGCCTGGAAAATGGAGCTTCTCCTAGTCTGTTTTTTCCTACCCTTTTAAAAACATCATGAATCTGCCCCAGCCCCCTTGTCTATAGCTCCCTGCCAGGACAGCTAGATTCTCCACAGCCTACCCAGGTGGGCATCTAAGGAGAACAGAGCAAAGGTCTTACACCCTCTTTTTGCAGTCTCAAGCCTGTTGATCATTGCAAACTACGAAACACTTGCTGTTAAACTAGACTGTCCTTCTTCAGACCAGAGGTAGTCCTTTGAGATTTTTACTACACTTTGCATCTATGTTTCTTGGTTGTGTTTTTTTGTTGTTGTTTTTTTTCGGGGGGAGGGGGGCGTGTTACAAGTAGATATTTGTCCTGTTTGGTCCACTTTTTTGAGCAAAGACTAAGACTATTTGTCCTTGTCCTAGGAACCTCGCTTCCTGGACCCATCGCATCTCCCTTTGTCATCCTGGTTTCTCTAAGTCTAGGTCATCTGTGACCGTAATACCTTCCCAGTTCAGGATGGAACAACTCACCTTATGTAGGAGAAAGGAGGGAAGTTGTGGTGTTTACTTCACTTTATCTTTCATTAATATGGTTCACTTCAGGTACTTCTGGTTGTGTTTTGTTGTGTTTTTTTTTTAATTTAAAATGGGTTTTCCCTTTAGATTTATGTTCTCCCCAGTGGTCGTCCAGGGTGTTTGGTAGACAGTCTTCCTGATGTTTCTGAAGTACAAACAGTAACCATAGGAACTCAGCAGAGACAGGTGGGTATGTTTTACTTAGGTGATCTATTTTTCTGATGCCCTGAATGATCTCTAGAAGTGCGAAGGGCTAAATCATTTGTCAGGGTGGGTAAGGGCTTAAATTTCAAGACCATCCTTTCCTTGCTTTTCCAGGCTTTAATCTAGTATTAAGCTAACTGACAAGACCACTACACTTCAGTTTGTTGCCATCCTTCTATACCTTTGTGTAGACATAATCTGTGTAGGCGTAATACAGTGGTGCAATGTTGTTTCTGTGACCTTCTGGATATCTGTATCTACACTTGCCTTGCTAGTCTAGCCAGTTAAGGAAGATGCTTATTGGAGTATCTCTTACCTCGACTTCAGAGTTGCATCACACACAACTCAACAAAACAAAAAAAAAACAAATCACATGAGCTTTTCAGCACCCACATCACTCATTATTCAGAGAGGTACTGTGAGAGCCTGTTAGTTTTGTGGCCCAAGACATACTTGCTATTCCTATTTGCAGGGTGTGAACATTGTTCAGAATATCCCTTCTGGAGATATAATTTACATTTGCAGTTTTGGTAGCTTATCAGCTTCTTTAGTTAATATAAAAACTAGCTATATCTTTATTTAGCTTTCATAGCGTTCAGATTGAATTACTAGGAGGTCTGGGAATTGTGTGGGAATGAGTGTGGCCTTTTAATTTATCATTTCCAGTTATCTTTTCTGTGCTGAGGAGTCAGACTGGCCTCTCCCACTGTTATGTTAGAAACATAACTACTGCCATCAGTCTTATCTTGCTATTTTTAATTCCTTCTCCTGGGCCCAACTTGCAAAGGTTGACTGAAAGAATTACTATTCCTCCCAAAAGAGTGTTTCTTTCCAGGGCAAATAGTGAAACTTGATCCATGCTGGCTGAGCTAACGTGAGATTTGTATATTTGACTAGCAAAACTAGAGATTTTCCTTTTTCTTTGAATCCCAAGCTATAATGCCATTATTGTCATTCTTTTAGAATTCCAGCCTCAGTAGAGAGCTGATGCCAGAAACTGCATTCTGTTTTGGAAATAGTGTTTCGTTTGCCTTTCAAGTAACCATGAGGCTTGAAGTTTGCTGCTGGCAGTGCCTTTTATGTAGTAACACCACAATACCTCTTGGACAACAGTTTGTGTTCTATGACAACAGAGATTGTATTCCATTAATTTAGGTTGACAAATTCATCTTGTAGTGCCATAAGCAAGTGGTTGAACATAGTTCAATATTGCAATGTGGCTGCCTTGCTGTATCAGCATTTAATAAACCAGTGTTAAGTAGAGTTTAAAGAATCTGGTCCAAAAAATAGGATCAGTAGAGTATTACTACCAGTGAATCAATTTGTAAGTATTTCTTGTAAATCCGTGTTCAGATTAACTTCCACTAGTGGTCTTGCGCATAAAGGTGCATAGACATCAAGTTTCCAGACAGAGTAATCTGTGTGAAAGAATAGACAATAGAGCAACTCAGAGATCAATGTGGTAATTCAGTAGGAACAATCCAGAGAAAACTTGTAGATCACTGTTTTAATTAGTATCTCCTAACTGAAGCCACATTAAATTTGTCTCTTCTTTGTCTGTCTAGGGTTATCTGGCATTACGTCATTTTAGAGAGAGCATCTGGTGGTACCAGCTCTTGCCAGCTGAGCTGGCCAAAGGAATAAAAGTCCTGTGAGTACAGAACAGGTACATGGAATGATTGTGGATTTTTAAGAGATCGGGTGATTAAGGCAGTAGATTGAGTTACCGTGCTATTATTTCCTGCCTTGCTACAAACTTTTGATAAGTCTTGCATAATCTGGGTCGCTCAGTTCCCCTCACTAAAATAAGGCTAATAACACTTCCTCATTTTACTCAGTGTAGGAAAAAGAAATATAGTGAGTACTGTGACCACTTAAAATGTGGGAGTATGAGGACAATGCAGACACGAAATACTTCTTTCCTAGGAGCTAGCTGTTTCCTTGGGAAGCCAAAGATAAGTGACAACATGAGTTCTCCATCGCTAATTTCATAAACAGTCCTTTCACTAGTAACTACTATTGATGAATGATTTTCAGCGTTCCTACAAACAGTTCACAGCATCTATGAGGAATATAGCATTAGTAATGAAGAAGCCCTCGTATTACAAAGCTTGTTGTAAATTTTGGTTAGCTACATCCAGCAATCATGTTAATAGTGTATAATAAACACTCTTGTGCAGTTAGGCCATAATAAAATATGATGTATTTTCAGTGGCTACTTAGATTATTCTTTTTTTAACGTTGATCAAGATTGGCACCTTTTGTAAAATTAACCAAATAGCAGGCTTTACAACCCTAGAATACCAGCAATAAAATCCTAGCCTCCCTTATAAAGCAGAGGTCAGAGCATAAGAAAGTGTTTTACTTTTTATTTTCAGTTCTTTTTTCTCTTTTAGCAATTCAAATGACTTTGTGTTGTATGCATGGAAGTTATATGTAGAAGAGGAGAAGTAGATCAGTTTGCGTAGTGGTTTTGGGTCTTGCTATGGCTTGTTAAGGCATATACACTCTGCCTGCCTCAGCAGTAGTAGAATGCCAGATTTTTTCACTAGCAGTTTTCTCACAGCTTCTCAACAGGGAAATAAAGGCACTGAGGCCCACATGAAGGGTTAGCAGGGGGTGTCTAATGTCACTGACATGTTTATATGCTGCACTAAAATACCATAAGCTAGGAAGTGTCAGGCTTTTTGGATGGATCTGTCTCTTCCTATCCCATCCACGTTTTCTCCACTTCAGATGTCTATTAAAAGGACCGATAAGGAGCAAATCATTTGTATTAACAGAGATAAATCTAGACCAGAATTTTGGAACTAAATGTCATGGACTTGATCATGTGATATTTAGCCTTTGCGAGTAGTCATCATTTTAGATAAATTACTATGTGATACCCTGCTATTACTCAGTTTTCCATAGTTTCAGACTGTCAGTGTTCTTACACAAATTGAATACATTCATCCTCTGGGTATTTCTGACATGTTTTAACAGCTGTTGAAAGACAGGATTTTAGCCTTAATCTTTTCTCACTTGGCACTCTCACAGCAAGCTGACTGAAAACAAGTCAGAGCTGTGCTTTTTTTTTCAGTTGCATCCATAGAGAAAATTTTATCATGTTTGGGAGGTTAGCACGTAGTTCTGGCACCAGTGAGCACAAGAGTAGCACAGTCTATCTTCTGCTGTGTAATTATAATTATTACTTTAAAAGTATTGTACAAACCTGGAGTTTCAGAAACATACTTTTAGTGAGCACACAACATTCAGCTTCTGCAAAAAGGTTGACTTTCTTGCCATTATGTCAGTTAATTTGATTTGCCTCGGTTCAGTTCATACCCTAAATGCAAATTCTCTCAAACCCTTCGAAACCTGAATGAGCTGATAACTCTCATTATAAATCTTTGTTTTAAGTAAAGCTGTTTCTCCTAGCACTGTTGTTTCTCCAGCCTCAGAGGAATAGGTGACATCAGATGTAGGATGATGTCTTCAAGAGAGGAGCTTAGTGGCTCCCTTGGGTATTACATGTCTTCAGTGTAGAACCAGTTCAGAGCTCTCTGATGGCAGCTCTTCAGCAACTGGGACGCTCCTACCCCAGGACTGGAAAGGTGCCCCATTTACATTATGTACCTGGATGAATGAACATGGAGAGTTTAGTTTAGCATATAACTATATGCTATATATATATGTATACCTATAACAATACAGTTAGCAAACAGCTTTCTTTAAACTGACAAGGCTGTTAAAAATTCCGGTTCTTTTTGGAGGGTCTTCTGAACCTTGCTAGAATAGCTCAAAGGAATTGGAATACTGAAAATTCCTCCTTTGCAATATTTGTATAGCCATATAGTGCACGCACATAAACATGAATCTGAGTGCTTCACTAAAAAAGGTAAGTCCTCTTGTGATTTCATGCAGAGAGAACTTTTGCAGTTACTTTTGAAGGAGAAACCAGCAAAACGGGCAGAGTTAGAACCCAGTGCAGTTGCAATGTATCTGAGCTCAGTCGTTCTGAATATTCTCACTCCTTTTGAAATGCTTTGTGCTTCTTGGTACTATATATGCAAATATATATTTGCCCTATGTTTCTTCTTAATGTCCTGTACTACATAAACCAGTATTTGTCCAGAATTCTTTGCTCTCTTTCATCCTGCCTGATAGTGCTTTTGCTGTGTACTTTACAGGCCCTTCCTCCCTCCAGGATTTCATTCAACTTTTCATGGGCCCTTACCTTTTGCTCACCTTCCCTATCGGAAACACGTGATGGGTTTTCTTCTCAGAAGAGTTTTTTAATGCACTCGTGTCTCCTGTTCCTGGAAACTGCTTGTTCCTTATTAGCAGATGCCTGAAGCCATTAACATTAGGATCCTGTGCTTGTAATAAATGAGATTGCTTGCTGTGCAAAGAGGGAGGGAGAAGTGCCTCTCAGTGCCTCCTTTGGAAAGGCAGCCCTCTCATAAAGAATCACCGAGAGAAGTCTTCATGATGATGGATGAGAACCAGAGGGGGTGGCAAGAGACAGCTGAAGGCAACAGGGAGTTATTCTCTAATTACTCTTTCCCAGCAAGGTAGAATAACTGACACCTAGGGCTGTGCTTCAAACTACTGCTGCTTGCTCACTGCTTGTTACAAGAGTACCAACATCCCTCATGTACTGGGGTTGCTCTTGGGTTATCACACCCTGAGACAGTGGCATGAACTGTCACCTCCCATTGTGGCAAAGGAAAGGTGGCTGCTTTTTTTTTCTCCCCATCTTTTTTTTTTTGTGAAGAAGGGGGAAAAATCCAAGCAGTTTTATGTGTGCTGCACATAAAAGTTGTGCAATAAACGGTCACGGTAGCAAGTAATCTAAACATATGGGTATTAGGAATTTATTATACTGAACTTGAAGATATCCTGTGTTTCTCTTGGTCGTCTGGTAAATGCCAAAAGAAAAAAGGAATCTCAGCCTTCCTTCATTTTCCACTTTATTCAAGCTTCTTCTCATTTTGTCTCATCTCTTTTCTGTGATACCCCTCCATATGAATACAGGACTGGATGAATGCTGTTAAGCTTGCAGTAGGACAGACTTCATGTGCTCAGCAAAGTTGCTGAGAATTTGAACTACTTAAGGCTGAATAAATACTGTACGCTGGCTGTGACAGACTGGTCGCTATGGTGCCATGTTAAAAATCAGAATGTTAGTGTTTTGGCAAATGGAAATTTTGTTGGTTACAGAGCACTAAAAGTTTTTTGCCTTTGGGTCTTGTGCAAATACAAATAGGTATGTAAACAAGTACTACTCATTTTTATACCTTACCTGCATGTGTGTGTGTCCAAGGAGTGAGAGGGCATGCCGAAGTGCAGGAGAAGTGATTGTCCAGGAAAACTCACCACATCCCTTCTGCCAGTCTTGAAAAGCCAGGACCACCCTTTCTCCCAGGGATGGAGAGTTCTTCCTAGAAGCAAGCAGTGGGTATCTGTGGTTTCCTGAGGAAGCGGGTAGGGCAAGTCTGGCTTTCCTCTAGCCTTTCCAAAGCCAGATTCTGTTGCAGCTCCAACTCTTCTCCAATTTCTATGACAAGTGGCCCTCAACCAGGCCTCATCTTCCAAGGTGATGGGATTAAATTTGCCAAGAGCACTGAGAAACCTTTACCTGGTACATGTAGTGCAGTGCATGTTATTTATCTGTTTCTCAATAAATAAAATTACATGTATGCACATAGTCAAGGGGAAGTCCCTAAAATGAGGTGAGGTCAGTCTAAGGAAATGTGAAGAGGCATTAGTCCTTTAGATTGCAGCCCTTTAACTGTTTAGTGTTTATAAGGAACTGATGACTGAACCCAGAGTAACTGCAGGAACTGGAGCTTTAATCCGTTGTTAAATATGCTGTAAAAGGTAAGAGTTTCTGAACTTTTCAGAACTATCGTTAACTTCAGTCGGGAGCTTAGAAAGATCGCTGCAGAACCATGATGGGGGGATGATAGACTGCTAAGAAGCTCTTCTCTGTGAATAATGCTGTTAAGCCTGTACCCTCCCTGACCCTTTGCCACTAGGACATGGGACCCTAATTTCTTTCTGTGACCTTCAACTACTACTGTAGTTGAAGCAATAAAAGCAGTTAATAGTTCTAAGTTAGAAATTACAAGAGAACATGCCCAGCAGTTTTTCTCAGGTTTTGGCTCAGTGTTTTCAGGGTTTTGTTTTTTAGCACAGGCAAATGTGTATTGTGAGAACAAAATTATACTGGAGAAGCCACTAAGCATTATATCCTACACAGTTTTCAAGCGTGGTTGGTCATCCATAGCAAGCAACTTAGATGAAAGTGCAGCAGTGGATGGTTCAGCAAGTTGAATGGGAAGCCGGGCAGGAGGGACTGGGAGTTTTGACACGGTGTGAGGAAGTTCAAGGTGTGCTTTGTTCTCTGTGTAAATTCACATCTAAAACTTGAGTCAAGCAGACCGTCCCAGGGATCAGAAAGTAATGATTCCCAGGCTTTTACGCTGAGCTAGGCTTAAGCCTGTATTTGCTTGGGGTGCGTGGAGTACTTCACCTTATTGTAAATTTTTGCATAGTTGGCTGTCATTACTGATGCAGGGAGCAGATGAAAGGGACTGAAAGCTTGCCCCAGCCAGCTGGTGGGCATAATTGCATGTTTACTCTGTTGTTCTGCTACATGAAGAGTTAGGGTAATCTCCACTGTACACCTGTTCACTTGCTGTAATGTTGTGTTGTCCTGAGCAAAGCCTCACCTGTTGGTGATGTATTACATCCTGATAGATTATTACAGCATTGGACTCTTGCAGTTTTGTGCAGAAACATATCAGACTTCTCTCTGTGCTACTAGGTATGAACCAAGTTAAGTAAAGGTTATTTTGTGCAACAGAAACTGCTTCTTGTCACACAGCCAATTTTCAGAAGTCTTCAGTTACTTACACAAAAGACTTGCAAAAAAATGAACCCTTTGTTAAATGTCTACATGGAACCCAAGTTCCTGAAAATCTGGCCTCCCCAGTTGCTGCTAAACACTTAAAAATTTGGACTGGAGCTTGGAACGTTTGTCCTTAAAAGGGTCAGGATTTACCTGCAGTCTGTAAATGGTTTCAGTGGGAAATGCTGGCAGAGCCATCCCTCCAGTATTCTTTGTTAACCTGTTTTGCAGACCACCCATTCTGCCTGTGCAACAGAACAAGCCTAAATGGGGCATTCATTGCCGAGGTTCGTCCTCACTGATTTTATTTAGTTGATTAAAAAAAAAATTGTCTCCTGCATCTGTTTTCCTCGTGAAATCTTAGACTAACTACACAATCTTCTTGAAGCCTCTGCTGACCCTATTTCAGATTTCATTTTCAGGGGGGTGCTTTTTAATAAGAAACCTTAAGAAGTTCATATATTAGCACGAGGGTTGTTTTCCTGCACTGTTTTACTGATTCAGCAAGATACTTATGCAGATGATCAGAGGCACGGTCAGGTTGAAGATAATGTCATGACTCCTAGCTTTCAGTTAGGCGTAGGCCTAAATACCTTAAATTCTTTATTCTGATCTGGCTAGAAACAATTAGCAGGGATGATCAAAACATCACGCTTTGCCTGAATCCAGTGAAAGATCTGGGGGTTCTCTGCTGTGTTGTTTTGTTTTATTAAACCAAAATTAAAAATATCTCCTATAGCCAGAGCACCTTAATCAGGCTAAGGAATAGCAGTTAGAATAATAATAATGACGGTACTTTGAGGGAAAGAGGAGGGGGTAGAAAACAGTGAAAAACAAAACGGAGAAAGGCCACCCACCAAAGATGTGGTGAAGTGATGTAAACAGCCTTGAGATGGCCTTGGGCTCAGAGATCCTGGAGCCGCTCACGTTCAAATAACACATCCCGCTTGGGAGCAGCTACTGTCAGAGAGAGGAGGAGCCTTTCTTGGCTGTAGTTGTTGAGTTGCAGCCTACAATTAGGTAATGTTTTGTTTCAGGGGCCTGCTCTATGGGAGGTACTGCTTGTGCAAAGGCTGTCTTTACTCATGGATTTAGCAGTGGTGTGGCCTCCAAGGAGAAAAATTCTCATTAACTCTTGGCGAGGAGACGGTGTGCAGCCAGAATGCTCCACATGTGCACAGCATGCTCTTCGTCACACAATACAACTTGTAACTGCTGATTACTTTTTGGCTGACGTTGAAAGCCTGCCTGTCAATCCCCACCTAGAGTGCAAAACAGTAAGTAATCATCCTCCCCCACCTCCAGCCTACTTCAGTGTGAGCTCCACAGAAGAGGCAGGAAAGTCTTGCTGCGGGAGAGGCTTGTAACCTTTGGTCATATACAACCCTCCAAAACTGTAAATTAAATTGCTGAAGGATCATACTGTAGGTAGGTTTTGTGTGTAAGGGCAGATGTACTTAATGCATTCCAGAAGTGTTTTTTTCCCCTCTCTCTTTCTTTTATTTTTTTTTACCACCCATTTGAGTGGCTGGGGTTTTTTTTTAATGATAACCATGGAGCTTGGAAAACTGTGATTTCTCCATACATAGGTACATCCAGTATAGGGTTGTTCTTGTTTGCAGTCAAGCAGTAATAATTACCCCAGCACATTTTGGAATTTTTAGAAGAAAACAGTATTTGGACCAAAAGCCATTTTCTATTGTAGCTTTTAGAAGTAAAGTATTAAGGAAGCTGAAATTACGTTGTTTTCATCAAGGTGATTAAAAGTTTGAAAAGCTCATGTCAGTGAAAACAAATGAGTATGCAGAAGACAGAGATATTGAGTATAATAGATGTTCTACCCAGATTTGTCAATCAGTCAGTCAAGGTCTTGAGTCTTGGAAAAGAATTATCATTCACCAAGTACTTAGCCTCTAACCCTAGTTCCTTCTCCAGCGTGTCCTGCATGCTCCCAGTTTTCCCCTCGTATATGAACACAGGCTGTCTTTTCCTGCCTGCTCCCCCTGCCTCACTTCCCAGATGCAGGTAGGCTCCTGAAAGCAGAGATGATACTTTTAGAAAGTCTGCACAGTAAATTGTATTATCTGTTATTCCAAGTGGATAACTAATTATTTAAATTTTTTTAAGTGGGTATTTCCAGATGTAATAACATAACAATTAACTATACCTGGCAAATTCTCTGAAATCAAAGGACAATTTGAAACTTTCATGCAGGAGAAGGAGAGGGGGAGAATCTGAACTTCATTATTCCTGGCATTTCTTCAGGATTGTCCTCTCAACGCTGGAACTCCATTTCCTGGAGGAACCAAAGAGTGGGAACTTGCTGATCTCTGATACGCTGGTGTCCTGGCCAAACCAGGTAACGATGTGTAAGACCATTTCTATACGTTTCCTAATGCATCTGCCTCTGTGTTATAGCAGCATGGTTATGGATGATAGGCCCTTCTCTAAAAGCAACGAGCCTTACGCAGTCCTGCCAAAAGGTGCTCTCACCGCTACAAATGGCAGCTAGTAGGAGTAAATACTGAGCAAAATTGACAGCAATTCCTATGCTTTTTTGGAGCACAAATTGCTATAAGGAATAGTTATTTCATTATGCCACTGTACCCTGTAAGATAGACCAGACTTATATTGTGGGAAGATGGTATAGGGTTATTAAGAACTTGTGACTGTTTAATCAAGAGGTGAGAACAAAGAAGCAGTTCAGCACAGACCAAAGTTCATTTTTGTTTAACAAAAAAAAACCATCTTCCTGGAGGTGTCTCTCCAGTCCGCAGCTCATACAGATTAGCTGTTGGGCAAACATTACTTGTGACACTGTGCAAACCCTGTGACTGTGTCTTTTGTGCGTGTGCCCAGCATTGACTGCAGGGTAGAGACAACCTAAAAATGCACAAATGTATGGTGCCCAGCATGGGCTTAAGGCCTAGATGTCTTTTTCCTTTCAATTTGAAATATTTCTGAATTGTCCTCTCTCTGTGTTGCAGTTGTTCTCAACATAGCAGCAGGACTGGGAGGGCTGGTGAGGGCTGGTGATGCTGCATGAAATGAATCCCCAAGTTGCTATCACAGTGGAGCACTTCTCTCCTCCAAGGCAAATTAATGAAGCTGGTGCTCAGGTGGGCATCTCTGCACGCACTGCGCTGCACATCTGTAAGTACACCAGGCAAAATCCTGCACAGTCTTAGTAAACTGGAAGACAGCCTTGATTTTAATAGATAAGAACAGGACTTTATGGAACAGTTTTCCAAAGGGGGCATGTCTGGGAAACTAGACTGCCTAGTCACTAGGGTTGTGGTTGACTTGGCTCGTACTGATGATTCCTAGGTTGCTGAGACATGCGAAAGAGCAGAGCTGAGAATGGAGAGAGCCTCAGTGATGCTGACAGATTGGCTCTACAGAGCATCTTGTGGCAAGATTTGTTTTTGCTGAAGGCTGGAATTCATGTGCATGCTGTATATGGCAGCATTTCTGTTTTGATTAGAATGAGTGTGTGGGAAGCTCTTTGTACTTGCAGGCTGCCTTATTAAGGTATGATGATTTATAACGATAGATGTGGGGATCATCTGAACTGTAAAGTTTTTCTCTGGGGAAATTTGAGATAACAAGGTAAATTAATGCTTTCTGTGTGGATTAATTGTACAAAATTATGCTTAATTAAAAGGAATATTTTACTGTGGCTTAATCCAAAAGATCCAGAGACTTCAGGCTCCCAGTGGACCTCTTGAGATATCAGTAGGGCTGGAGAATATTGGCTGTGCAGGTGGGACTTACTGGAAGAGTTCAAACTGCAGACCCATGCAGAGGGGAAGGAAGGGCTGTGGGAAACCTGGGGGGCCTGCAAAGTCAAATAAAATGTTTGTGTAGGCATTCAGAATGTATTGTCAGCACCCAAGGTTTTTTACCATTAAAAATAGTAGAAATTGTGCTCGCTCTTCAGTATTCAGAGTACTTGCAGGTTACAGACAGGTCCCCGTAGTCTATCTGTTAACTACAGAAAACATATGGGAGCAACTTAATATGTACAGAGAACAAAGAGATTAATGTCAAGTGTTGCTGAACAAATTTGTTATCCAGAAACTCTCAACTGAGTGCAAGTCTGGAATGCATCCGTTCTCCCAGCATTGCGCTAGTGTAATTATTTGTTTAAGAGGTATTCACGTGTTTACTGCCTTTACTGAAGCTGGTGTTTGCTTTGCAGAGACCCACAGGTAGGTCTGGCCTCTTTGTGAAATCTCAGGAACAGTCATGCGTGAATGAGGTGCGCTTTTTATTCAGTGGGCCAACAGCTCAGATTTCTCGGAAGAGATTCAAAACATGACGTGCAGAACATTTCATGCGAAAGGAAAGGTTATCAGATATACTCTCATGTCTTGTGGACAGTCATTTAACGTGACAAGTGTACCGTAACACACTCATGACATATGGATATCCTGAGAAAAAAAGCAGTTTATTTGATATAATATACCATATTCTCTCTTCCAATTTCTTTGCCCCCCTTTTTGCAACCATCGGCTATTTCGGTCATTGCTTACCACATGTATTGCTGATAGCAGTATTGTGTTGTTTTCTCATGCCTAGGGGTTTGGGTTTTGGCCAGCTTTTACATCCTGCTCTTTCCCGTTCTGTCTTTGGGATTTGTACACAACTACTGAGCAAGACTTGACTATCTTCCAGTGGCGGTGCATTGAGCTTGGAGCTGAAAGGCAGGGTGCTAACTAGAAACTTGGGGGATGCATCTCTCCAGTTTACCTCTGCGACAAGGATTCTGTTTCATGCCAGTTATTGTCTCTCTTCCCTTTCCTTTTGCCACTTCTGAGGATATAAATGTTACTCTCACTCAGTCTGTGATCAGGCCTGGTGATTTCTTTACAGTTAAAATCGAGCACAGGAAATCTTCTGACAGTGATGCAGCGAGCTTGATCGTGAATAGCTACAAAAACGATTACATCTACATTAGTAGCTCAGTCTGCTGTTGAAACAGCGGAGCAAATCTGATAGTCCTACTCAGCGAAGATGGTTATGCATTTTTAGCGGAGAACCAAGCTGGTCACTGCCTCCTGTTATTAAATAGCTCTGCCAAGACCAGCAATGTAGACTTGGACCCAGAAGGAGAAAAGTAAAATGAAGCCATTCAGACTGTTTTTTTTCTGGATGTGTCTCATACCATGTGTCTCTTATTAGGATTCATGGTGAGTAAAAAATTGTCAATTAGATAGAAAACTGTTTGAATCTGATCTGCCCCTGAATGATCGCTGAGGTGAGATAGTAGTAAATATAGTAGTAAATAACATTGTTTTGGCAAGTAACTTCCATACTGAACTGTAGGAGGAAACTTGACTCTGTTCCACTGTTTAATTTGTCTGTCTTTCCTGCTCTTTAATACAATACTATGCTATCATGTTTGTTCTGCGTGACTTCTGTACGTTGTTAGGACTTGATTTTCTGTCGTTGTTCTGACACACTGCTGCTCCTGCAATGAATTCTGCTATTGTTACCTCTTTTTTATTTGGTTGGTTTTTTGGGTTTTTTGTTTCCTGGGGTTATCGTTTTTGCAACTTCTGTGTGCGTGCACTTACGACATTTCCTGAATGCGTTTCAGGGAGTGAATTCCAGTGCAAGTCAATGGGATGATACAATAGCTTGTCATTCAATACCATGATTTTGGCAGAGCTACCTGAGCATGAAACTCTAATAGACTGGGCATTAAAGAGCAATGTTGAAGTTTCCTCATGTGCTATAAACTGATGTTTGTGCGAGCTTTGAGAATCCTACTTCTCAAGCAGTGCTGAGCTGGGGCTGGTATGCTTCACTGCCATTTCTTTTAACCACCAGCGAGACAACATGAACACGTGCATACAAAACTGGTTTGGGGAGACTGAAAGTTTATTCCTGCCTCTGCCACGAAGCTGAGGCTGCTCAATTAACTTCATTAGAACTTTGTTTCTTTTTCCAGTGTGTGCCTGATTTGACTGAGCCTCCCATTTGGGAGGCGGATGTGTTTTCCTATACACTTGTGTGAGGTCTAACTGTGATTGGTTTTCAGGATGTTGTTCAAATGATGAATATATTACAGTTTCAAAGTATTTAATACCAATATTTGAAAAGCCTTCGTTACATCATTTTTTTTCTAGGATAAATCTGTACCTAATATCTCCAGCGAATAGAGACTATGGGGACTGTCTACCTTAGTACTGCATCAGTATTGTGGTTTGTATGCAGAGAAATAGAGTGTTGCTAATTAAATCATCCTGTGGTTTTTATGGGGATCTAGAACTAAACATTTACCTGTTTGTTATGATGCTTAAAAATATAAAACCAGTAGCTGCCATTGTAATGGGCACAGCATTAGATCCTGTGTGTTTATCTAGCACCAGTGCTGGTGGACCCGGTTGGCCCTCTGCAACCTAAAGGGCACGTACGCAGTAGCCTGGAGAGTTCCCTGAGGTGGGGTTTCCAAAGGTGACACTAGAATTTGTTGCAGATCACTGGTTCTGGTGTGACGTTTGGCCTGTCTGGCTTGAGGAGTGTTTCTCAACTCTCAGGTGTTCACATGCATGTTTGCAGGTACTGCTTGCTAACAGTTATCTTCTACAGCAGTGGTCCCCCTGGAGTGCCTTCCTTCAAGGCTCAGGGATGAAGGGTGTAGACAAAGCATAGCTCTTTGTTTAACAGTGCTAAACCCTGCTAACCTGGATTTCTGGGAGGAAGATTTTACTTGTACTCACCAGGTGGCCAGGGTTTTAACCCTCTTCCATTTTCATTCTACAGAAGGAATCCTGTAGGTGTATTTTTTAAGAAGAACCATGTCTGAAGTCTGTTGGACAGGTTTTTGGTAATCTGAGCACGTTATAAGGTACTTCCAAAAAGCAACCACCTTTTTAAAGTAGTTTGGGCATGAGAAGATGCTGCTACTGAGCTGAGTAAATGTATGAGGTGGAGAGGTTTTTTATTGTGTACTCCAGGCATTGTACAGTCAAGAGGACTGATAGCTTGCATGTTGTATCAGTGGCAGGTCTGTGATGAGTTCATATATTCAAAGAACAGAAGCTGGGAAACTGTATGCAATTTTGTCTGTTTTAAAGTATTCTTAATTAAATTAACATCATCTGAATGAGCGACTGCAGTGCAGTGCTGACAGAGCAGCGTTCATCGAGCAGCTGTGCATCCTGCTGGCAAGTGGCAGCGGTGTCAAATGACGTTCGGATGCCAGAGGGCTGGTGCTGACCACCTGATTTCCCAAACATGAAAACAACTAGTTTATTCAGCTTTTGCTTTAATCGGACGTTAGGGTGGAAACATGATATAAGTACATTTCCTTTGCGGTTGTGCAGGTATTTTCTCATGGAAAAATACACCCGCGCTGATTGTAACAAGGAGGCATCGTAAAGCAGAATTACAGTTAAAGCAAAACTGAGTTTAATTTGGGTGAGAGACAGGATGCAGTGTTTTTAATCAAATGGAGAGCTTTCCTGTGAGAGATTGAGTTACTCCACACTGGAAAGCATCTTGATTTATTTTTTTTATTTTTGACATGAATGGTCAAAAAGTGGAGCTGTAGCCAGCTGTACCACTGCTGCATCAGATCCATGGATTTAGTTTCCTTTAAGAATTGTCTCTTGCTCCTTTAAAACATGCTTAGGTTTTGTTTGATTGTTTTCTCTTGAAAACGGAATTATCAAAGGTGACAGCTTTTCACCATTTATAAAATGGTTTCTATGTAGGGTTTAACCTCCTTCTGAAATGTTTTTTGGGAAAAACCCTTCATCAGTTTCAGCAGAACAAGAAAAACTGCGTATCACTTTATATTGAAAGAGGTAAAGTGGACACCCAAGTCCATGAACTCAGGGAAGAGCTCTCTCAAAACTGAAGGAAGATACCTGGTTTATATTTTGCCAGAAACCTGCAGTCAGAAGAGTGCCAAGTGTGCACACTGCAGAGGGGGGAAATGCTGTAACCTCCTCTGTGATGAGCAACCTGATGCCCTGCCATTGCGTTGCCCTTGTCTGCTGGAGGTGTGGAATAACTGTCGAGCAGAAACATGGAAATTAATAGGTGATAAATTTATTCTGACACGGATGAGCTGTGTGATTCAGAGGGGGGAAATTGCAGGCATAATGCATTCAGGAAATACAGCGAAGCAGACAAAACTCAGAAGTTGTGAAGCATATTTAGATGTCAGCACCATTGACAAGTCTCAATAGCACATACAGTTGCTGAAAGTGAAAATGGGCAAGTTTTCCCTTAACTGTCTGGAGGTTTGTTGGACACATTGGGGGCAGGACTCAGAGTTAACTAGACTTAATTAGTCTGTTCTAGCTTGGTAGTGCAGACAGCAGTAGCTGTACTGACAGTGAAACTCTGCAGGTTGACACAAACTCTACAGATACAGTCCAACCAAGATAAACTCACATCGTCTTTTCATGCATGTGTAGGTTTGTGTCCTCGGGTATGAATTTTCTGCTCTGGGTTTAACAGATTATTTCTGTGAATGGCTTCTCTTTCATTATGAACTTAATTGAGTAACCAAGACATTCTGAGGAGTAAGTAGATTTCTGAATTATAAGCAATTTCCAGAAGGAGGTTCCATCTTTTTGCCAAATAATGTACAGTAGTTACATTTCAGCAAAATGTTATTGCACTTTATCTGGGCACGTATTAATTCCAGGCCAGTCACTAGGAAAACTTACAGGTTCATTTGGAGAAAAGATTAACTATTCAAAGTGGCCCAGAGTTTGTGTGATAACAAAAATACATACCCATAATGCTGTTACTAAAGATATATCAATTTTTAAGGGGAAATGGTGATTCTTAGGGAAGGTATTCTGAGAGAAAATTATTCCTCTCCAGCCCTTCTCAGTTCCTGGCACTTAACTTTTCATGGAGGAGGTTGGTGTGACAGCTGTTGTTCTGCTAAAGCTCTGCTCACAGCAACCCCTATAAGAAATACTGATTTGTTTTTTTCTAGTATTGTGAGTCAAAGTATCTCAGCTTTACAGAGGATCACTTCTTTTCAGTATCAGGGGAGGGTAAGAACAGAGTAGCTGAACTAAAATCCTGCTTGCGTTCTGAAGTCGACATAATTTAGATTGTAAGATGTTGATTGCCATGTTTTCCTAGGTATTACATAGCAAACTTGAGGTGCTTGAGAGAGCTCCCAGTAGGCCATGTGTGAGGAGAGTATTTATCCTGCATATTAGCCTTGGCAGGGCCTGAAATGAAACTCTTACACTCAGGAGACAATTTTATAATGCCGAATGAAGAGAGCAATGCCTTAAGTGCTGTCAGCAGGCTACGCTGAATTCATCTGAGGGGCAAGTTTCTTTTGGATGTTTGCACTGTAGCAGTGTCGGGAGGGTATTGCAAGGGTTAAGTCACTTTTCTGTAGAACGGTTGCTCTGAAAGGAATCTGTTCAGATGAAAAATATCCTAAAGAAGAGATTAAAAACACCATTCGGGGCTTTTGTCTGTTTAAGCAAATGTCACAATAGGTGGGATTGCCCTGAACAGACATCTCCCCGTTTGTATAAGATCTCTTATGGATCACTATGGCACAGTATAAAACTTTATTAATTATTATAGCATCACCTATTCAGCCACTGTTGACTTTTTGGAAGCACTATTTCTACTACAGTGGCACAGGATTTTCTCCATCAATTCTTTGGATGTTTTCTAGTCTGAGAGCCTGACGCTTCCTCTCCCACCGTGTTGTGGCATCGCTTTTGCATCAACACAAAGGCAGTGTGAAACACACCCTGACCCAAAACCTGGCGTTTGGCATTAAGAGCGTGCTGGTGCTAACACTAGGACAGTGATGAATTGTGTGGTAGGAAGAGCAGCCTGGAGGCATTGCTAAAAGGGTAATCCAGCGCTGCTGTCAGGCTTTGGCACGGTGTCAAAATATCGCAGAACTGTCATGCGGGAAGCCTCATTGCCTGGCTACTCACTGTACAGTCCGTAACCTTCTGTTATTTTGTACAGCAGGACTGGTGATATCGTTTGCATTATTTTTTTAATATAAAATGCCGCTGTGTAACTGTTCAATGTTACAGGAAATTTGGGACATGTGGAATTTGCCCAGCAAAGAGCCAGAATACTGGTGGTGGTGGTGGTTAACCTGCATTACCTGGATGTTGTTATTTGTCCTTTGTTTCTTGATCATTTTTTCTTCTCTCTGTAGCAGCCTCTTCCTCTGATTCCCCCAGACTGTGGGAAATAGATTGATCATGGACTGAAAGGGGAGCAAAGGGCTGTGACTGAGTGGCTTGGCAGCGGGCTTTGGGTGCGCCGAAGCCCTCTGACATTGAAATTTGCTGTAGAAGCAGTTGCAGGGGGATGTTGCCTGTGCCGAGAGCAGCGCAGGCAGATGACTGTGAGCTGATGTTTGGGAATGGATTGAGTAATAAAACGGTGCGACCACGCTGCAACACAGTGCAGACAGACTTTTATCTTATTGCAATTTCAACAGCAGTCTAGCAACAGGGAGCTCAGCTCTGCTGGTGAGCGCTGTCTGAGCATCACGCTGGTCTTACTAGTGTCAGCTGTGGGAAGGCGCTACCGTCTGCAATTGCCCTGCTGCCTGGCACTCTGCAGCTGTCTGTAGGAGATCACTGTGTGTGAGAGGAATCCTGAGAGCAGTATCAACAGTGGCAAAGCGACCGAGAAATTTGATTAACCAGGAAAGATCTAAAGAGAATTACTTTGAGGGTGGTGGAGCACTGGAACAGGCTGCCCAGAGAGGTTGTGGAGTCTCCCACTCTGGAGACATTCAAAACCCACCTGGACGCTGTCCTGTGCAACCTGTTGTAGGTGACCCTGCTCTGGCGGGGGGGTTGGACTAGATGATCTCCAGAGGTCCCTTCCAACCCTGACGATTCTGTGATTCTGTGAGATGCAGGGCTTAAGTTTGGCTAGGTGATTAAGACACGACCTGAACCATACAAAGATGTTTTGATTGGTCTCCCAAAAGGAGGAGTTTCAAATTAGCTGGAGAAAAAAATCGGGTAGAAGGTCAGGACAAATACTGCGGCATGAGCTCTCCAGCATCTGTTTACATGGGGTACCACCTGGAGATGCCTGGCTCCGCTCCAAGCCTCTTTGCGCCAGGGTGTACGGGCTGGGTGTACACAGGGCTATGGTCTGCATCCCTGCTGTGAGGAGTGGTCCCCTGGGGCTTTCAAAGCACACTAGGCAAGGCAACAGGGCAGACAGCCTGTTTCGGAGGAGTCCTGCAGGAGAGGGGGGATAGGCAGGATGAGCTATTATGCTGTACAAACTTTGCTTTCTGTGATTTTGGCTTAGAGTGGGGTGGGTGTGTATACACACTCCACGTGGTATTTTTAACTAGCTCATGTTTCTTTGAAGCCTTTTAAAACCTCAGGAGACTGAAGGCTTTTGTTACAACAAGCAGAGCTTGACAAACTGCTGAGGATTTGCACCTGTGAAATGGGGAAAAACTGGCACTAGGGGAGGTTGTTCCTTTTTAGGTAGCGCCTGCTCCCCTGGCAAAGCCCCAGGGAGGGGTTTGGGAGGTCCTGCCTTCCCACCGCTGACCAGCCTTGGCAGCACTTCTCAAGCAATCCTGATGTGTTTTACCTGAATGCATAAATATGCATATATATTTTTAATAGATAGATTGCATATATCTATTAAAAATATCTATATATGTGTGTCATTCCACCTATATAAATAAAGGTGCAGTACTGTAATTAGCTGCCTGCTACAAGCACATTAAGCTTGTCATCTGTTGCGCTTCACTGTAGCTTGTTCAGACGGGGGCCAAAAGTTGATTTTTTGTTTCACATGTCTGGGAGAACAAATAAAGAGTCTAGAAATGTAGACAAACCACCGGAATTATTGTAAGCATTATTGACTGGAGGAAAAAATGCTTACTTTTTCTCTTGGGATTTTGCTCTTTTTTTGTTGAATGAAGTCCTTACCTTTTGCCCCCTGAAATTAGCCAGAAGTTGTTGATAACTTTTTGTTTGTTCTTTTCTCATCTATCAATGATGTTCAGCTTTGGAGAGGTCTGCAACCATCAACTATTTTTTCATTAAGTTTGATGTGGAAGAAGCATAGTAGATTTTGTGATTCTAATGTACTTGAGAATTAAGTGTGATTTCTGAGTAAGTGAATGATGCTGGAATTCATGGGCTGGAAAATCAGCTGATGAAAAAACAGCATAGCACCATTTGAACTAAAACCTTGATTAGAACTTGGTTATCAGCTGAATTGATGTAAATGTACTTTCCTAGCATAGCCGTAACACTAAACTTAGTCCTGCCACCTCTGAAGTTAGTGGCTGAGCTTGGGGAGGGAGGGAGGGAGGGCGTGGATGGGCTGCACTAATGGGTGAAGCTCTGACCTGCATATATCTCACTGTATCTCTTTTCAACACCTCTCTAGGACACAGTTTGAAGCGGAACTCATCAAGTAGAGGGAAAAGAGCATTAACATGCAGGGGAAATTTTTTAACTTTCAAAACCTGCTGCTACCAGTTGCTGAATTCATTGTGTGTCAGTAAATTAGGTTTTGACTTGAAAAAGGCTTTTGACTCTGGGTGCATTTGCAGTACCAGAGGGAGTGTGACAAGACGCAAACTAGAGCCACGAGGGCCTGCTCCGGAGAGTGCCATGCCTTGTGGCCTTACAAGCGTTGCTGAGGGCAGCAGCAACAGAGTGGGTTCAGGTGAGAAGGACAGACGGCTGCAGACTTGTTCTGCGAGGGAGAAAACATGGCAAGACACAATTTCTTCTTCATGAGGGCATGCTGCCACTGCCTCTTCTCTTGGCTCAGACATTAAAAAGCTGATTTCACCCATAGGAGATGGCCAGAAGGCTGAAAACGTAAGAGGACGGGAGAAAAAGAATGGGGTCAGGAGCTGGGAGTGAAAGGTTGATTGCTTGGGAGTGCTTTCCCCAGGCACGGACCATGGGCAAGCAGAAATAAATTGTATGTATGAATAGAAAACAGATGGGGTCTGACCTTGCTTACTGAGGATTTTAATGAGGGTTCAGACAATTAAATCAGGGGAAGGAGATATTTGCCCTGATTTTAATCTTTGTTTATCTTTACACAGTCTTAGAAAAAATGTTCTGTATTTTAAACCAGGGAACAAGTACAGAGGAGAGAGAACAGCCCTCTGTTTCTGAATGCTATTTTAACAAGAGGTCCCCAAGCTGATATGAGTCTGTATCAGAATTTGCTATGGACTTCATGCTTTTATTAGAATTACTAGCAAAGTCACAAACTCAATTTACCTGTCATCTCCTGAGATGAAGGGAATAGTACAATGGTTGGAATGGCTGATGTTGATGCCCTTTGGTTCTTCTAAGTTACTAATGTTATTTTGTTAGGTATAGAAAGTGTCATTGTTACATGGATGGGCAACAGTGCTTCACCTGGGTTTGGGTTCACTGTTTTTGCTTGTTGAAATATTGGCAGGAGGTACAAATTTTTCTTTCCTTTTTTTTTTAGTATGTAGAAGGTTCAAGTTGCAACACTTAGAACTTGGACATTTCCAAGATGTGATGGAGTCTTAGGGCAGGAACTAAACTGTGGTTCCCTTGCCAGGTCTGAGCTGCTGCCCAGGGAAAACAATCGATAGAGGAAAGGTTACAAAGAGAAGAATTTATTTCTTTTTTTTCTTTTGACAGCTGGTTAATCTTTCTGAATGTGGAAGGTCATAGTCACAAGGCATAGACAGAGTAATAATAGCAATGTGTGTCTGACAGAATGCCCCGCTGCTTTATGGCTATTAGGAAAATACCACAGGAATTATTTTTTTAAAAAATGGCTCAGCGTTGCAGGCACAAGGGGTGTGACTGTGGCTGCAGGAAAAAGTTTGGGCTTCTTAGTTTCTAAAGTCAAAAAAATCCTGTTTGCTTAATGTTTGTCTTGAGGAGTAAATTGGCCTCTCCTGCCAGAGAAAACAGTCTTTGGGTTCAGCAGTCCTGAGGCAAAGAAACTTTATTATTGTTTGGGTAGGATCTGGCAAACACTGCCAGGTGCAGTGCTTTATACCTACCGTGAATCTTCCTGGTAGACGGGGGCCTAAACTTAAAGGCATGCAGCTGAGGAGAAAGGCTTTGATAACCCGTTTTTCATCAAAAGCTCAAGACCGCAGCAGCAACACAGAGCTGGAAGATGGAGAGAAAAAAGTTGGGGTCCTTGGACAAACTGGAGGGTAAGAGAAAACGTGCAGTTGGGAAACTTTGAGAGCTGTGTGAGGAGGNGGGGGGGGGGGGAGGAAGCAACCTGTGCAGAGGATGGGCAGTTGTACCTACTTCATGCAGAGGACAGGGAGCTGTACCCCCACATGGTGTGCTGCGGTGAGTGCATCCAACTCCAAAGGGTGCACGCACACACACACTTACCTTGGGCAAGATAAAGAAATATTCCGGTTCTGAACTTGCAGCCTTAGCTACTTGCTTCTTAATTGAAATCTTGGTTATGCCTAGAAGCAATGCCAGTGCCCACTCTCCTGCTGTCGGTCAAGGGTACCTGTCGGGATCCTGGCTGCTAGGGCTGCCTCGGCGCTGTGGGGTGGGTAGTGCAGGCTTCATAGGCTGTATAAATTCAAGTGGTTGTTTTTCGTGGACTGTGAAGGCTCAGAGGCAAATGGGGCTTCTTCCAGCTTGATTTGTAGAGACTTGGTTTGAATCTGTGCACACCAGGGGCTGGATCCAGCCCTAACTGAAGCCAGGGGCAGTGGCAGCAGGATTGGGTCCTGCCAGGGGTTAGAAACCCCACTCCAGAAAGGCGTGTGGCTGTTGCGATGTCCCCGTGGCTGCCTGGTGTCATGCTGGGCAGAGGCACCCGAGTGAGCCAGCACGTGGGCACGGGGCAGCATAGCTGTGTTAACGCAGTCTGTGTCCATGCTGGTTTATGCCAGCTCCCACTGGGGGGAAAATGGCATATCTGGGGCCCATCCAGAGTGGTGTTGGCTTGGCACCGGGTCCCCAGGTGCAGGGTTAGCTGCAGGGGCCGCAGCTGGGTGGCGGGCATTGCCCTTACACCCTGCCCAGGGATTAGAGCACTCAGCTGGGACTAACTGGGGGCAGCGCAACCTCTCCACCAACCCTGAGGGTTGTAATGACTGGAACAGCAGGAGGCGGCTTGAGGGTTTGCATTTTGCAAGTAAGAGCGCCAGTATTTCAAGTATAGTGCTTATAAAATTGCTGGTAGGTCTGTCAAAGGGCTTTTGGCAGATTGGGGTCACTGTGGGCTACACTGGGAGCTCTGCAGCGAAACTGTAACGCGCTGAAATGTGAGGCTGCGAGAGCTCTCCCTTTGTCTTGCCCTGATGCTGCCCTGGTTTAGTGTTGGTGCAAATGCACTTTGCAAAAACTTTGAATGTTGCTAGCTGTTGTTAATTAAAGAATCTACTTTGGGGCCCTGTAGAGCACTCTGCATAGGAGATAGGAATGACACGTTGTACCTCGGCAGGAAGGAAAAAAGCTGTAGCACAAAGCAGAGTATGGTGAAGAAGGGAGTGATGTTGCATTGCAGTTCTTTGATGTAGGCAAAAGAGTTTGTTCATTTTCAGGTGCAGCAGAAATAGGATTTTAAACAACAGTTCTTACTTGGAGTAAGAACTCCATCTACTACATCCATTTTGAAATGCTGCTTGCGTGTTTGTTACTGGAGCGCGTGCAGCTCTTCTGCAGTGAGTGTGCCAACTGCTTGGCAAGGGACTGAGGAAATGCCTGTTAAAAATTAACTAGCAGCGGAGATAAATGGCATACAAACAGCTCAGGGAACATGGTGATTTCATCAGTGTCTGATCTACTTGCTTGTCTCATGGCTGCCCAAGTTCCTTTGTAACGTGTTTTTGGTTTTCTTGGCTTTCCGTACAGCAGTCTTCTAGATGCCCTGTTCAGCAATTCTTTCAGGAGAGAAAGTCAGATGTGTTTCTCTCAGCAGCTAAGAGGATTCATTTTAATCGGAAGCAAGGCGTTTTGTGTGGTTTTAACAAAGGATCTGATCTTGCTCCACAGAAGCCAGCGGCAGCTGTGTCCGGAGTGTCTTCAGCGTGCCTTGCCTGACTGTGGCAGTGGCAAAAGCGCTGGGTCGGAGGTCCAGGCTTCTGGAAGTTACAGACAAATTTAACTTGTTTGTAAGCTTCACCCATTCAGTAATGCTGGATAATGGAGGCTTTTAATTGCGCCGCTGCTTTTAACTACCTGCTGTTGCAGGTTAGGCTAGTTGACCTGTCTCTGTGTATCAAGAGGGCTGTGCAGCAGGAGCATTTGCGAGTAGGTTCAAGTAAATGGCGTTTCCCTCCCTCTGAGTGCACGATATAAGCATTTGCCAGCTTTTCTTATCTGCCACGTGGGTGAGTTTACTCACCGTACTTATAAATAGGGGTGTGGAGAGGTGCCCAGAGAAAATTCCTACTGCTCCCTTGAACGTGTTTGGGGAGCTCCCAGGCAGCCTCACCCCTCAGCTGAGGGGCTGGTGGATGAAGCCTGAGACCACTGGAGCTGCCTGTGACTGTTTTGCTGTAGCTCTGCACCCTTATGGGTGCAAAACATTTGTCTTCCCAAAAGCACGGTCATCAAAGAGTAGAGCTCGTTTGCGCAGTCCATGCACATCCCCTAAGGGAGTTCTGTTGCCCTGTCGCTGAGACGTGAAGCATGGGTTGTCCATGTTGAGTGTCAGGACGCAGCCATCTTTACAAGGATATTTTTAATAACAAGGTTTGAAAATCCCCCTCACGTATTATTTCGCATGCTGCAAGGTTACCTTGCAGTCACTGCTGGCAGCCTCGCATGGTTTGGAGAAGCTGTGTTCCTGGGCTGTCCCAGGCAGGCTGGCCATTGGAAAACTCGCCAGTTGAAGTGTATGTCACTGCGTTTCAGGGCCAGAAATAGAGTCCTGTTGTTTTGCAGTCCTGTACTGGTGAGTTCAGTTGCAGAACTGATTGCATTCTCCATTTGTGCCTCCTGTGGCTTTACCTGCAGTTGCCTCTTGAAGGGTTGTAGTTCAGATCTGCTTGCCGCGTGCTCAGAATACTGCCCTATTTGGGTTTTTTGTGCAGTTTGCTACCTGCCAGCTAGGACCTACTTGCAGTACGCAGGGAATTTCAGTTGGAGCAGCCAGCCCGGAGGGTGGTACTGAATGGGTCTCCTCTGTTGAGGGTCCCTCATTAGGAAGGAAGCAGACTTGCGTGTCAGGGAAGGAAAATCTCCTCCTTACCTTCATCAGGGAACATGAAGGTTTGAATTTGCCCAATGTCTTTAGTAGCACAGCTCATACCTCTGACAAAACTTGAGAGAAAAAAATGAAGAGAGTTGCATGCGTTAGGGACCACCTGGTCCCAGCCAGCCGTGGAGAGTTAGTCATCCTTTGTGTGTTTGCTGCAATGCTAAACACACTCTGTGGACTAAGTGGTGTCCTGGGAGGGGATGGCTGAATGGAAGATGAGGAACAGTGTTACAAAGAGCCTGAGCGAAAGGCCCGTGGACTGGAGCTCTGTGGCCGAGCCCTAGTTGAACCCTTACAATTTTTGTCTAGCTCTCTAACCGCCTATGTAAGCTCATCAAAGGCCACGTGGTAATGAAGGCATCCCTTGATGTACCATGTACTTTCTCTGCCTACTTTTCATATTAATGAAATATGGTTTTTTTTCAAGCCCCAGTCGCATATCTTTATTTGGCAAACAAATTACTCCAATGGAAGCTGGCAGAGTAGCTCACAGTGAGTTTCCCAGCGAGCATGTGAGCATGCCAGGGCTGCTTGCTAATACACAGTAGACCTGCCAGAATGCCGAGGTCTCCTAACACCCCACAAAACTGCCTGATGTACCTTGTGGCTAATTAAACATCACTCAGTTTTAGCAGTCAGCATCCAGTAAGGGAGTTGAGCCAATTATCTTTTTGTAAGCAGGACAGAACCAGTGGCATGTGACAGGAGGGTGACTGAGTTGCTCACAGTTTAATGCACCTCTAACTGCACAATAAAGGTGCCTGGTTTCTATGTAAAGTGACGTACGCTATAGAGCTGTGGGGTTTAATATTAGTGAGTAGTTTCAGTGTCTTCAAGCCCTGTTTATACATTCTAAGGCACAATGACTAAAGGGATCCCCCAGACTATTAACAGGAATCGTGCATATTTAAGAGAGAACACAAAATGTCCTACCTGGGCATGGAAACTTTGAAGAGCCCCATGGGATCACAACTTCTCCTGTCCTCCAGCTGGTCCAAGAAACTGAGGTAAGATGACGTTTTCTGAGCTAACTCAGAACTTCAGAGGGATGGAAGTCCAAGCATCTCTCTTGGACACCTCTGAATCCAACTAATCAAATTTCTTGCCTTAGACAGTTTTCCAGTTATTTTCCTTGGGCTGGACGTCAAGATGGTCTTTGCTGAGAACTCTGGTGTTATCGTCATCAGCTGAGGTGACATACATCACGTGAGCTCCCACATGAGAAGCTCTTGCTCTTGTGCTAGACCTGAACCCAGGGATGTGGGAGTGCCTTTCACTGTGCCGCTCTCGGTATTTATATCTAGATGGAAAGGTCTGGAAAAAGGGGAGAAAGTTTACTTGCACTTGGCATCCCTAAATACTGGCGTTAAGATCTAGTGAGTAAGTTACAACATTCACTGGAGCCAAATAACAGGCAAGGGACTCGTTCTTTTAAGTCAGCCAATTGTATTTTTTCTTAATTTAAAATTTGCATGTTGCCTTTGATCTGTTACCAATCATATATCAGGGTATACTCTTGGCTGCTTATATTTTTTTCTCTGAGCACTCGTGCTACACGTGTATTATTGTGCTCATCTGGGAATAAAATCATGTAAAAACATATTTTAAATTGGCAGTGGTTCCTTTTTTTTGGCAGAACCGTTGTGGAGAGGCTGTGTGACAACCTGAGATGCAGGATCTGAGGAAAATATGTTTTAGGGGTGGACTGTGCACCTTTTCCCATGGGATTGTCCGTGGGGCTTTCCGTTGTACTTCCTCTGTGGATGGGCAACGTGCCGTAAGGGGGAAGACTGACAAGGAGCCGTTCGAGTGCCGCAGCAGGAGGGGGGACCAAGGGCAACTCTCCCTTCTTCCATGTCAGGCTGCTGCGTGGGCCAGGAGGACCTTAGAGGTACAGCCAAGAAACACGGCTGTCTGTCCTCCTGTTGATTTCACTAGCTTGCAGGACCCGAGGGTTGTAGCCGCGGTCAGTGTTTTTTCCGAGGGGTACAAGAACGTATGATCACGTCTGAGGACACCAGTCACAACGCTTGTTAGGGACCAGACCCTGGTGCAGAGGTGGTGGATCCAAGCATCCTTGAGATTTTAGTCATAGGGATTTTTGGGAGACTGTCCCACAGCTGCATCTCAGCATCTGTGGTGTCTGTGTAGAAAAAGGTAGCGCAGGAGTGAGACAGCAACCTTTCCCCCTCCCCTGTGCCCACTCCTCTTGCTTTGATGCCACCTGCCCTAGCTCTGGCCTTTTGTGACTGGTTTCTTTTTTGCTGGCTCTGTTGCATACGTAGGTCTGAAAAGTACTTTTTGCAAAGCAGCTGCGCTAAGAGCAGGCCAGCTGTGCAACCTGAGAGGCAAACTGGGTGCGCTGTGTCCGGGGGTTGGCAGAGCATTTCTGAAGGAAAGGATGTGTTTTACTATTCCTGTCACACTGCTGAGTCCTCAGAAAGCACTCCCTTCACCCGCTTACAGCGCACAGGGCTCACCTCTCATGGCTTAAATCAGGACTTGCAAAGTGGGGCTGTGGCTGGTTGGGTTCGGGGCTGTTTCTGCGGGTGCCATTCTGTGGAGTCGGGACCTGCAGCGACATTGAGCCCCGTGGGCTCCAGCTCTCCCAGCAGACGCTGGCACAACATCAGCCCTCACCAGCCAGCTCTGCTCCAAACAGCTGCTGGTATGGCTGGCAGCCAGCTCACCCTGGGGTCAGCTGTCCACAGGTAGGTCCCTGCTGGGGAGAAGGGGATTTAGTAGTATGGATGCATGGATATAGATTTAATAGTATGGATACAGGTATTATGTGGTATCCAGCCTCAGGGCCAGAGGACAGTCCCAGGAATGTTTAATTGACTGATAAAGCAGTGGTATCTGCGGAGTTCATGGAGACTTAATTTCTGTTAAGTTGCTATTATTACAAACTGAGCCATTTTGAAAGAATAATCTTTCTTAAAGTGGAATATTACGTGACTATGCCACCAGACCTGAGAGGTTTTGCATTGTCTATGGAATCTTAACATTACCGGCTTCCTTGCAGAGGAGAAAGGTGGGCACCTGCTAAGATACCCATCCAGTCCTTTTGTTGTTTCAAAGCCAATTTTCTTTGAACAGCTCTCTTTGTTGTTTGCAGTAAGAACCCACGGGTACTGAAACGGAGTGGATGCATGCTGCAGTAATCCTGCATCATACATAAGGGAATTCTGTCTTGGACCATCCTGACAGGAGGAAAAATCTGGTGAGTGCATTTCTTCGAGTTTTTCACCTAAAGTGGGGCAGGGGCAAAAGTCAAGGGAAGAGGTGACATGGTCCCCCCTTTCTGCTGGGGCACCAGGGGTGTCAGAGCAATGATGGTCTCCCTGAAATCCCAAGTGGCAATTCCAAACTTTAGCACTGGTTGTTATGCAAATGCAGTAAAATCATTCTCTGAGTACACACCATACCTTGTCTTTCCAGGTGTTTGCCAAACTCAAAATGAATATCAAAAGGATTCTGGATGAGAGTCTGAAATGAGAACAAGGGTTGTTGAAATGCACGACGAGGAAAAACCTGGAAGAGTGTGAAAGAGAACTATTCCTGGCCCGAACAGAAGGTAAAACGTCATCAAGTAGAAGGTTAACAAAAATTACTGGAAAAGTGCTGCAGTATCTTGTGGTCAGAGGAAGGCAGGGTTTGGCTGTATCACAGAGAGAGGAGCGTCCTTATTCTGTGTGCTAGATAAATGCTTGGCTTCCTTGCTCAAACACTTGATACTGGCCTCAGCCTGTTGGGCACAATACACGTGTGTGAGCACACGCACGCGCACAGTGTATGCAATTATCCATAATGTTTGCTGGTACATAGAGTACAGAGATGCTGTAGAGATGGCCCCTTTGCCAGTAGAGTGGCAAAAATCTGCCCATGTGCTCCAGAATGAGCATAAATATTACTAAGAGTAAAGAAAGAATTGCTTGATTCTTAACAGCTATTGGGAAGCAACCTGATGAAAATCAATGATGGAGTCCCTGATCTATAGAGCACGGAATTATTTCTATTTTTGTCCAGAAAATGCAGGTCCACTTTCATAGAATCACAGAATGGTTTGGGTTGGAAGGGACCTTAAAGATCATCTAGTTCCAGCCCCAATGCCATGAGCAGGGACACCTCTCACTAGACCAGAGGGCTCAAAGGCTCATCCAGCCTGGCCTTGAACACCTCCAGGGGTGGGGCATCCACAGCTTCCCTGGACAACCCGTTCCAGTGTCTCACCACCCTCACAGTAAACAAATTCTTCCTAATATCTAATCTAAATCTACCTTCTTCCAGTTTAAAACCATTACCCCTAGTCCTATCGCTGAACTCCCTGATAAAAGAGTCCCTCCCCATCTTTCCTGCAGGCCCCCTTTAGGTACTGGACGGTCTCCCCAGAGCCTTCTCTTCTTCAGGCTCAACAAGCCCAACTGTCTCAGCCTGTCCTCAGAGGAGGGGTGCTCCAGCCCTCTGATCATCTTTGTGGCCCTCCTCTGGACTCGCTCCAAGAGGTCCATGTCCTCCTTATGTATGGCCCAGAGCTGGATGCAGTACTCCAGGTGGGGTCTCATGAGAGCAGACTGGAGGGGCAGAATCACCTCCCTCAACGTGCTGGCCACGCTTATTTTGATGCAGCCCAGGATGCAGCTGGCCTTGTGGGCTGCACGTGTACATTGCCAGATCATGTCCATGTTCTCATTGACCAACACCGCCAAGTCCTTCTTCTCAGGGCTGCTCTCAATCCATTCTCTGCCCAGTCTGTATTGTGCATGGGATTGCCCTAACCCACGTGCAGGACCTTGCATTTGGCCTTGTTGAACTTCATGAGGTTCACACGTGCCCACCTCTCATGCCTGTCCAGGTCCCTCTGGATGGCATCCCTTCCCTCCAGCATGTCAACCGTGCCACACAGCTTGGTGTCACTGGCAAAATTGCTGAGGGTGCACTCAATCCCACTGTCCATGTCACCAACAAAGATGTTAAGCAGCGCCAGTCCCAGTACCGACCCCTGAGAAATGCCACTCGTCACTGGTCTTTGCTTGGACATGGAGCCGTTGACCACAACTCTTTGACTGCAGCCATCCAGCCAGTTCCTTATTCACCAAGCAGTCCATCTGTCAAATCCATGTCTCTCCAATCTGGAGACAAGGAAGTTGTGTGGGACAGTGCCAAATGCTTTGCACAAATCCAGGTAGACGATGTCAGTTGCTCTTCCCTTTCCCGCCAATGTTGTAATGCTATCATAGAAGGCCACTAAATTTGTCAGGCAAGATTTGCCCTTAGTGAAGGCACGTTGGTTGTCACCGATCACCTCGTTATTTTCCATGTGCCTTAGCAGAGCTTCCCGGAGGATCTGCTCCATGACTTCCCAAATGTGATGGAGGGTGGTTTGACAACTTCATCCGCCAGTTCCTTTAGGACCCGTGGATGCATCTCATCAGGTCCCACGGACTTGTGCACCTTCAGGTTCCTTAGACGGTCTCGAACTTGATCTTCTCCTACAGTGGGTGGTTCTTGATTCTCCCAGTCCCTGTCTTTGCCTTCTGCGACTTGGGCAGCGTGGCTGGAACACTTGCTGGTGAAGACTGAGGCACTTTGCTTTGTTGTTTGACATGTTTGTTATTAAGAAAATGAGGGATAGATCTCTACTTTTGACATGTATCAAGCATGTGTAAGCATGATATCCCATCTGGCTCCCTTGAGTTAAATTAGGGATTTCTTAGGAGAAAAAAGGCCACCTAAGATGAACAGGGCAGTGAGCACTCCCATCTGGTAATCGGATCAACTATCCTGATCTCAGTAATGTTACCCTAGGCTGGTTGTCAAGTTTAAGAAGAGAGATAAATAAAAAGTAAACCATTCATTTTTCAACAAATAGGCTATCTCAGCCCAAAGCAACCAAAGCACTGTCCAGAGGAAGCTTTGTTTCAAAGCAAAGGAACAGGGTTTGGGCTTGGACGAGATCATAAAAGTGCACAAGGACACTTGGTAAGAGCAGAGCAGTTAGGATGTGATTTGATTCATTTCGGATTTACCGTCCTGAAAGCCTACACAGAGCTGGTGTCTGAACTGCATCGGTGCTTCAGTCTCTACTGTTCAGGTTGTCTTTGTGGTCCCTGAAGGTCTGTGGTCCATTGGCATCTTCCTCTCAACCCAAAAAAGCCTTACGGATGTTCAAAATGCATTTCCTCCCTTATCGCCAGGACAGTTTGATGCAGTAGGTGTGCTCACAGAATGCAGTAACTTTCAAAGCTTGAGGAGGTTCCTGTGTTCTTTCAAAACGCTGCAGAACTTACCGCTAAAACGTCTCTTACTTTCTAAGTTGCAGGTTTATACCGATGCATCTCTCGTCTTGTTTTTTTTTATTGGTGTGGAAAATCTGAAGTCATAAAACCTTGTGTGACTCCAGGGCATCAAAATAAAACAGCAAGTAAAGTGCTTTAACTACCAGGAACACTTTGATAAGGTGGTGCTTGTGATATAGATCTTTTTATAAATAAAAATTGCATAGGATTTAACTGGGCCTCAGATGACAACTAATGACTCTGGCTTTCTAACATTTGCAATTAAAATTTTACTGGCAAACAGCTATAGTTTATCGTGTTGTGTATCTTTAAATGCAGAGTGAATAGGTTTCGAGGTGACTGTGAGAATGCATAGCTTGATCCCCCGTCTGATTTTAGCAGTCTTTGAGCCAATTACTGTGCCTCATGTGCAGGGAGGAGCAGCCTGTGATGGGGCATACATAGAGAGAACTGCGACTTGGGTCGGAGGCAGGTGCTGCTGCTGCGTCTTTTCTCCAGGAGGACAAAGTAGGATGATGGCGGCTGCCGTCGTGAGCATTGAGGTTGTCTTCTCATGACTAATCTGACTCGTGTTAGGGTGGTTATTGTAATCGCGAACTATATTAAACCCAGTGTTTTGATTCCAAGTCGAGGGTACTTGATTGAAGGGAAACCTGGGGAAGCTTTTCTCCAGAACGACTGGGGTTTATTGCGAGCGCTCCTTTACTGGTGACTCAGTGACATGGCTCTCAGAGGTGAGGTGACTGTATAGAATGGAACCTGGAAACAACATCTTGTATCGGTCCCTTCCATTGTACTCACTTTGATGTCAGCAAATGCAGTAAATGCACACTGCCACTGGTCATGGTACCTGTAATTTATGGAGAATCTTTATTTCCAATTGTATTGGGGGGAAAAAAGTTTTAATGTCTTTTAAAAACATTAAATTATATTCTGGCAAGAGGTTATACAGGACACTTGATAAATGTTTTTGTTGTTAATTTAGTGCAATTTCTTCTGCTTGCCTAAGTATTGAAGCAGGAATTTCTTTTGGCACAGTAACCTCTTTACTAACCCCTGAGCAGGAAGGGCAGTTAGAACCTACTTCCTAGGAAGACCTCAAGCCATGTTCTCCTCTCTTTCTTGAAGCTCATATGACAATGGCAGTGCCTGCTCCCTCCTGGCTGAGGCGTGTGGCTGTGTGGAGCTGCCTGAAAGGGCGGGCGCAGCAAGGGCTGGAGGATTGTGACAAGAGAACCACTGACCAACCTCACCTTCTCTCTTCAGAAACACGGGGAGAAGGTGACGCACAGCGTCATGGCGCAACCCAGCTGCAGAGGTGAGTGACTGACAGCCGCTGCAGCTCCTTCAGAGCCAGACCCTCAAAGACTACCTCAGTGTCCACTGGCAGCTGAGACTTCATTTGTTACTTGTTTGATTGTAACGATGAAATTCATAAAACACAGAGACCCCAAATCCTTCGTGTCACCTGAGCACTTATTTCTGTTTACCTTCTGAATGCATTCAAATTTGGGGTTCTACGGACCGTTTGTAAAGGGGCAAAAAAAACTCTTTCAGCCTTGCATAGATAGGAGATGGCTTTCTGTTTTAACCAGGGAGTCTCAGTCTCAGAAAGCTGTAGTAATACGTGGTGAAGAACATCTTCATCCACTGTAGATGAACCAGACCAAAATGTGTTAATCTTGTCAGATGCCAAAGAACGTAACAGTTTGTGCAGCTTCAGTAGTGTGTGGAACTGTGGTAGCTGCTTTTTCTTGTAGAAATGGGCATTTTATATTGCAGAAAAAACCCTTCTTAAAAAAAAAAAAAAAAAGCTACGGTGAAAATCATCATTCTTCCTTTTGAATAATATATATATCATGCGCTTGTCTTATTATAGTGAAATGTACTTTTAAATCTGGTAACAAGAGCTACTTCACTTTGGTTGAATTGTCATCTTTTGGTTCATTTCACTGCAATAAAAACAAGACTTTCGATCCAGAAATGAAAACAAGATTTCCAATTAGTAGCAAGTAACAGCCTCCTTTACTGATTACTTTAAAATGACAACAAGGTATTTCAACTATTCACAAATATTTCTGACATATTACAAAGTAACATTAGAGAAAAAAGTCCAAGATCATATTTGAAGCAAAATAGTTAAAAAAATGTTTACAAATGCATTTTTTTTTCCTTTTCAAAATGTTTGTTGATACAGTTTTGCAGGAGACTATCTGTTTGGTCAAATTAACTTCTGCTATATGTACTGTGCTTTGTCCTGGGGAACAAACTCAAAAAATATTTTAAAAACAGTAGTTTTTCATTAACAGGGGTTTGGAATGTGACATCTAATGGTCTTGCAATTTTGTCTCTGTGGACTTTGTGCAAGGCTTAATGTGAAATTATTTTTAACGATGGTTTTATGATATGAAGCTGACATTTATTTTACATTGTATTTATGTATCTAAAAGAATCTGAGACCTATTTCTTCTATACATACATTTTTGAAGCTTTAAGGCTGCGCCACTAACAACATTTCATCAATCTCTTGTCATTTTCTTAAATGTTACAATTACTTTGTCAAATCTAGAATTGTTAGCAGCGATGATGTTCCTCATTTAAAAAAATCCCAAACCAAACAGAAGAATTCCCTGGGAAACTGCACACCACATGCATGATACATAACTAAAAAATGAGTCCAAAGTTCTGTTAAATATTTAGTTCCAGCTAGAGCTAATTGTTGTTCTAGTTCTAAAGAATAAAATGTTTTTTTATATACAGAAGAGTCGGATGGAACGTGGACATTTGACAAAGGTCACTCAAGGCATTTCACGGTCTGAGTTGTTCACACAGCATTAACGCAGCTGCCCTTTTTGCTTGTGCGTCAGCTCATACCACCTGTGGGAAGGGAACACTCCTGGTAGCGTCAGCGGGCTCAGTCGTACAAGATGCAAGTTATCTTCTCCAGACTGCTCAGTCTTCAACGGAACCAGGAGTTGCTTGCGGGATTGAGAGCCCTTTAGGGCTTGCTCCTGAGCTAAATGCAAACTCGTACAGCATTATCAGATGCCAGTTTACATCAGGTAAGGGTTTGGTCTTTTGCCTTCAGCATGTTACAACATGAAAAACTGCACCAGCGTTTTTCAGTGAGCACCATTAACTGACTTTGGTAACGTATCCATTGGCACGACCAGCGGGATCAAAGAATAGGCTGCCTTGTACAATACGAAAGCACGGCTGCCAATTACTTTGCAACTACAGTCTGGAAATATTAGAAACATAAATATGTTAATAACCATACACATATACACAAAACACAGCAGCAGCGATATTACAGGATGCAGCGCCTACTCTATATAACGGCTTTTTGTTAATACAGATGCAACACCAAAATAAATGCAATTTAATATGAAGCCATCCCTTCTTCAAAGGTCAGTGGCAGTAAGCCATAGTTCAGGTCCAGGCTTCTGCTAATCGGAGGTGACTCTGAAGCTAGATCAATCCCACTGTCTCTCAGATCTAATCAATGAAAGAGCAGCACTATGGGAAGATAGTGACGATCAGTTAATGCTACACCTTTCTAAGCTGGAGCTTTCTTTTGCCACCATTTGTAATTAATTCTCCCTTTTTCACAAATGCTCTTTGCGTGAGCGCTCGCCAGGCTTGAGAGAGGCTGAAGTTATTACATACAAAATATGATTTAGTGATAAGGATTCATAGGAACAACCAGCATGGGGTTGGAGTTCCTGAATTCTGGGAGGTGCTCTCCATGTTTTTAAGTGAAGTTTCAGTGAGATTGCACTTAGCAGACCACTAAGAAGTTGTCACTCTCCAACAACTTCTTTTTTGTGCAGTTCTGTTTCAAAGCTTGGTAGGAACAGCACGAGGAGGGCTAGAGGAGATGACTGTGCTGGTCCATTGTCTTTGCTAATGGTCTTCAGAGCAGCGTCCTCGCCTCAAGATCACGTCGTCTAGTCCAATATCCCCAGTTCTTGCTTTCCCTTTCTCCCCTTTGAAAATAACCTGGGAAGAGAAATAGAACAATTTGAGTGCAAAAATAAAGTAAAATGAAAGAAGCTTTGGTTGAGAGAGGTCTCGCCAGTAAGAAAGCAAAAGCATAAGAAAGCTCAGGCAATTGTTACTGACTCACAAAAGCCTATTTATTCTGCTCAGAATTATGGCTGGTTTTCTGTCTCTGATCCTCTCCCTTCTTCACTCTGGCAGGATCTTTGTGAAGAAGCAGCAGTTCAGGACAGGGTTGCTCCAGTTGCACCATCCGCTGAGGTGAGATGAACTTCCACATAACAGAATCTCGGGCACTTTCTGCACTGTTTTCATTGTCCCTTGGGGCAAACACATTAAATCCTCTGTATTGTGAAAAATGTTGTCTAATAGAGGAGCTTTCCATTGCTAAAGCACCTTGCAGCGGCCTTAGTTGCGGGAACTAGAAACACCCATCTTTTATTTAACAAATTCTGGCTCCTGTAGACTTATGGTAACCTGGCTCCTCACAAAACGGTGGCAGAAGTTTGGGCATGGATTTACGGAGATGATTAGCAGTCTGGATTTAGCCTGAGTAGGAGGTAATTCAACAAATATAAAGCTTGACTACAAGGGCTGGGGCATAAGTGAGAGACAGTATACCAAATGGCCAGCTGACTTTACGAAATACTTCCCATAAATCAGTATTGCTCCCCTGTGCTACTGCTGTAGATTCAGAATTCTGAACTGTTTCATATGATCAGGGTTTTTGACCATGGCTTAAAAATTATTCAAAGCCTACAGCAAAACTTTGTAAGAGTCTGCTGTTATCACTGAGATGGAAAGAGTTAAAGCAGATTCAGAGATCAAAAATTCAGCTGTGTAGTTAAAAATAATATATGGATTCTTGCTGAAAGCACACTTTTAAATAAGGAGTAGGAATGGGGGACATCAGAGAAAGCCTATGGAATATACTGATTTTTTTTTTTAGAAATGAGTCATTTGGGGTGTATTTTTAAAAATAATTTACACAGAGCTAATTCATTAGAAAGTGTGATGAAGGATTCTGGTCTCCATTCATATTCTTCTCAAGGTTTCCAGTAGGCCCCCCTAAAAATCACTATTATTTTGTTGGTTTTAGCTTTTAATTCACTAGAAAATAAAGCTTCCATATTTCCTCCTGATTTCTCTGTGGCAGAGGCCTTCCCTGCTTACTTAAGAGTTTTCTCACATTCCCTGATCCTTGGAATAAATGGCTGCCCATGCTGGCTGGGAAAGATCCCAAACTCGACTGTTCCGTAAGATGCCACGAGGCAGCTCTGGTCTGTGGACCAGCGACCAGTTATGATTGGCAAACTATGCCCACAGCTACTGCTGAGGTGGTCAAGAGAGGCAGAGGACAGTGCAAAGGGGAACTGCAGGTCTTGTTTAGGGTCTCTAAAACTCATTTGCTTTTCTGCCAGACAACATATTAGTGATACACACTTATTTAATGAACTGCTCTGTCAGGTGAGATAGAGCCGAGGATGGCCAGGAGCGTTAAACTTCGCAAAAATGGGTAAGAATGTGGCAAATACCTTGTTCACCTGTTATATTTCTACATTCTCAGTCTGACATTCATTTACAGCTAACAGAAGGTCAGGCATCTTTGTTACTGTTGCTGAGGTAAAGTTTTCAGAAAATTGTCTGGGGTAATTACAGCCTTACTGTTAATTTTAGAACTATATCCTGTGTGTGTGTTGTAGCCTGCTCCCACCGTGAACGTTATGATGTGTGAGCTTTTTACACCACCTGATATATAAGTCAGAGCAAAACAGGCCCTGAAACACCTAAGCCTCTTCTTCAGATCTGAAATAGAAACTACCTTCAAAGCCAAGCAGAGGCTGAAGAAAAATGCTGAGCTTTTGATATCGGTTTATCACCCAATGTTCCTAACATTTCCAGGTATTAAAAGATTCTCCATGGCACTTCAGACAGCTTCTTTTGATTGCACTAAACCATTTTGTGTTATTGGCATAGTTAGGTCAACATTTACCTCCTTGGCCAGATCAGCTGCAGGTATGCTGAAGAGCATAAAACCACGTGAGGCTGCAGATTTAAACTCGCTGCATTATCAAAAATGACTTCTTTTCAATATCTTTGCCCTAGTTTGGCCAGTTAATCCACAGGGGGCAATTCTTTCTATTTTGTGGCGCTGTATTATTTAATGTTATTTAAAGCATTGTCCAGGAGGAATCTTGATACAGGCTTTTTGGAAATCCAGGCACAGTGTGCCACTGTCCATTAGACTTCTCTTTCCTGCATGGTGATTCCCTTAACACGTGCTGTACAAGGTAGCTCAATACAGGCTGGTTTGTCATTTCCTATATGTCTGTTGCTGTAGGTGGGATTATTTTTTTGGCATAAAACTAATTTGAAAAAATGCACGATGGCTGCCTTATCTTTAATGTGATTCTATTCACAGGGATCAAAGTAGTAAAACACAGGCTGAAATTGGACCCAGAAGACAGTCTAGTGCCACGCCATCTAAGTGTCTTCAGCATCTCATGCAAAAAATCCCAAAATGCAGCACATGCATGGGTACTTACGCTCTTGATGCCTCTTCCTCGTAAAGTTATGTGTGTCTGTCTCCAGCCGTGGCCACCATTTCTTCCCCAAATGGCTGGGCCGTGAGCACCGTTTTTCCTTACGAAGACTTGGAGGGCACCAGAATGCAGTCCGGGCACCTTATGCCTAAACGACAGGCACAAATCCCCGGCGTGAGCCATGTGACCCAACGGCAGGATAAGATGCGCTACTCTTCCTTCTTTGCCTTTGGGGTCAGGGATGGTAAGATACTGTCCCCCTGCAAAAAAGAAAAAGCAGTTAGGTTTTGGGCTTTTTAAAATTCTACTATGTTGCAGGACCAAATGCACAGGAGTCATTACAAAATCAAAAAATAAAAAAGGGCTCCACAAGGTCGAGTCTTAAATAAGGTACAGAGCTGCTGGAACATGATCCAGAACTGATGCATCTTCCTCCTGCAGGGTAAGATTTACGTTGCTGGTCTTCTGTTTACATTAGTACCAAGTTAGGTCTTGCCCATCTAATTTCTTTTCTACAAAGCAAATACCTCTTTTGACAATGAAAATTTCATGTATTCCTTCATTTCTGCCAAATGGTGGCTGCACAGTTTTAAACCCACAGTGATATTAAAGCTCCTGTGTACATTTATGCACCCTGTAAGCTGCATTTTTTTGCTATTGGATAGATGAATGAGCAGGCCAGCATAAAAGTTATCATGTAATTGAGCTGTCTGTCCCTTTCCTTTTGTTTGGGAACTGTGTTAACAGGTTAAGTCTCAAAGCATATCTGTTTGTAACCATAGATAGCCTTTTTATTTAACCACAATTTAAACTCTTAATACGGATTAGATACAGAAAGGTAGAAACAGTAATGATTTCTAAATGGCTGTTAACTTCATACACTCCCTGAAGTCTTCCCTAACAGCAGTAAGTTGTCAGTGAACATACATACTTAATTCAAAACCCTATTATTATCTCTGATCATGTATGAAGTAAAGGTGCCTTTATAAAAACACCTAGAACATGAAAAGCAGAGGATCTCAGGTATGGCAACATGCATTGAACCAAAAAGAAAAGAAAAAGGCACATACTTCCATAAATCCACACAGGCACTCAAAACTACAGTAAATGAGACTTCACATCTTGGAGAAAACCCACATCTGTATTCTTGCTTTGTACTTTTCATTAAAACTTTTGCAAGGTGGATGGTAACTTTCAAACTGGGAATTACCAAAGGGAGGAGGGTTCACTTTTAAAAAATAAAAATTAAAAGAAAAATTCTTATCTCACACTGAACCTAAGTATCTTTTTTTTAATGAGATTTTTAATTTTTTTTTCTTAAAAAAATCCAAGTTTAATGAACTGAAGGTATAGGTGGCATTTAGGCTACTTAGTTGAAACTGATGTGGTAGAAATATCGGGGGTTTGTAATATTGTTGACAAACACAGTCAATTATAGAAAAATATTTTTCATTTGAATTGTCACCCTGCTACTACTCAACCAGAGCTTTATTTTTTGAAAGCTTCTTTTTGAAAGCTACAATGATCTCCCTCAAAAGCTGTGGAGATTTAATGCCAATGTACCAGCGCTTGCACATGCTTAAAAGGAAAGCCAACCTTGTCTCCAATTCACTACTTCTATGGAGGTTTGTAAATTCTTTGGTCTCCACGAGATTGAACAAAGCAAAGTATTATACTGCTGTCTGGGGCCCCAGATCTGCATTTGGGCGTGAAAAGTGGGATTCGTTTGTCCAGGGACCTGTTAAAATGTTTTGGGGGGTTGGGGTTTTTGGGGTTGGGTTTTTTTTAATGCATTGTTTTTGCATTGAGGTCACTCACTGCTAAAATAAACATAATAAGAGTTTAAATAACTGCACCTGTTTGTTGTAGATACAGTTATATCACTATACAAGTACTGACTTGACTCATTACCTGCATCTCTTTCAGACAGTTACAGAGACTGAATCCAATCAATAGGAAACAGATTTAGGTAAGCACAAAGCCAACGTATTTGTAGGCAAGCCCCTGCAGGAAAAGGTCCCCTCGAATCAGCATTCTCTGCGTGCAAGATAAGCTTATAAGGCTTCAGCATTGCACCTTTCAAAATGCAGATTCTGATAAACCAATAAATAGCAACCTTTGAAAGGTGAAAGCAAACACTCAGGAACAAGCTGTGAAAATAAATCCTTCCAACAAGGTATTCCAGACAGGAGGGAGTGGGTGGGTGACTTCAAGGGACTAGTTTTAACAGGTTATGTCAACAGCAGCAGAACGTACACAGGAAACAAAAAGCTGAGATTGTCCCTGACTGGGAAGCAATGCAGGAGGGAAAAAAAAAATCTAAAAAAAAGCCAGTTAAAAAAATCATAGTTCTGGAACTTCATATGTATTAACAACAGTTTTTGGATACAGATAATAAACATGCTTTGATTGACTTTCTCAGAAACAAAGCGTTTTTAAATCCATTGTTTCAAAAAGACGTTTGAATTATGTGTGATCCTTTTTTTAAAATGCCAGTCTGCAAGCAGGAGCCAGCTACTACCTGTTTTCTCATCTGCAGGCGGAAGGAGCTCTGCTCTCCGAGACATTCATGAGACTTTCTAAGTGTGGTAAGGAGCATACGAACCGCTAGAGCATGCCTGTGGGTGGGGAGGGGGCCGGCAGCACTTCCGCTCAGCCAGCTGAACAGCCTGAAAAAGGTGCCAGGTCACCTGCTGCGGTGGCAAATGCCTGTCTCATCAACGGCAGGGTAAGGACAGACATCTGTGATGAGGTGGTGCATAAGGAAAATGGCTCTCGGTGCCCTAGCCCTCCCTCAACTTAACCTATAACATTTTACTGCCTGAGAGCGCATTTCCTTCCGAAGTCTGCCATCCCCTCGCATAATGTGAGCATTGTGCACTTCAAAGGCTGCTCTTCTGGGGATGAAGTAATCCCGTCATTACGGGGAGCCAGAGATGTGTGTCTAATCCCCAGCACTGTGGGGCAAGCACTGCTGGGGGCAGGGTAGGCAGGCAAGGACAGCCCGCCTCTCGGTGCCAGACAGTGAAATCAACAGGGGACAAAACAGGACTCACTTTCAGCACCGCAGATGTGCAGCTCTGCTGGGACGACGCCGGCAGATGTGTGCGAGTGGAGGGGTCGCTGCTTTGGCTGACCACCAGTGCACCGCCACGGTCCTCCTATCCTGCAAGCGGCTAGCGAGGACTCCCCTGCAGTATTCATTGCAGGGTCACTTTTTACCATCCCAAACATACCCATTTTCAGAAGTCTCAGCACCTAACTTGTCTTGCTTCCAGTTACGTAATGGTTTTCCTATATACAGGTTGCTGTAACTTAAGAGTAGAATTCAAAAAAATCAAACTGAGGGGTTAAACTAGAACATTATATTTGGCAGCAGAACAAAGACTACTTCCAGCACTTTCTATAATTTTGCTAGTAATACAGAAATAATTATGTTTGTGTGGTGGTTTGAAAAATAACCTTTCTTTTACCATAAATAAAAGTTGTTCTCTAGTCCGCATTTTTGTTCTTTGTGATTCTTTTAAGACAGAAAATCCTTTACTGAATACATTTACAATAGGAATGTCTCTGAGGGAGTAGTAAAGATACCAGCTATGATAAAAGCGGAAATTCTCAATTGCTCTTTCATGTTGGAAATCCTCAGTTTTGATTTTTATACACAGAAGAGGTGTGGGTGTGAAATACATCCCGGAACTAAAGGGAACAGAAGCTGTGTAAATTCATCATAATACAAGAACGGTCATCAACCTTGAGCCTGGGTGGTGGTTCAACTACAGGATGCCATCGTACACGGGTATCTTACCTGATGCATCTCTCACTGGTTCCCAGTGCAAGTCATCGTCTCTGTCCTTGATCCATCCGCACAGTCCACTATCAAAATTACAGCTGTGTACCAGCAC
>VZSZ01003316.1:256599-362508 GCA_013398815.1 Ibidorhyncha struthersii | reverse complement strand
AAAAAAAAAAAAAAAAAAAAAGAAGAGAGTGATTTGGATTGTTTTGGTTAGGGAACTACAGCAATTTCCCTTGTGGCTCACACTAGCAGGTAAATATGAAAATTAAATGCAGAAGCACTAGAAAAAGAATCTACAAAAATACTAAAATAAACCCAAGGACTGTTAGTAATAACAATTCACACTATTTTTGTGCTAAATCTGTTAGGAAATAAAACTGTAAAGGTTCACTTAGGTGGTAGGTCTTTTTTCTTTTTACAAAGCATAGTTTAAACAAGGGGCCTAAGATGTAAGAGTCTTGTAAAAATGTATAAAAACCCAAGAAATCTCAAAAAATCCGAAACCCCAGGCCCTGAACAGGAGACATGATCTTTACCTGCGTCATCGTTTGCTTCAAATTCATCGGCGGTAATCCCTCTTTCAATTTCAAGTATTTCAAACAGATTATTGCTCACTCCAGGCTGGCGTGGAACTGTGAGAAAAAAGGTTTTCAGAATGAATGAGATAAAGGAAATTAGTGACCTACTTCCTTATCTTTAATAAAAAAACAGCAGAGCAGCTCTGGGCATTTTGCTTTTCTTGGAGAATTCAATATATTTAATTATATTTGACACGAAGAGTCATAAACTTTATGCCTATGTGATTTATCATTTCTGTTGTAACATTTATCTGAGCACTGTAAAAGGTGATTCCAAATCTGCTAAAGGCTCTTCAAATGAAAGCTCCTCTTTAACTGGGGGGGGGGAAGAAAAAAAAAGAAAAAAGCTTTAACCTTGAAGCACACTATTCCCCTTCCAAATACACTTTTACAGGTAGCGGATTCTCAATAAAATAAAGCCACATTAAAGCCCTTGCTCAAATTTTCCGATCCACTCACCTTCCACAGATGTTTATAGTGGTACTTGGAAGAGGCGCCACACGGCCCTAACCTTTGACACACAGCTGAAGGTACATCCGCCTATCTGCAAAGCATTAGAGCTCCCTAAACAATTATCAGGGCTGTACTGAGAGCTGAGAAGGAGGAGCACTACTAGAAGTGGAATTCAACTGTAATTATATTTTTTGCTTTCCAACACAGTCTGTCCTTTAGCTGCTGTCCTCAGATGCAAGGAGAAGGAACACTCTCGGTGATTAACAGGCCCAGAGGTTATTAGACATTCAGCAGCCAGGACAACCTGAAATTTAAGAGGTCTTTGTGGGAATGATGGCTGCCAAAGTCAGGTGGCTACAAAGACTGCCACTGTGCCAGTCTGTATATGTCTCCAGAAATAACACACCGATGTCGTGCCTGATGGACAGCTGTCAACTAGAGATAAACACAATGAACTGGATAGAGCTGTCCTGGAAATTCCTCTTTTAGAGGCAGGTCTAGTGCATAATTAATAATACTAGTAATGTGTTTCAGACATGTCCTTAGATGTTATAGACACCTGTGACATCTACGGTATTTGTGAGGGCCTTATCTATTAAAAACATGATGTGTTTTCCATTTGCAGTGCTAAAATAAGTATCTTAATGTCTCTATAGGCTTCTTAGGCAAGTGAGAACAAGAAGGATTGAGCTGATTTACAATTCTAAACTGAAATAGAAGACTCTTATTTTTAGGAAATCAGATCAAAGGTAGGAAGACTTTCTTTTGCACTAGGACAACGCATAAATAGCACTGCTGCAAGAGCTCCTCTAAAGCCAGAAGACAGAACAAAACGAAAAGGAAGAATGAAGTAGCTTCCTGCTTTTTGGAATTAGGACAAAATAAGCAGCCTGATAAAAGGTCGACCAAATGCTAATGTATTTTAAAAGTAATATTACAGGCTACTAGTACAGGCTCTTGGGTGGAAATTTTGTATAATAAAAATAAATACATAAAAAGCTTGAAGTCTGGACACATTGTTTGTAATAATAATTTTGCTGCTTTGTTTGATCTGGTTTTTTGCTTACGTGATTAGAATTTTGAGATTTAACATAAAGAAATGTTACACGTGTGCACAGCCCACACCACCTAGGCCAATAATCACCCTGCAGTACATTTATGCACAACTACTATGTCAAATATATAAAGAAGAAAAATCCGTTTACCTCAGGCAGCAAAAAAATCGAAACAGGAACACTTTAAAATCATCATTCACCTTAATCCCAGCAGTATAATCCTGTCTTTCCCAAGAGCTCTATCTAACATGTAGGTGGGACAGTTGAACAAGCACATCGTACGGTTATAGTCACACCTGCAGAGGTGCTTATGACACTACGAGCTGTTCCGGCACATAACAGTACACACACGCTTACACCGCTCTAACTGCGTTACAGTCATGGACAACCATGATGGAGTAGATGTGTGACCACCGCCACTGTGGTACACACAGCAGCTAGTGGCACCACTTAAATTCAGCCGCAGTGAGTTTGCTCAGGAACGTTCAAAACGGGTAATTCAATTCCTGGGGCTTATTGTGGCCAGCCACCAGGGACAGCAAATTTTGCAGGAGTATTTACTTACAAAGCCTGCTGAACTAACAGCATCCTGGAAGTTACTTACTGTCTTTTCTGGCAGGACAGTTCTCTGACTGCAGTTTTGCCTTAGATACGCCCTCACAGTGGAGTTTCACCTTGGGAAACAACCACGCTGCTGCTCCCCATGGAACGCAGCAGTGCCCACACGTGAGACGCATCTATGCTGCACCCCCAAGGGACTACCACCTCGCCTTTCTTCTTCTTGGATTGTGCTAAGGAAAAAAAGATACTGTTCATTTCCTACACTATGGACAAGTCAGAAATTCACTTAAAAACTGCTGAGCGCAGTGCATGTTTGTACTACAGCTGCTAGTCTGGGATGGACCCGCAGCCTCTTTACATCTGCACGGCACAGGGATGGAAAGGGGTCAGCCCCTGGAGGCAGACAGAAAAAGCAAGCCGCCCCCTCCCTGCGCGGCAGGAGGACTCCAGCCTGCGAGGAACCTCACAGTGCCACCGCCCTCAGGCCCCCACACACCCACCAGCAACAGGATACCCACATCCTCTTCTCACCTAGGTTAATGTTGAACTTAACACTCTGCACCTCATTATCTTCCTGTTCTTCCCCTGTGCCTTAAATTAAAGTTTTCTTGGAGACCAAAGGCTCAGACCACAGACTCACAGGTAGTTATAAGGCTGTGAACAAACACTGTTGCAGAGAGTATTCAGGAAACCCACAGCCATGCTCTAAGATTTGTAGGATACTCGGGGGTCACAATCTCAAGGTAGGTGCTTGCCCTGTGGATCCCCTTCCCAGTCCCCCATAGCTCTTGTTTATGGAAAATGCCGCAGGAAATACTAGGAATTTATTTTCCAAACTATTTCAGTTTACTTACTAAAATACCATTTCTAACGCATGGTTATTTTATACAAATCTGAGTTACATCTGTGCACACATACAAGCATTCTCCAAATTAAAGTTGATATATTTGCCTATAATTAAAGCTCTAAAACAATATTCTTTCAAAACTCTTCTCTAGAAAAGTCCTCTCCAAATGCTGTTATGAACTTTTAGAAGAACATACAGCAGAGCTTTAAACCGTTCACTTCAGTGCTTAGACCTAATTAGAGGAATGTGCACTTGACACGAAACCAGAGTTACCATAAGAGATGCAGGACTCATAAATATGATCCATGTGTACACTTCTTTTTGCTACGACGACTGATACGTTGAGTGGCGATTGTGGGAGAAAGTATTTGGCACAATTATTTTCTGCAAGCTTTCCAAGCTCTTGATGTGTACTTTATATAGTGTATCAGTGTGCTTTTCACTTAACTTCAATGGTTTGATAAAGCTTGTTAAATATAAACTTGGCTTCTTTTTCTTGGAGAATTTTATAAGCTCTGAGTGAGCCAGGACATCAACAATACCATATTCTCAACAGTCATGAGCCAAGTTCTTCACAGATACATGAATGTGGGGGGAAAAATTTAATAACCGCGTAAGATTTCTTTTCAGCTTTTTAATCCTTTGGGAAAACACTAGAACTTTTTTTTTCATTTACGTGCTAATTGTTGAGTTTAGAAGTATAAGAGATGGTGTGTACATATGTCAGGTTATTTGTAATTACGGAATAATCACTGTTTTAGTGTTACAAAACCAAAACAAAACATGGAGTGCAGCTTCATGTTGTTAGTAATTGTTATTACTATTAAGAATACAGTGTTCTGCCTTACAACAAACACTGCATTCTTACGCAGTTCCGTTCCACACAATAATCATGACCAAGCTTCCCATTTGTGAACAACAAAAAAGGACAAAGATTTTTTGACTGACTAGTTACAACTGAAAGTTGTTAAATTCCACTTTCAAAAAAATCCCAGAAGTGATGAGATCTCACACAGAACTAGTAGAAAATAGCTAAAAGGGAGGGTAGTCCAGAGGTCAGTCAGACGTAGTAAACAAGAATACGTCCTGTTTTCCTCCAGCAAAGACTTTGACATGTGCTGAGCTAAAAAGAAGAAGCAATGGAGAGGTACACATCACCCTTTTATCTGGACACCCGCAGTGTCCAGGATACGTTGCCTAAAACTCTGCAGACTCAGATTTCACAGTGAGAATTATTTCAGGAAGGGCTTTCATGGACTCTCCCACCACCCGTCTCTACAGTACCGTTTGCCTAAGAGGGGAGAGATGGTGCTAGCCTGTAACAACTCTGAAGTCCAATCTCACAATTCTCAGACAGTTGCTCATTAACTTTGACCTAAATCAAACATCTAATTATATAGCTTTCCAGAAGATTTTCTGAAAAGGAACCTGCCTGCTTTTCTGTGAGCAGCTATTCAGGAGGTGCAAAGCGCCAGCTGAGTTTCAGGGAAACACAGCTGGAATATGTAGCCCACAGAAGCTTGCATATCGGATCTCGGGATAAAACTAGCTGTAACATTGAGGGAGGGTGTGATTTATAAGACTCCTAGATCTTATGATTTAGCTCCAGAGTACAAAGAGGAACAAAGTGCCTCTCTTAAATGCTTAAATATTACGACAAACACATTTCAACAGGTGCCAGAACACTGAAGACAAAAGAAATGCTACTGTAAAATGATGCTACTCTAATGATATCAGAGAATAACAAAACCCACATTCTTTGCTTTTAGCATTTCTCTTTTTTCAACAGCTTCAAGGATCACATAACTGCATTTACGGCACTAAGGACTTTTCAGTCATTGAAAGGGGGAGCAGAAAAAAATCAAGTTTTATTCCAATCTTTGATTTTTTTTAATAGCTGTTATGAGAAAAGTCTCCTAATTCCAATCTTTTCAGTTCCACTAAGGGCTAAGAAGGAAAATTGCTGAACTATCTTTTAATACAGATAAGGGGTTTTGTTCTTGCTCTGCTGATATCTAGTATTATGCTTTGTCTTTAAGCTTATGCTTTTAATGCTAATCACACAGATCCTGATGGTAGCAGAAATTCATAGTCTTATTGAGAAGTACTTTCTATTTATTAGCGACTTTATCCATTTGAGTAACCAGAAAAGATTCCTCTGTACTTCACTGTAGTTTGTAGCAGTCCTGAAATAGTTAAATATTAAGCCATCACCGCATTCCTCCCTCATTGCCATTCCCCCCATATCCATATCAGGAGAAGATTATCCTTGGTGCCAGATTCCACTGTCTGCATCTGACTAAGTGGTTCAAAGGCCAAGTGTAGGAATTCCATTTTAAAAAATACCCATATTTTGTTCTCTGAAAAAGCAGCTCCCCAAAGTCACTGCAGGCACTTTTAGAAAAGGGGTAAAGCAGCTAAAGAAACACAACAATCCAATACCTTTCAAAAATTGCAAAGGCATTTAAAGAATGTTGTCAGCATTATTATCATTTGTGCTCTTTGTCACCACGGAACAGACCAATTTCAGTGGTCCTCAGCTGATTTCAAGCTGAGCAGCACATTCAAGAGTGCTCTGAAGTGAAAGCTTAGGACAAGTTTACTCAGCATGTAGGACAGCAGGTCAGGTAACAACAAAGGGAGAAAACAGACAGCAATGAGTCACCAAAGGTAAGGTCAGGAAAAGGTTAAATAATGAAAAATTAAAATTTGAGAGAAGCTTGCAGAAAACAAGTACACTTGCCCAGGCACGTTTCCTCTCCTGATGTGGACCAATCCTAGACCAGTATGTTTGCAGGATTTGGGCTAAGGCAGTAGGACATCCATCAGTTTACAGCACACCAACTACACCTTTGCCATGGATTCCCTAACAGAAGTACCACCTATTCAGATGGCTAAGCAAAGCAGTGTTTACTGTCATGCCGCTTTGTTAAAGTCTGGCTAAGGCTTCAGAGCCTGATGGGGGGAAAAAAGGAAAGGAAGAAGTCCATGCATCACAAGATAACCTAGTTTAAAAACACAGCTTTAAATACTGAGGTCTTCAGCAGATGCTTAGGGCTGGAAGATCAGAAATGCCAGTGGTTGCTGGCTACAGCGCTCTCTGTGCTGGGTTTTCCCCATCCTTGTGTGACAGAACACTAGCTTTTGTGACTCTGGGATGCAACAGCCCTTGGCAGCCATCTAAGAATACAACGTAACTTCTGAAGACCTTACAAAACTGAAGTCAAGTCCTACTTCATGATCTGAGTGGATCTAACATCAATTTCCTTCACTGTTTTCCAAGACAACAAGTGTTATAAGATGACTGAATTGCTGCCTGCATTCTCCCGTGGGAAACAAATAAAGGCAGCAAGAGCAAGGTTTTCTCTTCTCTTTTCAGGGAGGCATATGGGGACCACAGTGCAAATTAACTTTTGAGAACTAGTCTCTTTGCTGCCTCAACTGGAGAAGGAGATGATGTGGGGAAATGAACCTAAAAAGGCTCAGTATAAGCCAAACGAAATTAGCTCATATCCACAACCCAGGAACACTGCAAAGATACCTGGATATAGGTGAGATGAAAACAGCAACAGTTTTAAGGAAGCTTAAGGAAGTAGCTGAGAAAGCCCCTTCCCTGCGGAAATACAGAGGTAAATGAAAAATCCACAAATGTTTTTGGAAGTGGGGAAGGTTAGGCACATCCACATGGCAGATAGGAAGCATGTCAGAGGTTAGCTAAATGTTACTAGTTATTTCAGTTTAAAATTCTGTATTGTCTTAACATTGTGGTTGTTAACATTGTGTTTGGCTGTCAGGAATGCTTTTTGAGAGGCCCTGGTTTACACTTGGTGGAAGCGCTGCCATCATGCAGAACAGCTGCAGCCTAACAGAGTCAGGCACGTTACTCTGCAAGCAGTGCTTTCCTTCACAAGGTAGCACATCCTTCTGGAACATAAGTCTTTTGCACCCGACTCTAGGTTTCAAATCCTAAACAAATGCTTTTGTGCACTCACTACATAAATGCCTCTGGACAGAGAGAAGGTGGGAGGGGACACCAGTGACAGTACCTAGATGATACTTTCAAAGCGGCCAGAAGAGAAAAGAGAGGGGAAAAAAGAGCGGAAAGGAGAGCAAAAGAGATAAGAGAGAGAGGATAAAAGAGACCAGCATCATGAAGGAACACACGACTAGCACCATGCAAATTCCTACCATCTAGAGCACAGGTGAGTATGCCTTCAGTCACACAGTTATGTCACACACATGTATATCAAGTATATCTTTAGCAGGGATAGAAGAAGTAATATGCAATTAAAGACACATTGATTGCCTTGAACTGAGGAGCTATCTGTCCCTGTATTACCCACTGAGGCCAGTAACAGTTGCTCATGCTTGACTCTGAATCCTGCTGTATTGTGCACTGAAGGCTTGGAAGCTATGTATGCATATCACAAACCTCAAAGGGTGACAGCTGACCTAAGCAGATAGTTGATAAACACTTTCAAAGACTATTATTTCCTGTGTTTGTTTTATGTACCATAATGTAAGCTTACAGCTAGAAAACAAACTTAAAACACTTTTACTTTCCTACTTTGCAAAGCCCTATATCTGAAGCATATATATTGAAAGCATTAGCTTCAAAATCTGGCCTCTCAGGAGAATACAGAAAGACTAATTGTAAGTAATAAGCTTTATACAGATGATTGTTATGACTTCATGAAAATAGCTGAAAACTATCCCTCTGCTTTAGAATTCCAGAGAACACTTGCAACACGAGACTCCTGGGAAGCGCAACGTGAGAGTCTAGAATAATTTCCACAGAACTATATTTTTAACTATTGGTTCCCACTATATTAAGTTTTGGGAGTCTTTACTATATTTCTTTTTAGAATTTTACATTAAAATGTTTTTAGATTTTTAACTGAGTATCGCTTGTTTAAAAATAACCTTGAAAGAGCCAAAAGCACACTCCTCTGATTAGTACCAGGATTTATCTTCCCAACTATTAAGTCAGATTTTGTCTCCATTTTAAATTTATCAAACGGTCTACAACAGATAAAATGTCAACAGGGAAAACAAACTTGTAAAAAATTACAAGGAACAAAATACTACACTGTGTAGTGACCTAAGAGAACACAGCCCAAGAAGTTACCATACAGATGCCAAAGCAACTGGAAAAAAACTCCCACGTTGCCTGTACACCTGCTCTGAGACAGCAAACTTCTCCTCCTACTACATTGCTTCAGCAGCTTTATTGTACATCAAGCTGAAGGAGAAGGGCTGATCCAGCACACCCTCCCCGTCTCTAAAATTAGCAGCAGAACGAAAGATGAAATCGGGTGTTGAGTATTTCTTGGCAGATATGTGCAACTCTGTATGTGCCAGTAATATCTTCTGTGGTATGCACCAACGCTGGTGTAGAAATGGTTCTGTAGATTTCAGAGAAGCTCTTAAAATGACACATGTTCATGCTGAGTATCTTTACTATCTTCAGCTTTTCATGTATCCATTTTCATAGATGCAGTCCATAAAATTTGCCTCTGTGTTATTTTTATGCAATTTTCCCATTGCTTAGTCATAAACACCCAAGACTATTTGAACTCATACAATATAGGTGACATAATAGTATTTAGGTAATCAGACGTGGTCCCACTTCTTACCATTCTTAAAGCTAAGGAAATATACTTTCTATGAGTGACTCTCAACTCCCTGAATTTGAATCCATTGACCATTTATGAGTTATGTTACATTTCATTACTTTTCAATAAAATGTCTTTCATTTCTCCAAAACTTCTGTCTGAAAGTGTAATTAGGTGAAGCACTTATACAGGACAATAGGCTCACAAATAATTTCAGGAAGTAAAAAAATGAAATTTTTGGTTGAATTGATTCAGAACTTCCTCCCCACATTTTTGTTAGGTAATAAAATCAATTATTTGTGCAGCTTTACCGCATGACCATTTTCAGTGTCATGTCTTTGTTCTCATTGATAAAGTGTTCCAAAAAATCCAAACAGTACAGTGCATGCTTTCACCTCACTGCATCTGCAATTCTGATAAGTGAACAGATATGTAAAATTACTTACTGAACACATCTCCTCGTGGTTTCTGAGGATCTCTCTGGATCCTGTTGTCATCTGTAATTCCTTGGGAAGTTGTAGTTTCAGTGGGAACATGTGAAGGCTCTTTAGTTGTTGTCAGAGGAGTTCTTTGTGGTGGTAGTGTAGGTCTTAATGTTGTAGACTGAGGTGGTGTTGGAGGTGGAGGCCTTGTCGCTGGCTTGGTTACTGGCCTTGTTGTCACCGGCACATACCTAGTGGTTGGCCTGGGTGTAGGTCGAGTCGTTGGCCTGGGTGTAGGTCGAGTCGTTGGCCTGCTCGTAGGTCGAGTCGTTGGCCTGCTCACCGGCCTTTCTGTAACAATAGCAGGTACATATTGTGGTCTGAGGGGTTGCTTTGTGCCTCCATCAGGAATCTTATTGGTTATACCACTGTCTCCCCTAGGGAGTGTGCTGTTGCCCTTGACTATATGATATGGACCAGGTGGTTCAATCATAACATTAGGAATAACTGCAAAGAGAATCAAAATGGGACCAAAATGGACATCTGAATCTCTTGCTCCAGAAACTTAGCAATGTATTTCATTACGACACGGAGAGTCTTTGCTGAAATCATTTCTCTTCTGAATGTTTCCACTAATTAGAAACATACTTTAGCATCAGTGTTGCTGAATTATCACATCCCTTTCCATAGTACTTCTCATTACAGCAGTTTAAAGATGATTTAGAATGACTGAAGGCCAAGAGACTTCCATCCCCACCTCCTCCCAAGCATCAACTCTCTTTCAGAGGTAGTAAAACTCTCACAAAAGCACTGGTAGTAAAAAAGCATGGACAGGAACATGAGTGTTAAACAGCCCTCTAAACTGGACAAGTTTGTGCTCAGGAGCAGAGGGAAGTTTAGTAAGACTCCAATGTTACAACCATTTTGGCCATGGATAGGCAGACACTTTTGGCTTGGACAGGCAGATATCTTTGGCTTAAGAAAATTATTTTTCACACCTCTCCACTTCATCTAAGCTTTTCCCCGAAGTCAATAAGCATTAATCATTTTTCAGAGATTGAACTTAAGTCCATAGATTTCATTTAGATCTTTACCTTTGCTAAACACCAGGAAACTAAGTCAATGTCATTTTTTCAGCCTCCGTAAAAAAAAGTGGACTGAGCCCCACCTACACCACAGTGCCAATGCTTACAGTACCATCTCCCCTAGTAGTTCATAAAGGACAACAAATTTTAACTTGGTTTCACAAGAGGAGTTGCTGCAGACATGAAACTCAAGAACATCTGTTTTGCTATTTATAATGTTCTATTTGTTAATGAGCCTTCTGTATCTCACTAGAGATCTTAAAAGCCCCAATAAGAAAGAACTCTAGTCACATGTTTTGCGTACAAGTGTTTCAAGTATAACACACAGTTAAAATTAAGAACTACTGTTTGTTAAACAATGAATTGTTTGATGATAGCAGGTAAAAAGTTTTTCTCTCAGGCCACCTGTTTGTTACTATTCTTTTGAATACCCTGCGCTTTTTACATTATGGTATTTTAAAATAAAAAAATGCAGCTTAGTACTATGTCCCAGTAACACATATGAAGCACGTCCACATATAATTGCAAGCACTCAGGTTGTGAAAGATCACCTTAGCCAGATCACACTACCATGACACCTACGATAATGGTACTGCTCTTTAAAGAGATCAGTGAGTCACCAAAGACCAGAACCCATGTATGAACACAGAGTCCCTGAAAAGATTCAGCAGATGTCATAGAGCTGCACAGTCCTGAGGGATGTCAAACGTGGGGGAGGTCCAATGGCCTATTCTGTACCAAGGGGCACAGCTGCCTCTCCCAAGAGGGAGGTGAGGAAGGGAATTCTCCACCAGGGAATTCTTCCAGAGAAATCCTCACTCTCAGCTCTGCTCACATCTGGGGAGCAGTGGGGAGTGGATGGCTTTAGCTGCTGAAATGGGCCGGTTGCAGAGTGTACATAACAACAGGGTATGAGTAATACATACTGTTTGACCAGACCTACCCTGCTTGCTCAGTTGTTCTCATCCTGAAGCAATCTCTAGAATGAAGCTGTGAACAGGGAGAGGTGAATTTCTTTCTAATTATGAAAATGTCTCAGGGAAAGGTATTTTTACCAAGGCATGCTAAGACTCAGAAAACTGACTACATTCCCTGGCCTCTTATTAAGTATTAAAAATAGTTAAGAGAAACTGAGCCTGATAGTGCTGTATCTCAAAATTTATAACATGGGACACATTTACTTTCAGAATTTCTTTTTTTAAAAGGAGCATTACATACGTATGCAGTGTGTTCCGTTGTCTCTGTAACCTTCTTTACACTTGCATTTGTAGGATCCCGGTGTATTGTAACATCGTGAAAAACTACTGCACTGATGGTGGCCAAGGGAACATTCATCTATATCTGCAACAGAAAGTTATGTGAAAAAATAATTTGTATCAAAGAAACTTGACTTTCTGCTTATCCCTGCAAAATCACAAACAGTAGTATGGTCATAAGGAAAATACTATTAATTTTGAAAAATTTAATACAACTGAATTGGCAGTGGGAAAACAAAGATAGACAGTCACAAATCAATGTGGTGATACAAACATTAGGGCAAAAGGGACTATTGTGCAACTCTGGTATTGCTCAGCTTATACCTTAGCATCAGCTTCAGTGGCGTGCTGTGGGTAGACAGCAGTTGAGATCATGAAGATCACGATTTTAATAACCACTTCTTAAAGGTGACATGATAAGAAAAGAAAAACTGAGTGTAGGAATATGTATGTTCTTAATCACACAGGTATTAAAATATTTCTTCATAAAATGCTTCCTCTATTATAAATCTGTATAGCTGTTTCTACATCAAGTAGAAACTGCTTGAAACATCCTATGTGGTATTTCCATGTTTGTTGCTAGTGATGCAAGCAAAAATCTCCAAATACCAGTGCTCTGCATAGAAATTTCTCTCAAAAAAATATACTTAAACAAACATAAAGCAATGCCTTCTTATCTCCACATGATCCTTTTTTCAGTGAAAGTATCATAACCAGTTGAGGCCCTGGGAAACTAAGACAGTGGGACCTGGGAACATCTTGAATGGCATACACCAGCTTCATTCCAGTCTCACGTCCAGACAAAGACAGGTTATTTCCCCACCCCTGCCTTTTCCCCACCTGTCTTCAGGGGAAGGAAAGTTGGGCAGTCTGGGTTGGAAGGAGCTGGGGTGTGCTCTAGCCACGTTTTCTTATCTTGGATCTTGGGGCATGTTACGGATCACACCTGCGTTACAGCTTAGACATAGCCTAAGCTCGTACGCTGCTCCAAACCTACAACTGCCTGTGCACAGTGAAACCTGTGGGGATGAAGGCTTTGGAAAGGAATTCCCAGGGTCATCAGCTCTGCTCTCCCACTAGCTTCCACAGGAGAACCAGTTACAAGAATGAAGGCCAGATATACGCTGTCTTTTCCACAGTCTTTTTCTATAATCTACCCTTTCCCAAAATACAGTGCAACCTAAAACAACCTGCTTCAACATTTCAGCCATAAGAAGTAACCATTCCTCTTTAAACCATTAATTTCAGTTTAGAATATGCAGCTTTGTTACATCACATAAGAAATAAGTTGTTATTACCATGGCATTGGTATTTGCCTCCAATGTACATAAGATCAAAGCCTTTATGACACCTGCAAATGTAGCTTCCAAAAGTATTGACGCAGTGCCTAAATCGTGGACAGATAACTCTCCCAGTAGCACATTCATCAATATCTGTGGAAAGAAAGAAACTGTATTATTCTTAATAGCAGTTAAAATAAAATCTATACTATCTAAATTAAACTGCTTTCACAAAAAAACTCTAAAGAAGAATAGCCAAAGTATTTTTGATAAGGTCCTTTTCGCTACAAGCTGGACAGCCAGCAATAATACACCTGAGCACTTCTTCTGGCTGTGCCATCTCAGTTCAGCTCTTGGTCACCCCTCCAGATTTTTATGCCTCCTGTGCCAGAAACCTTTACAAATACTATGAGTGACAAGAGATGCACTGGCATAACGAGCATTGCTACTGAATTTGCAATACTTGCTCTATGCTCTTGCCATCCTGGTACCCTTCCCCTTAGAGAGATGTTCTCTAATTCCCCACAGATCGGACAACAGTTTCTTCAAGGCCACAAAACACTCATCCTTAAAACTGTAATGGTACTTGTCTAAAGAAAAGCTCTTTTGCATTAGCTGTATAACTTTCTTTTGTCCCACTAAGCCCTGTCTGGTTATAAAGACAGCACCTGGGTTTAAAGGCAAGGAATAATAATAAAAACCACCCCAGTAATTCTGTTTCTGAAACATGCCTAAAATATTGCTCCTGTAGCATAGATCATACGTGCATATTCAAAGTACATTGCCCTGCAGTAGGAAGTGGTTTGTTTTTTTAAATCTCAGGTATCCCTAATCCATGACCTGCCCCTTGAGCCTACCAGGAAATCTTCATCAAGTTAATGCCAGCGGTGCAGTATTTCTGGGCCTCCTACCAGTTAGTTATACGGCTCCCATTTGCCCTGCCAGGACTCCCAGCAGGACCTGAAGCAGTGCTTCAGCAAGCAACGTCCAGGCAAGGACAGAGGAGTGGGAAGACAGAGGTGATGCTCAGTAAATGTCTGATGCCCCTCATCTCCCAGAAGCTGCTGTTCTTCATGCTGACTAAGAAGCCAGGCAGAGGCCCAGGGACCAGCCGATGCTCAGCCAGTGCTGCTTTCACTGGCTGGGAAACTCTCTGAAGAGGTCAGGCTGACACACAAAAGCTGCTTGCGCTCCCACTCACTTTGTAGCCCTTGGACACCGAGCTGAAGCCTGCTGAGTGCTTCAACCCTAATTCTTCACTGAGGCAGAGACCTGCCATGAACGGCTGCCTCTGACGCACGCCGCTCCTGAGGTTTGTTGGTTATCTACAGGGCGCAGTTCAAGTCTTTGCTCTGCAGCTCTATCAGGCTCTTGATCTATGATAAAGCAAGATTTTGCTCTCCACGCGATTCTTTTCCCAAAAAGAGCACTTCAGCTGCAGGTGTCAAGAGTGCAAAACAAAGCTGAGTGGTTGATGCCTTGCTGCTTGTGAAAGAGGCCTGAACACAGTAGAGAGAAGCCCGAGTCTTTGTGCAGTACAGAAAAAACATCACCACAAAACTGCTGATTAGTTAGGGCAGCTACCTGATGCAGGGGAGATGTAGTTTCAAATTCTCCAAGCTGTGTTTCCCGCAGCCAAAAGTAGTGACCTAAAGCTATGAATTACTGGGCTGGATGGGGTCTCCCAGTAGCTCCTGCTGGCACTGTCCCACTCTGCATGAAGAATTACTGAGGAGAGCAAGGATTCAGCCCCTCAGCTCCCACACTTCTGGCCCATCAGACCTCCCCAAAATAACAGCTCTCCTTTACTCTCAGATGGGAGCACTTCTACAATGCCGTGGTAAAGGCCTGAATGAGAAAGAAAACGAGGCCAATACTGGGCACCCCTCCACATGCCTGACTCTCCCTATAAATCTGCCTCTTGGTTTGAATCTACTATTAATGTTTTAGGCTCGGAGTACATTATTAACAGTTTTACAAATTCTACCGTGTTCCTGACAGTCATTTAATTTACAAGCCACAATTTTCTGCTCTTTATTAAAATATTATTTCAAGGCTCCAAATTTCATACTCGATTACTATTCGGTTTTGGGTTTTTTTTAATCCTTAAATCACAACTTCAAAAAGGAATTTGGTAAGAAAAAGATTAGCCATTGAATATACAGCATCATGGCAAGGATCATGTTCTTTAAAACCTAATGTAGCTTGTCCTGCCTTTCCGCCTGTACACATTCATGTTTTTGTAAATTCCCATAAGGCAAGAAGTATGTTAGATGATGAAAGCACTGTAGTGGTATTGTTTAATTTTCTAGGCAGTTATACATCCTAAAAATACGGGACTGAACTGCTAATCAATACACTGTTGAAAACTGACATAAAAGTAACGGAAAAAAAGTAACAGTCTAGTGCTTGCATTTAGTATGAGAGGTGGGTGGATACTCATTACAGGTGGGAAAACCACTTTTAAATCATTAGCTAGAAGATGGTATGCAAGTGCTTACAATTAGTTTGCTGCAGTTTTCAAATAGTAAGGTGACTGTGGTTTCTTTCAAGTCCATGGACTATGCCAATTCACACCTGGGCCCAAATGGTGCAAGGCCGTCTCCCTTTGCCTGCTGCAACATGCTGCAGCTCATGCCTGCTTCCTAAGAAAACCAGGGCATGAAGGGGCGATTTGTGTTCTGATCTCAGCCTGGTCTGTCATGGAGGTGCATGCCCAGACTTAGCGCCAGGCAGCTGCTCCAAAGGCACGTAATACAGACAGCACCTAGCGTATGTGATGGTCAGCGTTCCACAGAGAAGCAGAATTACAAAGTCTTGCTACTCTGGCTGTGAGTATGACCATATTACCAACTCAAACACTAAACAACTATGAGACTGATTTAAAAATAGCATGATTTTTAAGTTTACAAGGCCATATTTTCATTTCTATACACAATCAAAACAACTAGAAAGAATTTATTTTACATTGAAAATAATTATTTTCAGTCCTCAAATAATTTCAGACCTTCTGAACCTGAAAATGTGTATACTGCTGATTTCATGAAATGAAAATCCCAATCCAAAAAACTGGCAACACTGATTTATTGATTCAAGAGTCCTTAAATCAATTAATTAGTCAATTAATCTGTATTTTTGCTGACTACTTTGCTGAATTCTTTTTCACGTCATTGTTATTTCGTTTATGTGATTTACCTTCATAGCCAAATTGTTTGGTAGCTCTTTACTGATTGTCTGGAAGGAACATTTTAGCAAAAGAATGATCAGCATGGGTTAAACTAAGAATAGAATAGTGCCTAGAGGAATTTCCACCTGTGCTAAAAATAAGCATTACATTCCCAGCTGTTTTTCAAACTCTCCTCAAACAAGGATTTCATGAGCTGCAGCCAATGTACACTTCATTTTTTTTACCATCACCTACACTTCTATTTGAACTGCAGCAATACCTAGACCCTCGTGGGAGCCAACGACCTCCCCAACAGTGATGTGCTTATACACACGTGAGGAAAAGGCACAGTCATAGCCCTAAATAGCTTTGATTCTTGGAGGTATTTACTGGTTTTAGTACAACTCAAACATGATAGAGAAAAACACAAAAAGGGTGCATGTCATAATCACCTAGAAAGATGAGCAGATCATGTTATGACCCATGAAGGACATACGTCTCTTGCTGTGACTACTTTCTCTGTATTGTACAAGACTGCGCTGAAATTTTTGTGGAAGGTTTTAAAAATAGGTTATGAGATCAATGTGAATGATGCACACTCAACTGAAATGTGGGTACACAGTTCTTCACCTGTGTGGGAAAAAAGGTGGTTTTTGAAAACATCATTGAAGAACTGAAAGAGCTTCATATAACTGGTTTGAGTGCTAGCCTTTGGCATTAAAAGTGTGCTTTGTTTATTTCAAAGTATGAAGTTTGCTTGAATATAAAAATGCACACTAGGAGACTCTTGCAAGTATTTTTCTAGCAAATTTCTGTACTTGGTATAACTTACTTGAATTTATACTTAAAATCACTCAGCTCACTATGGCATGGCACAAGTCTCTTCCAAAGATCTCTATCTGCCATAATGTCCACAGTGTGATTAATCACAACTGAATCCCTTCAGCATGTGACAATGGTGGTGTTTTTTTCTCCTGTTCTATCCATTCTTTCGCATACACAGATGTGCCAATTATGTGCCAAGTTTTATTCATAAAATCACAGAATGCTTTGGGTTGGAAGGGACCTTAAAGATCATAGAGTTCCAACCCCCCTGCCATGGGCAGGGACACCTCCCACTAGACCGGGTTGCTCAAAGCCTCGTCCAACCTGGCCATGAACACATCCAGGGATGGGGCCTCCACAACTTCTCTGGGAAACCTGTTCCAGTGTCTCACCACCCTCACAGTAAACAATTTCTTCCTAATATCTAATCTAAATCTACCTTCTTCCAGTTTAAAACCATTACTCCTTGTCCTATTGCTACACTCCCGGATAAAGAGTCCCTCCCCATCTTTCCTGTAAGTCCCCCTTTAAGTACTGGAAGGCTGCTATAAGGTCTCCCCGGCGCCTTCTCTTCTCCAGGCTGAACAGCTCCAACTCTCTCAGCCTGTCTTCATAGGAGAGGTGCTCCAGCCTTCTGATCATCTTCGTGGCCCTCCTCTGGACTCGCTCCAACAGGTCCACATCCTTCTTGTGTTGGGGGCTCCAGAGCTAGATGCAGTACTCCAGGTGGGGTCTCATGAGAGCAGACTGAAAGGGCAGAATCACCTCCCTTGACATGCTAGACACACTTCTTTTGATGCAGCCAAGGATATGGTTGGCTTTCTGGGCTGTAAGTGCACATTGCCAGATCATGTCCAGTTTCTCATCGACCAACACCCCCGAGTCCTTCTCAGGGCTGTTGCTCTCAATCCATTCTCCACCCAGCCTGTATTTGTGCTTGGGATTGCCCCAGCCCACAGGCAGGACTTTGCACTTGGCCTTATTGAACTTCATGAGGTTCACACGGGCCCACCTCTCAAGCCTGTCCAGGTCCCTCTGGATGGCATCCCTTCCCTCCAGTGTGTTGACCACTCCACACAACTTGGTGTCGTCGGCAAACTTGCTGAGGGTTCATTCAATCCCACTGTCCATGTCGCCAACAAAGATGTTAAACAGCGCCAGTCCCAGTACCAACCAATAAGGAACAGCACTCATCACTGCTCACCACTTGGACATTGGACCATTGAACGCAACTGTTTGAGTGCGAGCATCCAGCCAATTCCTTACCCACTGAGTGGCCCATCTGTCAAATCCATGTTTCTCCAATCTGGTGACAAGGATGTCGTGTGGGACAGTGTCAAGTGCTTTGCACAAGTCCATGCAGACGATGTCAGTTGCTCTTCCTTTCTACATCAATCCTGTTGTAGAAGGCCACCAAATTTGTCAAGCACGATTTGCCCTTCACAAAGCCATGTCGGCTGTCACCGATCACCTCCTTATTTTCCATGTGCCCTAGCAGAGTTTCCAAGACGATCTGCTCCATGATCTTGCCAGGGACACAGGTGAGACTGACCAGCCTGTATTCCCCAGGTCTTCCTTTTTTCCCCTTTTAAAAAATAGGGTCTATGTTTCCCTTTTTCCAGTCAGTGGGAACTTCACCGACTGCCACGACTTCCCAAATATGATGGAGGGTGGTTTGGCAACTTCATCCGCCAGTTCCTTTAGGACCCGTGGATGCAACTCATCAGGTCACATGGACTTGTGCACCTTCGGGTTCCTTAAATGGTCTCGAACCTGATCTTCTCCTGCAGTGGGTGGTTCTTGATTCTCCCAGTCCCTGCCTTTGCTTTCTGCAACTTGGGTGGTGTGGCTAGAACACTTGCTGGTGAAGACTGAGGAAAGAAAGTCGTTGAGACTTCAGAAAGCTTCTGACTCAGAGCTGAGCCTGTTCTTCACATCAGAAGATCTAGAATCTGTCACTTGCTCTGCCAAGAAATTCTTCGTCAGCATGGATTAGCCACTCAAAGAACCACCTCCCCTGTGGACAGCCATGATACCCAAATGGATAATGAGGGCATCCACATTCTCTCACATTCTTTCAGTGCAAGTGTTGTTACTGATTATGGAACTGTAGCACTGCATAGGATATAAATAATAAAATCACCAGAGCATCATATCCATTCAAGATATATAGTTAATGACTAATGAAATCACATGTCACACTGTTCTTCAGACCATAGTAGACTGTGGCACAATACAGTCTGATTAATCATAAGCACCTTTTCCATGTTCACAAAGGCAGGAACAAAACATTTCACTTTTACACAGTCTGAATTCCTGAGTTTATTTTAACCTGTAGTTTTCACAATATGGAAGACAGACAGTAGCCTCAATCCCATTAATATTTGGAGTGTGCACAGACCTTCACCTTATCCCAGTATAACCTCAATGATTTGCACAAATTATCTCTCTACACCCTGAGCCTAGGCACCACCTTGTTGGGTATGAGGGAGAGCTGACCTTTCCATTCCTTTTTTTATGCCGGCAGGTGTTTTGGAGTTTCTGTTAGCAATAATTTAAAATGACCCAGTAACAGGAGTGGTAAGGGCTTGGATGCCAAGCAGCCCGTGTGAGTTTTAAGCAGTCAATGAAACTTGCAGGACTGGAGGAAAACACTGGCAATCTCTGACACAGACCGCTTGGGAGCACCTGAGCTACATGCCTATCCCAATTCTCATTAGTAACATCTTTAAACTGCATGTATGATGCATTCTAAATGCATTTGATAAACTCTTTTGAACTGTGTTCTGTGTAAGGATAAAAACATTTTGGAGAAAAAAATTAAATCTACATTTGATCACCTACCTATGCAAGTCCTGCCATCAGGCCCTAGCTGCAGTCCTGGAGAAGGACAGCGGCAGCGTACTTCACCTTTCAGTACATCACAGCCATACTGACAGTTTGCCATCGAGCAAGAAAGGGCATCTAGGGAAAAGCAATTGAAGAAATTTAGACAAGGACTCTGATCAGTATCAGAAAATGACTAAAAACTTCAGAGAATTAAGACGTCGTATAATTATGATAGAAGTGGAAAAATGCTTGTTGAATTGGACAGGTATCCACCATTCAGACTTTAAAGAGCAAATGCACACGGAGTAAATTTTTTCTTTCCACAAACTGCAACTCTGAGAAAATAAAAAAAGAAACCCACCACAATTGTAGCAAGTTGTGTCATGGAATGCATCCCCCATGAGGAATATAAAGCCCAGTGTGTACTATAAACCCTCCTGGACAGTACTGCCATTTTAAAATAGGAGCATCTTTAATTAAAGGTAATTTCTCTCCCCTACTCTCTTTCCAGACATTTAAAGTATCCACTTTTATGAGAGCAAGCAGGAACCTGATCTCCAGAGAGATGACGATACAATTTTATACCAGTCAAACAACCAACATCGGCAGCTTTAATGATTTTACATTCATAAGGACATACAGCAGAACTGCAGGTGTCTTACTGCATGAAAACTGCAAGCACTTGTCCTTGAAGGCCAATTAACAGTGATTTACAGCACTGAAGAATGCTTCTGGAGAAACCTATAACAAAACTAATAAAATGAAAATATTTGCTCCTGTTTTGTTCAGCCTAATTTTATTAGAAAAAAGAATCCCATCTTGTGCAAGTGCCTAATGTCCAGCAAGATTAATCTTTTACTTTGGGATTCATCTTCACTTCATAAAAGTTTCCCAGGGAAACCCAAGCAGAGATCTTGTGGAGCGTGAAAAAAACAAGCAACAAGCCTTGCCGTACTCGAGCACGTTCCATCTGGCATAAGCATGTAGCCATTCAGACAGTAGCACTTGTAGCTGCCATAGGTATTCATACACCGGTGTTTGCATGGCCGTGGCTTTAGTCCACACTCATTTAGATCTGAAATGAAGGGTACAAGGGAAGGGGGTGGGAAAAGAAAACAAAGTGTGAAAAAATGTGTGAAAAAACTACTAGTTCAAGTTCCTGCAGAAAGACAGGAAAATACAGCAATTAGCTTTTTATATGCAGTCGAGCTGATAGCAAATGTCCACAACAACCTGCATGAAGCACTGTTCACCCCTCCTGCCAAGTGGCGTATTTTCTTCAGTTTCATAGATATCCTTTCAGAAATGACAGTATTAGCATTAGATTAAGTGCCCAGAGAAGTTTCATTAGGAAATGCACAAGCTCAGACTGCCTACATCTTGCCTCTATTCATGTTGATGCCATGTCCAGGACCAGCCAGAACACTGGAAAAGGAGCAGGGAGAAAGCAAATGTCACTGCTGCAATCACTATCAGTGATTCTGATAGCAATTCAGTGATTCACTATCATGCTTTAAAATTAGTCGCAGAGGAAGGTAGGAAAGCTGACGCTAACCTACTTTAAACAATCTCAAACCTACTTTAAGCAATCTCACAGAGAAAATGTATTCCTTACCATCTAGAAAATACTGAAAAAAAAGTATCTGACATCAGTGATATTTGTCAAGGACTATCCATGAAGGCTTCTATTTCAGATTTACAATTTAATACAGAATCCGTGACTTAAACTGAAAATATTCAGCCTACAATTCTCATATTACTAGACAAGGTTTCTAACAAGAAGTAAAGATTGAGTGAGTGTTTCCTTCAGAATTCTCTTCCAAGAATATGTGTTGGTTTTATCTGGGTAAACCAGAATAATTTGTTACTTAGTTATTTGTATACTGATGAGGAAAGATGATAATAAAAGTGAAAGTAATAAAACTATTCACAAATCCAGCCAGCAAATACTTAAACAACTGAATTACTGACCCTCATCTCTAATATTGCACAATGCTGTCTGGACATCTGTTACAGTAAGAGTCACTGTTATTTCCAGGAACTTTTCAAAGAGCCATCTCCACTACTAAGCACATTCTCATCAAAAGTCACTCCATAATTCACGTAGCAGAAAGGTAAGCTTTGGGGCTCCTACCATGTGGTAGACACATGAACACAGCAGCCACCTTATAAAATGCCAGCTGAAAAGGAGACACATGCTTTCTATGGACTAGATGTGAAGACTTAGAGCTAAGATATTAAAACAGAAAGACAAATATACCTCTGGTTAGGTATTATATTAAGTCAGTAATTCTTAACAGTGTTTATGCGTATCATTAAATCTGTCCTCTTCTGACCTACTTTGTTTTCATGTTCATGGAGTCAAGGAAGGGCGAGCACCATGCAGACAGGTATTTGCTCCTCCGTACAACCCTTCCCCTAATTGATGGATATGACCTTTTTTACTTCCTTTGTCAAGGCCTTGCGAAGAACAGCAGGTTTAGGGATAAGAATACTTCCTGCTCCCCCCTACTGCGAGAGGGTTTTCATAAGGGACATAATTTTCCCTTTCTTCCTGCAGAAGGCTGAACAAGATGTTTCTAGGAAGCCTGAAGGGAAATGTTTGCTCTTAGAGTGGCGAGGAAGACCAGGTGAGCATAGGCAGGACTTCAGGGAGTTTCCAAAATAAGGGCTAGACCTATGCCTGACAAAGAAAGAAAGATGACCGCCTTTGCAGTCTTCCTGCAGATCACGTGTTGCAGAAAGAGCATCCCTTTGCAACTCTCACTCTTTGGGAGTGTGAAAACATTTCTGGAGTTGCTAGAACATACTTCTCCCAGCAGGTACCAATGCCCCAATCACAAGAGTGTACCTGATGGGTTTAAGAGAAACAGCTGTAGAAGAGATGCACATTTTCCACTGTGAAAGCGGAATCTTCAGCTAAGAGTTGTGACTATTGATAGAGTATGTGCATACGTCAAACAGAAAAGCAGCAGAAAAGATGATTATGCTAGAGGGGAAGGACAAGTTTTCTTTGTGAAAATCTTTGTGTAAAAAAAACTTTACATAAAAGTGGTCAATAAACAGGTGAAAGCTCACATTATGGGAGGCAAACTTCTCTGGGCAGCACAAAATGCTGCTTTTTTCTTTCTTCCGTAAAACTTACTACAATTAGGCAGCTCCTGACAGGCATTATAGCTGCATTAACATATTTATTAGACATGCAACATGTCCGTTAAAAAAGTCATTGTTGAATTCAAACTGTTAGAGTTTGACTTCCATTCATAAAGGTATCCCCACAGAACCCACACTATTGACTGTTCTGAGATTCATGGAAAACAGTCATTTTGAAGTAAGAGAAAGAAAAGTTCTGTAAGTCTCAAATATCTGTACTCTTCCTCTTTTGTGCAAAAAAAGCATCACTTTACAAAATAAATGTGCAACAGAGCTAAGTATAAAATATTTAACTAGAAGTAGGGACAGAATGAGGAAAGGTGATGCCGAAATTAAGCCGACCGGGCAGGATTTTAACAGTGCCTGTGTTAATTTCCAGTGCTTACGTCCCACTGCACTTCAGCTCCTCTGTTCAGATACTCCTGAAGACTTTACCCTTAAGAACTGCCTCGCATTTATTTCCAGAGCTACAAGCACAGATCCAAAGTTGAAAATGGTAAGTTATGACTGTTCTCAGTTTACCATCTTGCATAAAGTGTATGTTACATTATGAGCCTTAAATAATTGGATCTTTCTATAGGACTCCGAATACTACACCACCATTTGGTACAAAATATTCTTAGTACAGAAATGAAAGCTCTGGTATTGACAAATAGCTATTAGTAACATACTCCGAGAATAACATGATCTTAAAAAAGTAGGTGCAATCAACTGTATTATCACATCACATACTTTTAATTTGTGGAATTTTGACTAAATTATTTCTATTGTCTTCACTTCATTCTATTTCTGCCTGTGAACAAATGCTGTCAACATCAGCTTTTGATTCACATCTTAGAAAACACACTGAAAGTAAAATGCCTGTGCCTTGAAAAAGTTCAGATTTTTTAACCTTGGCTGACATAACAGAAAGCTAAGGTCACAAGGCAGCAGAAACAGGCTGTTAGCACACCACCACTTAAACCTAAACCTCATGCATCACGGGTTTTTGTTTTTGCCTTTGAAATTAGCTATTGAGAGAAAGATGGTTTTAACCTTATCGAGTCAGAATGAATGCTGCTGTTTAGGAAAACAAGTACTGGCAGTGCTGTGGCTGCTTAAGAGAAAAGCCAGCCTGCAAATAGGTGAGGTGTGTTAGAGCATACTACTCAGCCCATCTTACTTTCCCCAAAATGCAACTTTTCTTCTTTTCACCAGTGCAGACGGGCACGTAGTCGGAAACTGCACGACAAGCACCACTCAGTTTCCTAGGAGGCACATTGTACGATTACTGGCAGGTCCTACTGGTTCTGCATAAAAGCCTGGAGGAATATGCTGACAGCTCTCTTGACCCACCTCCATGCACCCATAATCTGTAACTCTTAACTCCCTAAGAAGAGTCCGGATGTAACTGCACAGGGACTGGGGAGCACTGAAACATTCCTGCTATTTATATGCTCTATCTGTTTGTGCATTTCTTGTTCCTTAAGTAAGGTCTATTTTTTCAAGAACAGGTTCAGGCTAATGTTAGCAGTCAAAAAATCAGCTGTAGCAACATACCTCTTGAAAAGATGCTGGTTACTTATCAATTGTGTATTTCAAGCAACATCTATAAAGACATCTCAGTATAAATGTCTATGCACCAAAAGAGAAAATAAGAAAACAGCAGAAGCTTCCTCTAAAAAAACTGAAAACTAAAATAGATAAACTTAAAGGGTAATAAAAATAGCACTTTTACATCTATTTTCTTTTTAATAAAATATCATAATTTCTTTTAGTCACTTATAATCTCACACTGGAATTTAAAATATAGAGCCCAACACTATTAAAAGGTTTAACAAATCCCTTTAATTTCTTTGTGGGAATGTCCACTCACTGTCCCGCACTTGAGAATTTCATTGTTCAGCCACTTAAAATTCCCATGTTGCCTACAACTGTACAGTTGGTGCAAAGCCAGCATTCTTAATCTCAAAATAAGACAGTACTATACATAAAAGCAGACTGACAGTTTGGGGAACTATGGAAAGCAGGCCTACAACATAAGCACAGGCTGCTAGCACAAGTATTTTATTTTTAAGGAAATTAAATGAAAATGTGAATGTGAGGAAATGACAGGAGTGCTATGCTGACAAATTCGGATGTGACTTCTTTGACTACTGTGTGGCACCACACAAGAACTTGGATAATGACCGACTTCAGCGCACACCTAATAATGGGGCACTTATTCCTAGGAAGATGCAATACACTCTGCTATTTTCTTTAATTAGCTTCTGCAGAAGACTCCAGCACTTGGACCTTTTCTGCCTATTAGGTAACTTGGATCAGGCAACACAGAGGTCAAATATTTAATACCAGACTTACTCAGACTTTGAAAATAAAAAAACAGGGACCAGAAACCAAGTAAAAAATTAAACTGTTACCGCCAGACTATAAACAGTAGATCAGTTTTCATTTCCAGCAACTATCATCACACTACCATGTCAAACTTATGAGAGACTTGTATCACCCTAAGAGAGTTTTGCTCATATCACAAGTCTGATTAATCAACAGCTGCCAAATGCAGAAGTTAGCAACCCTCATTTTCTTCAGCTTCCAACTTTATGTAAATCAGTTTTCTCTTTATGTAACCTGATAAACAATTCCCATCACTCTCACCTTACAAACTCAGAAACAAATAAGAAGTGCAGGCCCTGAAAGAAGAGCAGAAGAAAGAAAAAAAAGCAAGTTACAACCATGAGTATGGGGGAGAGTCAAGCCTTTTCAGAATACAGGCACACAGCATCAAGGAAATACTATCAGTTATTTGGTCTGCATGCTAATGACATTGCAGGTTCTGCTTTTGCGTCACAGCCATCGGTCTAGTAGCCTCCAACCCCTTGGTAAGAAATTGTACTACTGTTTCAAGCCGTGCAGGTAGAAGGAGCACGCCACCTGAAATACAGGACCGTCTCACCCCTTGATGCTATATTTCTTGCATGATGATCCAGTGGATGGAATAGAAGTGCTTCACTGCTCTGACCAGGTGGACTTCTATAGAGCTGCTCATCTTCACAGGATGGGACAAAGGCATAATAAAAATGACCAGATCTTTGTAATATGCATTACTTAATCATTAAAAATAAAGAAATAAAATAAAAATAAAGTTCTGACAAGAATTGCATTTAAAAAGTGAAAGTAGCAAACTTTTGCATCATGTTCCTGGAACAAACAGGATAAGAGGATAGTAAGTTACAGAAAAACTGCCTTACATTCTTTGCTTAAAAACAACCTTTCCAAGACACACAAAGTTACCCTGCATTTCAACTATTCGTATTTGTGAACATAGATCCTACTGAAGAGCAGGTATCAGCTTTCTGATGAATACATTTGAGAGAAGTATTAGTTCCATTGTTTTCACTATAAATTAGAGAGCTGGTACAGGGTATTTTTTTTCAAGTTGCTCAGCTTTCTTCTTAACTGGTTACAGCGGTAAACCTGGGATCAAAAAGCTAGAAGGGAAACACTAAAGCCGCTCAAGAGATTTGAATGCTGCAGGGAGAGCACACGGTTAGCTCTTGCAAAGTCACTGCAATTCAGTTGCTGAATGTCACAACACAATAAAAGAGATGGTATCAGCTAATCCTAACTTCTGAGTGACCTAAAGCAAGGTCTAGGTTGCCACAGCCACTGCAGCACTGCTGGAAAAGGACAAGCATCCAGGTATCATCACACAGTCAAGGTTCAACAATTGTGCTGTGAGGCTGGGTTCTTCTCTTGGATTGGTCCCTGGAATATGGCTTGATCCGCAAGGCAACACAAACAGATGTAAAGCCTGTTTATCAGTGCTTGTACTCAAAGAACGCCTTTCACCAAGAACCTGAGCATACATTACAGCCCAGCACCATTCACACATACTAGAAAGACTTCCATCTCTGCAGGAACTCCAACGTTTCTTTTGCCAAAACCCTTACTTTCTGTTATCACTAATTATTATTTGAGAACAGAAACAAGAAAGATGGCCCATGGATTGAACAGGTGTCATGATTTGGGTGGAACGACGGATGATGTCCCCTACCTCTCTTCAAAGAGAGGCGGGAGAGAGAGACAGACTTAAGAGTTTAGAAGGAACTAAACTACTTTAAAGAAATATTAATAATAAAATAAAAAGGAAATAATGAAATATATACAAAACCATATCAAGCTCCCAGGATGACAATCACAACACCGGCTGGCACTGGGTAAGTCCCAGGCTGGACTCAGTGACAGATGGGAACTGGATTCTGGATCAGGATCATAGGCAGACGAACAGAGTCCTCCTCAGACGTCGGCCACTGAAGAAAGAGACTGACCCTTTGATCCCTCAGCTTTTATACTGAGCGTGAGGCAGATGGGATGGAATCCCCTGTTGGTCAGTTTGGGGTCACCTGTCCTGTCCACTCCTCCCCGCAGGTGGGAACCCTCTACACTTTTCCGCTTCCAACCCTCCAACGGGGCAAATAACAAAGTTAGGTGGCCCTGGGTGTTATAGCAATAAGTATAAGCAAAGAGCCTCTCTGCATACCATGCCTGGGCATCAGCTATAAACATAGGTCTTATCACTCTGAGAGCAAACAGCATCTGCACAATAAGCTGTTAATTTCAGCAGTTAGACGAGGCCTAGCTAAAATGTAAAGTTACTGAACAAAATTGGCCCTGATTTACCTCAAACCACGACAACAGGACAGGTGCTATACTAAGGTATAATAACATAGGTCACACTTATCTTGTGCCATTTGAATTTCCTCCCAGCAAAAGCAGACTCCGCATCCACTATGCACATTCAGGTCTCATCCTAATGTGGAATATGGCAAGAACGCATACCCCAACCCCAGAAACAGCCAAAGGGTCTCATCACAGAATAGAATAGATATAGGCTGTAGTCAGCTGAACCAATGCACATTTGGGACACCTCTGTCAGCAGGCATCTCCGAAACCACATGCACATCTGCCATGGCAACTTTATTACCAATACTGTGCAAGAATATTTGATCAATACTGCCTAAAAGGCTTCCTTTAGTCATTTATCACCGCATTTTTTTCCTTCCTTAGCACTTAGGGGAAAGTGAATATTTTAGTTCAAGACCGCAGCCTCCAGCAATTTGTACAGCATTCTTTTGATATCGTTAAAGTAACTAGTATATATATAAACTGTTACATATATATATAACAACGGTTAAGTCACTGCACTGCTCTCAAAAAAAGTTCCAGGCTGACCAAAACAGGTGTACAATAATAAAATCATAGCAACCCATCCTTTAAAATGTCAGCCCAGAGTAAAGGGAAAAGGGGACAGGATAATTTGAGATGAGGGAATAAATGAGACTTAAAACAAAACTGAAAAATACAACATTCATTTTCCACATCAGTCTGGGAAGGATTAGTAAATCTGCAAATAAATATTTATCTATTTTTAAATAAAATAATTCACTCTAAAATCAACATGTCAAAAGAAGGTTAGAAAACATCAGGGTACATTTTTGAACAACAGTGTAGTTGTAAGCGTCACACTTTTCTACCATACTTCCTCAGCACTCTCAGAAAACGTATGAACTTTTCTTGTAGGCTGAGACAACTAGAAAAGAGAACAGTCTTATTGAGATACCTTTGTACGTGAATGTCTTGGGCATCAAAATCTAATAAATCATGTATTACAATTCTATTTATACTTTATGATCTTTATACCATTACATGTTTTGGAGATCAGCTTCTGGCAAAAAAACCCCACAGTGAAACTATATTGATAATTCAGTAGGAGAACATTTCATCTTTCCAACTCTTAAGTACACACTACAGTTTATTGCTACCTAGATAGTTCAGGATTAGAAACACAAAAACAAGAACACATAAAAGAAATTGGTTTTAATTAAACAAATATTATTTCACTATCCAAGCCTGAAAATTGTAACTTTATGAAATAACAGTCATTACCACAAGATTTAAATAATTTGATTCAGATGCAGGAGAGCGTGTGAACACATACTTTACATTAATCTCATTGATTTCATCTGAATGAAAGCAGTATTTTCCCCTGTGTTGTCCCACTGCAGATGCCATTCTCTCTAAAAATGTCAGTCCCAGTATTAGAATAGCTACAGCAGCAACAGACCTGGTATACAAATTCACTACCCTATAACTGCAGACCACACACAGCGTTTGGGGGGAGAGGGATCAGCAATACTCATGTGATTTCAAGAAGAAATTCTCTTCCTTGGACTTCACTTTCTTACCTTGGTTGCAGGTTTTTCCAGTGTATCCCGGGTGGCACTTACACTTGTTTGGCCCAACGCACTCACCATGTTTGCATCCTGGCTGGCATATAGCTGCAAATAGAAGAATATTCATTATTCTACCACTCCAGTCACGGCTGACAGTGCTTTACGTTGAAACAAATGGCAATGACCTAACAAATAGTACCACTTACATTCCTCCCTTCAGCATTACTATATGCTTCAAGTACCACTGTTTAAACATCAGGTGCACTTTCAAAAATGACCACCACCCCAATACACGTGGGAAGAGCGAGATACTTGTTAGTAATCTACTTCTGTACAACAATACATTGTGCTGGTTCTGGGATATTAAACTCTCTTCATACCTAATCAGCAAGTAGGCACCGTGCCTTCTCTTGCTCCCTCTGTGTATATAGGTACCATGATTCATGCCATTAAATTTGGTAAAACTGGAATACACCCCAGCTATATAGAAAATGTGGACATCAATGTCATAGGTGATGTACAAACAAAGCCATAGTTCAGTCACTGACAGGCAGTAGCACAGATCCCAGCATTCACTGTTTTCCTCTATAACAATAAGAAACCATCTTTACTCCCTTGTTAAGCAGTGTTTTGCCTGAGTCTCTCCCCTTCGTGTGTTTGGATACTGGCATGGTTATTACTTTTTTTTTTTGGGGGGGGGGCGGGGGGGAAGGACCGGGTAAAAGCAAAAGCAACACTGACTGTAATATGCTGCTTTATCGCTATGCACATTCAAGTCACTTTGACTCAGAATATTTCAATCATTTATTACCCAACCTGCTGTACAGATACAGTCTCAAAATGTGAAGTTATGGTCTATTCTGCTTCCAGGTCAAATCTGCCGGTTAATTTGTAATTCCCCCAATGGGGCACAAATACAGAACTCCAAGAAATAATAGTTAGGAAGCCATTTTTGGTACCTCTCTCAATATAACACAAATAAAATTCATAAAAGAAACTTTTAAAGCTTCAATAATAAAACAAGCATTGCTTTGAATAAATATAAGAATTCATGCACAAATATATTTCTACTGATGTAGGATTAGCTAACAGGAATATTTTCAGAATGCAACAAATCCTACATAACTCTGGAAACCATTTTACAGCTCAAAATTTTAAACATTTCCAAGTCTTTTTTATTAAAAATGTCTTTCTATTACTAAACATACTGCTTCAACCTACTGGAAAACTAAAGTATTTATTATGCTCTAAAATGTTGTTTATCATTATATGACAAAATGCAGATGCAAAATTCTGGTGAGCTTACTGTTTAAGCAGATGGAAACAAATTAGATAGAAATCAGAGGGTAGCATAACTTGAATAGCCTGTAATCAGGATTCACTATTTACCCTGGCTTTAAGTTCATTTTCTAAATGAATAGTATCATTTGGAATTTGCAAAGTAACTAACTCCAGTTGTAATATTAATTATTCTGACAACAGGTTGTATCATAAAACTGAATCTATTAAGGATGTAATTTAACAGAAATTTGTCAGAAGGCATTCAAAAATGTAACTTGCATTCTAGCCAAGCTGTTCAACAGGGTTGAATTAAACAAAATTAAAACAGGAACAAAAGATTAGGTTTTTTTGTGGATGAACGATGCGAATGTTCTGATGTTCTAAAATCTTTTCCATAAGATTCAAAGTATCCAGAATCAGCAATTCCCACAAATGCACCCACAGAAGCAACTGCTAGCGTAGAAGGAGTTTACTCCAGTTTTAGGACTGCATTTGCCCTTTGTTATCAAGGCATTTTTTTGTTTAAACATTAAATATATACAGCCAGTGATATTCCCTGACAACATAAAACCTTATTTTAAATCTACAGCGCTGTTCTCGATGGATCTTCCTAACACGATGGTGCAACCTCTTTCTGAAAACTGGCTTAAGGAATATGTTAAAAGGCATCAGTGAGGAATGTTTCTAGTTAATGCAAGATTTTTTTTTTCCAATAAACACTGTTCAGAAACAAAGAAATGGGATTCAGATTCAGAAACAACTCTCAATTAAAGCATTAGAGAAAGGGGCTGCTTAGACTACTAAAAAGTATGTTTTAAAAAGTATGCCCTTGAGTAATGGACAGATTTGACTGAAGAGCAACTAATACATCATGAAAAACTTGTAGAATACTGTACTTGGAAACAATTACTGCTTTTTTAATCACTATGGTCATAAGCAGACAGAAAGATCCTCTTTGTGTAAGCACCCATTTAGGCACTGAGGCTCTTATCTTCCTGACATCATAGACCAGCGTCTAATTAGAGGTGATGGTGGCAAAACGAAGACTATGAAGACCAACTTTATGACTTTGAAGTCACTGGGGAAAAAGAAAAAGATGTGATCTAAACTACAGTAGAGAAACAGAAATTACTATAAATATGTTTTTGAAAGCTTCCATGAAATTTCAACTGCACTTTAGAGAAAATCCATATTGTGGAGTAGAATACAGTTAGGTAATAATTACTCTTTAAAAAACACAAAGCACCATGGGATCAGCTTCAGTTACAGTTCAGTAGCTGAACCTGCAGCAACTTTAGTTTAGCTGGCTTTTGTTAAGTCTTGGTCTCTCCCTCAATTGCACAGATTGTAAATTAGCAGCAGCTCAGATAGAGAAAAAAAGATCTCATACTTGAAGACGAAAAGCCTTATAAAATTCAGTAATGAAATGAATGAGATTTTCACTTCATTTAGAAATAAAAATGTTCCTCTAATTCAGAAGGTCAAATACATTTGTATTAGGAACCAGATGCTTTGCTTAACTGTCTCAGTTAACCAAGTAGGTCAGATGTTGTACTAGAACAAAAGTTATGTATTAGCATTTATTTAAAACAGATAATATACAACTGCCTACAGATATGAAACATGTAACATAGGCCATGTTATTAAATCAAGCAAATGGATCTGTGGGATCTTCGAGAGATCACCTAGTCCAATACATGTCAATAAACTACTTCTCCATACTCTGCAGTATTTAATGTCTTGTATGACAGAGGTGGGTAACTCCTGATCTAGTCTACCTCCTAGTCTCAAGATATAATTAAGAAATGCACTTAAATTATATGACAGATATCTCTCTCTTTTCTTTTTAAAAGTCTTGGTTAAAAGACAATCCATTAAGTCAAAGTCATCATAAAATGCCTTTTTTTTTGCACATTAAACAGGTATTTGGAAGCCTGCATTTGCTGCCAAACACTGTGCTTGAAGAAATCCTGTTTAATAAATTAGAGTACATTCTGTGCACTTTGGCTACTTAAGTATTATGCATCTTATTTATATACAGCTGCTGAAATTCAATACAGTGTTACAACTGAAGAATTTCTACACACAAGAGAAAAGCTTTTTTCTGTAAGCTTAGCAACATCTGTAGCTCAGCCAACACCACAGATACACCCCACAGCATTTCCCATCAGGAATCAAGCCACCCTCACCGAGGAATTTGTGTACCCACCAGGCCCAGAGAGGTGGGCTGGCTCAGGCTCTGCCATCTGCACCCTGCAAATACTCCCTTCTCCAAAGGAGGAGCTGCCCCTGCATGGCAGCAGAGATACACTCCCTGACTCCCAAAAGGTTCTGTTTCAACATGGTCAACAATGAGACAGAGGTATAAAAATAAGCTCGAGACTGACTGTCACCATTTCTTCTAATAGCAGGCAATTATTTCAGCTGTTTGGTAGAGTCTAGGCATATACTACATATGCTGATGCAACCGGGTATTTTCTTTGAATTTTCCACTCTACTTACTTTCTTGCAAAATTCCGGATAGCATAGGAACAGCATATTTCAGTTGCTCTGCTCACACACAAACACATGGTGTTTATCCATTTTTTTAACACAGTTAGACTCATAAGTAGTGGGGAAAACATACTCCCAACTAATATTGTTTGCATTTTGACAACTAAAAAAATTCCCCCACAACCAACAATAACCACCAATAGAACATCATTTCCCTCCGATCAACTCACATCTACAATGACTGAAGTAAGCCATGTCCACGGACTTCAGTCTGCTACATAACACTCACTTCCCTACTAGGCAAGAAGGAAATGTGGACAGTGGCCTTTTATTTGGCCATAAATTTACCAGACTACCTACTTTAAAGGTTGGCAAGAACTACCTTTTCCTCCAAAATAAGATGATAAATACCACATTTTAAGCCTCACTTAAACTTCAGGCCAAATTAAACTTCCTGTAAAAATAACACAAAGAATTGAAACATGAATGAGTGGTTTGGGTTTGGGATTTTTTTTTTCCCAACTGCGGGAGAAAGAATTTCTGGTGAAATGCATGTGCTGTTAGCATGTGTTATGCTTATGTAAAAGCCAGAAGCCACCAATCTTGCCAGCCACTGCTAGCTGCTGGTGGTGTCTGAGCATGACTCAATCATTCTGAATTATTACTTCTTAATTGTTGCATAAATACAATAAATGAAAAACACATTCAATTCATTACGGGTCTATAATGTTGGGGGTTTTTAAATGTCATCTGTTTTTTTGCCCCTGCACACAGTTCCCTCAAAGCTGCTAGGGAAGTCCCCCTCAGGTTTTGTCAGTTCCTCTGCACTAAGCTGCCCACCTTTTGAGGGCACGGTTGACCACCACATGCCATTTCCTCTATTTCTTCTCATCTAGAATTTTATTGTTAATGATTTATTTCTTGATTACCAAACACTGTTTGGTAGCGTCATAACCAGATGGTTGCACTGCCTGGTTCCTACCTGCCTAACTCCTGCTCTTCATTTGTGGCCACCAATGGAAATCCCTGAGCTTTCTTAGGGGAGTATCTCCACAAATTCAACTCTTGTTTGGTTTTCCAACACTCCTAGGTAAGTTTTTCATCAAAACAGCCTTGAGTGTAATTCTGTGTATAATTCTTACATTCTTTTTCTCCGCTTTGCCTCTAAAATTCTGTTCCTTAATAATTATTTCTTATTCCTTGCATTTTTCTTTCTTGCATGATGCCCACAAGAGGGTTTAATTGACAGAAGTTGCCCTCAAAGTCTTTAATTGCATCCCTCCACTCAGATCTGCCTCAAAATGCCAGACTGCAGAGGTCCAAACTGTCCTTGAACTTCTATTTTCACCTCCCTGAAGCCTAAAAATATGCATAAGAATACCTGCATCTGAAACAAACTATGCTGACCATCTGCCTGAATGGCCTTACTTCTGCCCTCTCTTCTCAATAACATATTTATCCTGACTCTAAATCTCAGCTTCTTTAAATTCAGTTTGCCCAAACACCGAAAGCAATTTGTGCATCAGCCCAGAGATGATCACACACTATTCAGCTTCACAAACCTTTATTGGACCCTCTCGCACTGCTGAATGCAGAACAGACTTCCAATCTTAAGATCGCTACTTACGTTCCCCCAGTGCCAACTTTATAACAAGACTTGTATGTTGGTGAAACAAGCTTTCCTCTATGCTTCCTCCTTCACCTGAAACTGGCTCCCTTTTTCCTGTGATGCTAACAGACCACAACCTCAAGTTCTATCCTTCCTCAGAGCCAGCTTCAGCTTACATCTGTCTGTTTCTATTTATTTTATGCGATTCTTTGCAAATTATGCAATTGCATAAACACACACTCAGGAAAATAAATCTGCCTTATTCACAGTAATTTTGATCTTGGATCCCAAAGGTATGAGCTAATTTGTAAAATAAATCACTGCAGCTCTTTCAGAGTTACATATTTCTTTTTTGTTCAACTACATACAAATGCAGAAGAATGCATAAAGCTTAACCTAGCACACAGTTATCGGTAGGAGGTAAAAACACATCGTACCCATAAACTCACATTACAGAATTACTTCTGAAAAAGTAACTTTGCTTCCCAAAAACACGTACTAGCAGTTACAACATATATCTCTGCAGAGCTTAACAAGCCCAGCTAGGGCAACTGGGTATTCATTTTCAGACAATTTCAGATGCAAAACATTCCTTACTCTATTTTTTGAAAGATAATAAACGTCCTTGACCAACTTCTGTAACTACAGACTGATAATATCATCAGATAAAATGGTAGTATCTAATGCCTGAATATTTTTTCACAAATTACTTGCACTTACTTGTAACATTCACGATAATAAATGTTGTCAAAATGCATGCTTAAGCTTCCATCTAAAACATGCAGTTCCATTGAACTGCAGTTCAATGAGAAGTGGCCTCTAATTTTTCATTTGCCTGGGTAAATCAATTACTCAGTTTGCGCATATGATTCTGGAAACAGCACATTAACATGACAAACTGCAACCAGTGACAGCTGTTCATTGCAGTGAATTCTTTGCTTGCCTATGACTGCTGCCAAAGGTGTTTCTAAACTACACACACAAACCCAGACCCTGGTTCATTAATGCCTTGCTATTCAGAATAGCACTTAAAAGCATGCATAACTTAAGCATACGTAACACTGAAATGGATAGGATTTAATGAAGTCAGGAAAAGTTAAACTAATGCTCATGCACTTAAATACTCCTTTAAAAATCAGTGAAAATTTGATCTAACAGAATGCAAAATTAGAAAAGCAAGAAATATTTCATGCTTTGTCAGCCTTTTCATGTTTGCATGTCAAGTGGCTCATGATAACTGCTTAAAGAATGGTGCTCTATCATCTCAAATGCCTGTTTGCTACCTGAACCTTTCTGTGTGCTTATTGAATTCCAGCAGGTAGACACAGGCTAGCATGAGTACCTCTGTACAGGGTGGTAGAAAACAAACTGGGCCTTACTGCTATTTTGTTTATTAGAATGCAACACCCACTGGCTTCAGCTGAGTTACTTCTGTATCGCAGTATCAAAGCTGACTTTCACAGACCAACAGCTGGTTGCTTTGCTCCCCTTTCTAAAGACTGGTACTCCCACCACAGGGGTAAGTAAACAAGACATATCAATTCCTAAGCAGCAGCAGAGCACAGTCCTGGGTACCAACGTAAACTAGTGTGATTTCATTTTGCTCTAACATGCCAGGTTTTACACTGCTGTAGAGCAGGGGCTGTGAAGTTTCCCTGTTGTGGGAATGACAACTTGCAGTGGAGGTGCAAAGCAGGCAATGGGGGGCAGTTAAGTGCTTCAGCTATCCCAAACCAACCTCCCACTGAGTATGATTCAGTACTGTGAGAGCAAATTAAGCCTCCTAAGTCTGACAGCTTGTAAATACGATGCTGTGAGTATAAACAATTTGCAGAAAGAAAAAAATATTGCCTAGGGCTTCAGGGTAAAATAAAGAAAAAGAGAGAAAAGGGAAAAGTGCAACAGTCTTAGAAAATAACTATCTCATCGGATAGGTAACTGGGACAAAACAACCCTGTTAATTTCCTTCCCCCCTCACCTTCCCCAAATCAAATGTTTAAAAAATGTAAAAAATAAAAGAACATCTACATCTTCTTGTCACGTATTATAGTTTTCATGTAAACTTATGACTTAGAGGCCATAACTCCAAGTCATAACCTTGCCAAAATTATTTCAAGAAATATGTTCAGCTAACCTTTGGGCTGGCACCTTAGGCTGGCTATTCTCTGCCTTAAGACGTAGAAAGCTGCAAAACAAATGTCCAAAAAAAGAAATTCCAGCTTTTTTTTCTGTAAGGAGGATGGACTTGGCTGGGGTTTTTATCAACTTGTTACATTCCTGGAGACTTACACACATTCAACATTCAGAGCTTTTTCTGAAACAAAAAAAATTCTGGTACACATTTAAAAATGGAAATACCTTACATCAGTATTTCATTACAAGACTTAACAAACACATTCTGATACATAAGAATAATTAAATATAATGACGTGATGCTATTCTTATTCAATCAACTAAGGAGCTACACTTTGTCATGTTTCACATGGTACATAGTTGTAAAAATTCTCATGTTTCCATCAACAGAAGAGAAATGCTTTTCTTAAAGAGACAGTATCCTTTCATTTAAATATAGGTATGTATTTTTAACGTTGCATCTCCACAGGGCAAACATAAATGGTTAGCATCTGGATGCTAATTTGAGAGTAATTAAAATAACACCCATTTATAGGTATTTGAACATCTGCAACCAATAAACATACTGGCATAAAAATTTACTGGTCATTTTTATAATGTTTAAATTTTGAATGTCATCTAAATTAAAACTAATGCTTAGAGACCTTTTAATTTCTTACTACCATATGAAACTAGATACGCTACAAAAGTTAAATAAGATGGAAACACAGATTTATGTTTTGGGCTTACTTTAAATCAATTTATTTGCCAATAAAATTAATGTTAGTAGCATAGCTTGTTAGGCTACATAGCCTTATTATAAAAGACTGGGACTTAAGCAACAGCAGCTCTTTGTATTTTTAGTAGTATGTGACCAACACTTAAGGGTTTGCTATGATTGCAACTTATATTGGTTTAAATTAGTTTTAACCAGAAAGTCCCTTAGGATTTGTTATGGTGGAGAGAGGCTCCCCAAGTTGTCGCTGGGCTTTGAGAGAAGCTCCAAATATGAATACGCTGCAGCTGTAAATGGTCAAATCATGTTACTGTTGAGATTTCCTTGGGAAAAAACGGACTGCAAATCTATTATTCTATGTATGAAGTGCATGAGGGATGCAGTGGCGAAGTGGAAAAGGATACTGTATCTTTAACATATAGTAAAGGTATAACTGCTTTAAAAGCATAAAGCTTCTAAACTTAAAAAAAAAAAAGAATAAAAATAGCAAAACCTCATTTTTCTTGCATAGCAGTATTAAAGCAGTACTGCAATTCTGTATAAAATGTCTTTTCTTTGAAAAGAACCAGGGATGCACAAAAATATTCATCATTTTATAAGAAGCAGACATGCTGCATATCAGTATTGATTAAACATTGACAAAACAATGCATTAATATGGACTGTATTCTTGCAACCAAAAATTCAGTAAGAAAACTCTTACTGACTTTAAGGAGGTTTCTGCTAGTGGCTCAGTCTCCCGGAAGCTAGTATCTTCATGGTTCGTTATTGACAAAATCATGTTTTTACTTTTGTGCATCTTGGACTATACAGAATTGCCATTTCCACTGAAAGCATTGTTATGCGCAAGAAACAGAAGTCCTAAGCAGCTCATGGCCTCTTCTCCCATTGATGTATGAGATGATTTATATGGGCAAACTCCCATCAACATTATCGTTGGTTATACAAAATCTCCTTCTAGACATCAATGAGAGCACAGCCACCTCTTCCCCCACCCCACCACCACCACCTTGCATAAATAGATTGCACAGTACAGACACACAATCTTTAAGCTCATCAGGACAGGAACAGCAGCATAGACAGCATAAGTTTCTTCACAACTGTTTTAAGAAGGCAGCAGCATGCGCAGTTCCCAGCAAAGCATTTGGTTATGCCTGCGTCTGCTACATCAGCTTGTACAAGCTCCCCTCTCTCTCTCTTGCAGGTCCTCTTAAGAACCTCCTGAAACAGTATGCTTTCTTCTAGGTTTGACTAAATCTCAGTGCTAACCTGACATCTTTCAGTTAACGTTTTTTAATGATGGAGTGCTAAGGGGAGGTGTAAACTGATGGCTTGACTTATACTTTTACTAATGGGCTATTTTACTGCATACCTTCTTGATTGCTCTGTGCCTAGGCTTTTAAGCCAATTGTCATGGTTTAGCATGAGGTGGTGGCAAACTATGTTGCTGACCTATTCTGGTTTTGCTCTCTAGGTAAAACACTGAAACCTCAGCACAGGGAGATAACCAGATGGAGTTACAACAGACAGACGCTCTGAAAGAGCACACCCATCTTCACAACCCTTTCTCAAGATGGACTTCATAGACTTTGTTATTGTTTAAGGAGAATTCAACATTGAAATGAGTGAAGTAACCGAATAACATGATTACTTGTAAAATCCATGTTCAGTGGGATTTTATTGCTGTTAAGCATCTTTTACTGGTCAAACTTTCTGTCCAGCAGACAAAATCTCAGATTACCCTCTGCTGACTCCAACAGTCATGCAAACTCATGCCAACAGAGCATGTGACAGTAGATCTGCATGCATTTTTAGAAGCTGCAGATCCAACCTTCTATTTTGTACATATGTGAACACAGCAAAAGGAACCATTTTTGCCATCACCTCTAGCAAAGGAGTTGTCCAAACTGTAATCCAGAATGAGAATTCAAGCCGGTTTATATTGCTTTTCTTAAAAAAAAAAATCTTGCTTAACGTTTTAAATCTATGTTAACATACTATCTTTTTCTATAGTTCTTGGGTGTTAAGTTGAAGCTGGAATTTTGAAGCAAAATGCAGCCTACATCTTTAGTGTGCCTTGACTACACATAACTAGCATACAAATCAATTACAAACAGACATGCAGCCAAGTACAAAGCAGATGTATTTTGTTCATGAAAGACACACGCATGTGGAAACCATTTTTATGGCTTTTGAAAGAACTAGAGATATTTGTAAGCCAGCTAAAAGCAAGGCAGGTAGACCATTAGTTCTAAGAATAACTTTCAGGGAACCAAGACGAATTAGCGGCAGAAATGTCCACGAGGAAATACTATTTTTCAAATAACTCCTAGCATGGCCTGTTGGGAACTGAAGGAAAGAATTTCCTCTTTCACACTGGGGAATAAAAAGCATGACACTACTTCTCACGTAAGTCTCTGCATGAAATGAGTGCATCTCTTATCCCATATTTCAGTTTTCTGATGGCCTAACCAGGCTCCAGAGCTCAGTATGCAATTCACAGTTGATTTCTGTACACTAGATTATCAGCAAGGGTCAGTCAGCAGTGGTTCCAAGGGACTTTCCTGCTGCTTGGCCTACCTCTGACCTAGCAGAGACACTTGGACAGGAAGGCCCAGATTATCCTTTCCTTGAGAAACACTCAGGAAGACAGCCATCCCTGCAGAATACCACCACAGATATCTTATTAGGGCGATGGCTTAGGACAGGCTTCAGCAGGTCTCCTAGACTACAGCAGCTAGAATACAGGAATGGAAACGACTGTTTTCTATTCTGCAGTTGACATTTCTCATCCAGCTCAAACAACTGAGCTCCAGCCCTACCACTGCTGGAAATTCTCTTCCCCCAAGTATTTTAAACCATGAAAATTAATGCTAAATAGCACATTGGAAAAAAAAAAAAAAAGTTGAATCAACTTCCCAAAGCAATTTTTTTTTCCTCTGGCACACAGAAAAGTGTGTTTGTGCAAGATGTGTGCAATGATGCATGTCCCAACTTGGTCTTCCCTGCATGCTTTAAAACCAGTTTAATTGGTTCTGGGTTAGGACAACACACTCAGTACTACAGCTGCAGTTGCCTTACAAAGCAAATGGAGTTATGAATTAAAAAATGTACTGTTGATAGCTGCTCTTACCAAAAATGCTCTGTCACAGGAAAGCCAAAACCCCCTACTCTGAAAGAAGAAATCCTGAAGAAACTCTTTCTAGCCTCACTTTTGCTCTGGGTTATAGTTTTGCTGTGTGCACAACAATAACACATAAAAATGCAAGACGACAGCCCTATTTTTTCCACACATCTCATCAGGTACTTTATCAACATACCATTTTTCACAGAAGTAGGCTTTTATGTGATTACTCCCACTACTACTTATTAAGGTGCAAGTAAATAATCCCACAGGCTGAGCAACAGCATGGGATTTTTGGACGAATTTCAACTGGGGTATTTAACATCTAACTTTAAAACACTGATGCTGTGAGTCCATCAGTGTAAAGGATCAGCTCTACCAATGAAGAAAGTACTTCACATGAACTAAGAGTTGTTTTAACATTTCTGCTGCTTCCAAATTAGCCTTTCTTCCCATCAGGTTTAACCAATAAACCTGGTTTATATACCAGATCAAAACCTCAGAAAGGCGACTTAGTTGTGTTAGTGATGGCATATAGCCACCGTTCTAAATCTAGATTAGGCCACTAAATAAGTGTGGATGGATTTTTAATTTACAAGGACTCAGAAATGCCAACAAATTTGAGTTACGTTCGTTCAGCCTCTTTGAAAATACAGCTATATTTGTATCAATCTCAACGTGGATCTAGTTGCCTCAACATGGATCTCACTTTGGTATTCACAGCCTGCAAGGAAGAAAAAAAAAAGAAATCCAACCTGTTTCAAAGTTCTCAATTATTTCAGTTGGAAGGACACCTTCTAAGTGCATTTGCTGGAATTGGAAAGGACATTTGGGAAGGCAATTTCATGCCACTGATGACAGAATATTTCTACTAGCTGAGAAGTTACAGCCGACACTGACAGGCTTTGGAAGCAAGTTTACAGACAGATCAGACCTACGTGCACTTCCTTACATGTGCAAGTCTTGGTAGGTGTAATTTATTCACAGGAGACAGAAGATGTTTTAAAGGAGAGTGCAAATTAAAGGAGGGGCCTGATTTCAACTTCTTCCTACATGTTTATAAGAGTGAAAAAACAGCTGAGTTACGCTGACTTGCATTACCAAGCAGCAGTAAGCACAGTTATGCTCTATGTGCACTCCTTTGTCAGTCAAAGGGACATAAAAGGAATTACTCCACACTTCCCAAAAGCAAGTTTAGCTAACACGCTTCAGTTTCCATTTGCAAGTGTATGGATGGATTATGGGTGGAAGATCAGGAGCACTGAGTTACCAAGGCTTAATCAGTTACTGCTTGTCAGCTGTGCCACAATCCTACACTGTTAGAGCTGACGTATACAGGCTTAAACCTCTGTCACAATTAAACCATTACCTTAAATCACACAGTTGGTTTAAACCAACACATTTTTTTCTCAATAGCCATGGGCAGAAAGCATGCCCACGCATGTTTGGTGGAGCAGCTCAGCTGGACAGCAGAAAATGTATTCAGGTATGTTAGTGATCACTTGCCCACGGCTCATCGTGATTCAGAGCTCTCTGTAAAATGGGACAACCCTGTCATGTATTGGAGCCTATATTCTTGCTACACTCTGGCTCCAGCACGGCTCCCACCTCACATTTATTGTCAGAAAGATAAATTCAGAGGTGATCAGTGCCTACATAGCAAACTATGCATGAGTAAGCAGGTGAGAGTCCAAAGGTGCTGTAGCACTTGCAGGCATAGCAAGGATGGCTCACTAGTTTGAGAAAAGCAGTTCAAGCTTACTAATAAAGAGCTCAGTGTTACTGCCTGAATATTACAGCTTCTTTTTTGGATTAATTTGTAAATTGGGTCTCACTATTAATTTTTAAGCCTGACTCTATACTTGTTTTCATTGTGCAAATACAATTTATTCTAGCAATGCCAAAGAAAACATACACCTAGTAGAAAAAGTCTGACATGTATTTATGCCTCTCATTTCTGGAACAGGACTAAGAAGTTTTCCTTTCCCCATAGAGAAAGTAGGAGAAATAATTGTGTATTTGACTTTTTGGAAATTTTTCAGTGATATCCTTTTGTACAGTAAAACACTCAAGTTTTGCTTTGAGGCCAGGAATGCTGCCTTCTGTGCCAGGTTAATCCTTCATACCAAATGCCACATTCCCAAGGTGGAGAGTTGCCTACAGATTTTCTATTTGGCTGTGAGCACTAGAAGGATTCATTTAGTGTAATCTCCCACTCTGTGATATAACTGGAATTTTCATCCCCCACAACTGGAGCAGATTTTCTTGCTTTATTTTGCTAAGAGTTTGTCTCCCATTTAAAAACTAGAAGGAGCTGTTGCGTTTTTAATAAGGTCTTCACCCAAATGTCTGAGACTCTTCTGAAGCAGCAATTAAAAAATTAACAGTACCCAGAGTGTGGGGGAAAAAAAAAAATGGGGAAAAAATGCGTTTAGACACTGGAAGGATAATTGTATTCTTTTGAAAGTCTGGTCCCAACTACTGGAGATGACCACAGAAAATGCATCTGTACACTTCTTGGAAACATGCATGGAGAATAAATCTGTGAATAATGGACTAAAATGCAGTGGAAGGGGGTGAGAATTCACCTAGCTTTAGCCTTAAGCATTTATGGTATTTGAAAAAGTTGGCACTACAAATGACCTTGTTGACAAAATTCAAGCAGTAAAAAAAAATACTTTCTGTCTATTATTACTTTTGTCTCGTTTTCAACTTTTAGTTATGAATCTTTTGCTAGCATTGCTTTATGCTATTCCTGCCTCCCAAGACGATACAAATGCAACCCCAAATCAGACTCGGTAATAGTGAGAAATTAAACGACAAATATAACTGAAATTGACGTACACCCTAACATGAGCTGCAATTTATGGTCACAACACAGGAGACAACTTGTTTAAGAAAAGGGCCACAGTGAGACCCTTTTAGGGTTTGGGATTTTGGTGTGTTCTTTTTTTTTTTTTTTTTTTTTTTTAACAATGCAAATTATTGACACTTGCCAGTTAAGCCTTTGTAGCCCCAAACATTGAAATGCTCGATAATTTTCAAATAAAACTGTGTTATGAAAGATGGATATAGATTTTGTCATTTCTGGAATAGCCTCAATCAACCTACTTCACATTCTCCTTCCTTCTCTATAAACATTCATCGCAGAGAAAGGACCACTTGTTACCAACTGCAGCCCTAAAAATCAAAATGATTCATGGTATGGACTGAGAGGTATCAACCTGAGAACTTTGCATCAAAAAACAGTATCAGGGATATTATAGTACAGAAGTACTTTACATAGCTTTTTTTTATCAGTCATCTTATATAACTATTAAACATTGTGGGCTTTTAACACACTTGGGAAGGAAGAAGCCAATCTTGCTGTTTACAGATTTGAACAAAACCTTTGCTGAGAGTCTACAGTTGCATTGCTAATGCTATTTCTATCTTTTGCCTAATATTTGCCACCTATAGTCACTGCCCTGCAGACTAAGCAACTTACAGTATTTAAGACCTGTTTTACTTTAAAAATGGCTTGGCAGAAAATGATCTAGTTTGCAGATGTTTGTATCAAAATTAAGCAAATAATGAAACCCAGTATTTATAGATTCACTCCTGCAAAAACTTAGGGGATATCACTCACATATGCACTGTTAAACACATAAGTGAGCATTCCCAGTATCAAAGGCTGTAATTTTAACAAGCTGAAGTCTCTTTGACACTCTATTTTAACTTCTACACAGTGCTAGCTGCCACGACAGAATAACTTTTGAAGATGCAGTTAATGATGAAGACTTATCTACTTGGTTATCCTGCAATTATATCAAAGGTTCTAGACAGATGTGAGAATCTCAGAGATGTTTCTCTTCACGTGTGACCCAGTAAAAGGATGCTGTCAGGTATATTTATACCCTTAGTTTGGGGTTACTAAAAGAACGTTTGAACTTAATGCCAATTGGAACATTTCCATTGACTTTCTAAGTGAAATGTCAATAATTTGGATTTCCTTCTTGGACGCAAATATTCTCGCCCTGCAGTGCCTGTAACATGACACAGTGTAGTGTTACGTCAGGCTATTAGACCAGAGCATGAAACGAAGCAGAAACCAGAGATTCCCAAATTCTCATTGCCCTGACTAAAGTTTACCTGACTTGACTGCAATCATTTTTAGTACTGTTAATAACAGACAGAATTTTAACCTGACAACATCCTTATAACTCAGTCAGACTCACACGTGCAAAGGCCTAAGCCCTGCATTGTAAGAATGTGTGTGAACGTGTGAAAGTCGTGACTAGGTGTGTGCAAGCCTTTTCTACAAGTGACTAGAAGCCCCAGCAGCAACGATACTCACGCTGGCATTGTCCCCAGGACACTCGGGCCCAGCCCCAGCAGCAGTCAATCCTACTTCCAAACCGACACAGTCCTGTAGTGGAGATTATTTGTCTGGGCCACCTGAACAAGAGAGTTCAAAAAAGTCTGGTGAAACATTTTGGAAGCAGCTAAAATTATTCTACGATTGAGAAAAGACGAAGACCAGCAAAAACCTCTCCTGCATCTAGATACGGATTTCTATCATTAATACTGTGTTTAGCTCAGAAAGTGTAAATGGCTATAGGCAAAGAGGGGCAAAGATAATTAGGGTAACTTTGTAAAGCCTGAAAAAACTGTCATGCTTTGCGATGTGCTCACTGCTGCCACTCCCAGACTGGTATTGAACAATTTCCGAACTCTGAAACAGAATTTGTAACACGGAATAAACCACCATCATAAAGTTTCGGCATTGGTTTATTTCACAATATATAGCCAAATTTTCTCACTGACACATTAAAGGGGTGGGGGGTGGGGGAATCAACCCCAAAGCTTCCTGAACTGTTAAACAGAAATTAAACGCAAAAGGAGAGCGGTGCCGTCCCTCGCTCCAAGGAAAAGATACGGACCGCAGTCTCAAGCAACTACAGAGCATTGGCACAAATCACCACTGGTTTTTAACGACGCGCTGCAACGAAGCGAACACTGCATTCGAACAAATCCTAAGCGGAAGTCCTCGGGGAAGGGACCGGCCCGGCCCGACCTCGAGGCGCTGTTTTTTGGGGCGGACGGCTCCTGGCAGCGCGCGCGCGGGGAGCCCCCTCCCGCCTGCCCCGCGCTGCACCTGACGCGCCCCGGCACCGCCCGGCAGCCACGCGCTCTCCAACCCTTCGCCTTCACCTTGCCTCGTGTCAAAACCTGAGCTGCAGTCTTCACCCTAATTCCGTTTCGAGTGCCCCGAGGCGTCAATAAACTAATTTTACTCTTACGGCACGCGAAGTGCTTTGTTTTTAATTCTCGCAGGACGCAGCCCTGCCAGAGCGATAAACTTTTTACGCCGCAGCCCCTATTCCGCAGCCGGGCGATGCGGGACCCCGCCCGACTCCGTCCCGGGGAACCCCTGCGGCGACACCGGGTGGCACCGGGCCCCGCCATCCCCGCGCCTCCACCTGCGGCCGCCCGCCGGGCCCCTCAGCCCGCCCGCCCCTCCTCCCCGCGTGCCGGGGGGNCGCTGAGGGGCACCGGGCGGCCCGCGGAGCACCCCCCGCCTCCCCGCTGAGGGGCACCGGGCGGCCCGCGGAGCACCCCCCGCCTCCCCGCTGAGGGGCACCGGGCGGCCCGCGGAGCACCCCCCGCCTCCCCGCTGAGGGGCACCGGGCGGCCCGCGGAGCACCCCCCGCCTCCCCGCTGAGGGGCACCGGGCGGCCCGCGGAGCACCCCCCGCCTCCCCGCTGAGGGGCACCGGGCGGCCCGCGGAGCACCCCCCGCCTCCCCGCTGAGGGGCACCGGGCGGCCCGCGGAGCACCCCCCGCCTCCCCGCTGAGGGGCACCGGGCGGCCCGCGGAGCACCCCCCGCCTCCCCGCTGAGGGGCACCGGGCGGCCCGCGGAGCACCCCCCGCCTCCCCGCTGAGGGGCACCGGGCGGCCCGCGGAGCACCCCCCGCCTCCCCGCTGAGGGGCACCGGGCGGCCCGCGGAGCACCCCCCGCCTCCCCGCTGAGGGGCACCGGGCGGCCCGCGGAGCACCCCCCGCCTCCCCGCTGAGGGGCACCGGGCGGCCCGCGGAGCACCCCCCGCCTCCCCGCTGAGGGGCACCGGGCGGCCCGCGGAGCACCCCCCGCCTCCCCGCTGAGGGGCACCGGGCGGCCCGCGGAGCACCCCCCGCCTCCCCGCTGAGGGGCACCGGGCGGCCCGCGGTCGGGCCCGGCTCTCCGGTACACCTGGTGTAGGAGGTAGGGGGGAAAGGAGCCCCCAGCTCCTCCTGACAGGGGCCGAGCGAGGCAAAAGCCGCAGGCTGAAGACACTAAGAAGGGCGGGCTTTGTTTTTATAAGCTTTTCTAGCTCGAACTTCGTGAAGTAGGAGGGCCACCCGCTCCCTCTCTGCGAGAAAAGTCCACATCTAAAGCCAAGAACATCAGATTCGGCCGCCTTCTGCCAACCGAACTTCTCCCCCAATAAAGCTTTTTGAAATAATTACAAGGTGTACGTGTGGGTTTTTTTTTTCTGGCTCAAACACTCCTATTAATAGCTCTCACATGTTGGCATATGTGACATGAGGTGTCCCAGCCCCTGTCCAGAAGAAAAAAGTGACAAGTTTAAACATCACCCATGCAGCACGTAACAACATCCTAGCACCACTACCGACAGCAGCTCTACGTTAACATGTTAAAATACAGCAGTTAGTTTAGTTTTGTTTCTATGAACTACAGCTCTCGGGACTTACTGAGGGACACTTTTAATAACAGCCTGTCACCAATTTAGGGTCAGAGCTGCTCTGAGATCCCTCTGATTACAGACAGATGGGGCCAACAACTTGGACTGGGTTGCAGCATTGGTTTTGATTTGTGCCTAAATCAAGGGTAAATCTCATCAGCTGTTCTTACAAGGGTCTGGCTGCAGCTTAGAAGCAGAAAACAAAGATCTTCTGGGTTGTGCTGTAACACAAAGCCAAACCCTTTTGGGAGTATTTAGATGCCAAATACAATTTCAGGCTTTAGATTTGAGCCAGTGGATCTGTAAAGAGCATTTTCCACCTTCAAAACACTTCACAGGTAATTCAAGCACCACTACACAAAGTTAACTACTTTTTGCACAAGATACAAATTGTGCCAGTGAGCTTTTGAAAATTACACCCTTCCCCAGAGTGGTTTTACCACTTTCTGCTCAAGTTTGCAGCAGAAAGTCCTCTCCAATGCTCCTTCCCCCTCTTTTGTCATCTTTTCAGAACCATATGTGCCCCATGCTAAGCTCGCTGTCCATAGGCTCAACCCAGCACTTTTCAGACACAGAGTTTAACAACTGCAAAATCTACAGGGTGATGATCCTGTGCTAACCTATGCTTAGATAACGAGCAACCCCCACAGAGGACTCGGAAAGATATAAAAATGGCACTGAGGACCAAACCTGGTTCTCTTCATTCACACCAGAAGCTAATGGACAAACAGTGAAGACAACCACACAGTGGCATTTGGGAATGACAGGAGAGCATCTGGCTCAGATCAGATTCTTGATGAAATATAAAGCTGATTTCCAGCTCTTGACTGATTGATCACTTTTTTTTTTTTCCCCCACTTGGATAAGAGACCATGCAGAATGAATTCACAGTCAGGATTCTATGTGCAAAAGGGGAGAAATCCTACTGGTGATAACCACAGGGATTTCTTTCTGATAACAGCATCTGCCTGCATCTCTCCAACTTGTAGAAAAAAAGTGCCCACAAATTACACCACAGCCAAGTTCAGGACAGGTGCCAAAAGCAACATTTGAACTTCATTGTGAATTAAGGTCTAGGGCAACCTGACACTTCTCCTCCGATGTCCAAAGGGACGTGTCATAAAATCAATTCCTTTCATGCAATGCTGCACAGTGGCACTTACATACACAGCAACTTTAAAGCACATGCTACTCCTTTAAAGCAAGTATACACGCAAATGATCATTTCATCAGATCATTTAATCTCTCCAGACTGCACTCAGTATTTAAGATTTCCTCAGCAGCCTGTTTGGCACTCTTGTATGTTAATACTAATGTGCTGATCAGACATGGTGCCTACTCCAATTAAGATTGTCTGCTTTTGGTTAACTTCTGCTGCCTTTGCAATTTGTTTTGGAACATCAGCCTGAAAAAAGAGTTAACCAGTCACTGAAAGATCATGTGCACTTCCATACCCCTCAGTGGGACTGAACATCCAGTCATTCACTAATTCATTTATTTTGGCAGTGCTTTATCAATGCCAGTGGGGTTTTCTTAATGAGGTAGTTCCTCATATCCAGGACACTTGAAGGATTACCGAGTGAGCTGGCAAAGAACCAAATCTCTGAAAAAGTAAAGGTGCATAAAGCTGTCCTCCATACCCCACTGCTGCATGGGTGTCCATCAAGGTAATATATAGAAGATGGAGAAGTTGTTGGAAGTATTACCAGAAGCACTTTCGTGCCTTACATTTAGTGAAGCAGATGAAAACCTGGCAAATGCTGAAGCCATAGGGTGGGCTGAGCTGATGTTCAGCAAGGCATTAGCAATAAAAGTCCAGCAGCTGTGCATCAAGCACTCAGATGGATGACTAGGACATACCCAGCTACCACACAGGGGATGAAGTGGAGCATGGACAACAGAACAAGTGTCCAAGAAAGCTTTTCCAAAGATGCTGATAAGACATTTGGTTGAGTGCAACATGCTAGTCAGGTTTTTAGCTGCAAATTAGCAACAGTGAAGCAGAAACACAGAGCAAGACATAGTACTTTGAACAGCAATGCTGTACCCTTGTGTATGAAAAAGTCAAAATGCATGCAGCAATTGGCAAATTTTGCCTGAAAAGGTGTTTATTTTGCACGGGCATAGTGACCCTTCCCACCATGCTTATTTTACTCTTCTCTGTTCCCCCATAAACATCTTTATGTACCTTGTGGCAAAGAAGCCACACTATCAGCCATGATTGTCATCTCAGACTTTCAGTCTCATGGATATATTGAGCTCAGGCTGAGACACTTGTATGAAAATCAAGATCCCAAACTTGTTAAGATACTCTGTGCTGAGAGCACATTAGAGCCTAAAATACTTGCAGTTTACCACTAGGAAGTCCATTAGGTTCCGAATTACCTAGAATTTCCCAGGGAATGAAGCCCTAGGTATATGTTCTATTACTGTATTCTACACCTTAAGTGGTAAGGGCGCATCTGACTACACAGAAAACTGAATTTTGGTGATAAGGTGGCAGACAGTGAAGAAGTGCTCTAACGAGTGGAGCCTGCTAATTCTGCTGCAGGGAGGGTAAAGGTGGTGATGACAACTGCCGCTTCTTGGATAGTGAGTGTGACAGAATGATGCCTGGCACAGTACAGTTAAACAACAGGAGGAATGTGTTCAATTTACTGCTCAGTACAGTACTCATTTTTTTAAAAAAAAACAATACAGTGCAGTGTTAAACTCCATTAAAGAACCAATATCATGAGCAATATATGTAACTGGTAATACAACTGACATCAACTAAAAACACATGTAAACAACAGGAAACCCAGTTCTAATGAAATGAAGCTTACCTTCAGTTTTCTCAAGTGAAATGAACCCTTCTTGCATGCGTGGGATGTGTTTCTCTTGAACAATACTACTTATTTTTACATCACTTGGGCAGACTGTGCCTAGCAGTCTCAGTGTTTAAAACTTCAGCTGTGGGGCTAAATACAGGTTTCTAACACATTCTTTGTGGCTATAACCATTCCTGAGGAGATAAAACAACAAAAAGGAGGAGAAGGACTTGGGGTACTGGTGGATGACGTGCATCCTTGGCTGCATCAAAAGAAGCATGGCCAGCAGGTCGAGGGAGGTGATTCTGCCCCTCTACTCTGCTCTGGTGAGACCCCACTTGGACTACTGTGTTCAGCTCCAGGGCATACCCAAGGAGGATGTGGACCTGTTGGAGCGAGTCCAGAGGAGGAGCACAAAGATGATCAGAAGGCTGGAGCACCTCTCCTTTGAAGACAGGCTGAGTGAGTTGGGGCTGTTCAGCCTGGAAAAGAGAAAGCGCTGGGGAGACCTTATAGCAGCCTTCCAGAACTTAAAGGGGGCCTACGAGAAAGACAGGGAGGGACTCTTTATCAGGGAGTACAGTGATAGGATGGGGGGTAACAGTTTTAAAACAAAGGAGGGTAGATTTAAATTAGATATTAGGAAGAAATTCTTTACTGTCAGGGTGGTGAGACACTGGAACAGGTTTCCCAGAGAAGTTGTGGAGGCCCCATCCCTGGAGGTGTTCAAGGCCAGGTTGGACGAGGCTTTGAGCAACCTGGTCTAGTGGGAGGTGTCCCTGCCCATGGGAGAGGGGTTGGAACTCGATGATCTTTAAGGTCCCTTCCAACCCAAAGCATTCTGTGATTCTATGAAGTACATGATTGGTACTTCTGTGTATGCGAAAGAATGGATAGAACAGGAGAAAAAGCCACCACAATTAGCCAACCAAAACCATTCAATGATTCTACGAAAAACAGTTTTTAGAACACTTTCTGGCATTGACTGGACAGGAAATATTAAGAAAAAAAGAGCTGAAGAGATAGAAGTAGTAGATATGTTAGACTGACAGATACTGGTAGATATGGTAGATGATAGAATATCATACATAAGAGAAATCACACAAAAACATTTAAAATTTTAAAATTTAAAATTTATCTTAATTGTTACAGGTAACTGCAAATTGCACATAATTACAGCAGTAAAAGATACTGCCTCAGGGAAATCTACTGCTGCTTAACTTTTCTTTGAGGGAGACATTAAATGAGTAACTTCTTTAAAGTCCACCTTTTTTAATATTAAATCCCTCCTCGTTGTCTTAAAATACATTACAAATATTAATGAATTATGTCCTCTATTCAGCAGAAACAGACAATACTTTTTACAACTCCCCCATTTACATGAGCAGAAATCAAGGAACAGAAAAAGATTTTCCCACAAATCAAATAATCTGTCATCAAACCAGAAATAGATCTCCTGTTTTCCAGTTTCATACTTAAACCACAAATCCATTCTTCCTCCCTTCTAAGTAGTTCAACCTCACTGAGGCTAGGCAAATTAACCACAAATACCACACTACCCCAAGTCACTAAATCACCCTATGATGTGTGTAAAAAAAAAAAATTAATTTGTAGTTACTGGCATGCATGATCATATTCTGCATCTATGATGCTAATGTAACATGTCTACTTCCTGCAAAATGCAACAGAAGAAAAGAATCCAAGTCCAAATTATCTATGAAACTTTCCATGTCCTTACTTTTCCTCTGGGGCCAAGCAATTCTGCTTTTCAACCAACTTTATATATGGTATAATTATTAAAAGTGGTATTTAATTGAGTAAGTGTTATCTCTGTCATATGCTAGGTAACAATCTCTGCCAATCCCATGCTAATAAGGAAACTGTGAGGCATCAAGAAAATCCGGCAATTCAATCAGCTAAATCAATCTTGGTACTCCACCTCCCTCTTAGTAAACCTACTTGAAAGGGTAAGAAAGTCATCAAAACAGTCAGGCACTGTAGCATCAAATTACCTTCTGTACAGATAAACACTGTGCTTTGGAAATACTAATTCAGTGATGCTTTTTCTGCATCAGGTTTTCCAAATTAATTTGCTTTGTCAAATAGCTTTTTCCACACATTCTTGATCCTTCTTTAAAAACTATGAGTGGTGTTTGTGTTGAAGTTTCCTGCATTTCATTACAGCGCAGATAATATATTTTCCCCCATAAATAAACAATAATTTACCTTTCAAAGCCTAGTAAAATTTCATATTCCCTTCTGCATGTCTTTTAAACTGATTTCTAACTGTCCATGTTATTAATTTTTGTACCAAAGGTATTTTGCATGGGGGATCAGAATGACAATCCCCCAAAGCTAACATTACCACGTTCATTAGGGAGTCAGTCTACGTGGACTCACTTGCAATACAATCATTAAATGCAGAAAAATCTGCAACAGGTGTAAAAGTCATCTTCAGCAGGATGGTGAGGGGCAGCCCAGCCAAGTTCAAGGACTGGCACTAAATTGCCTGCCCTAATCCCAGCCTTGTGCATCCTGCACCTCTCAGTGATGCCAGCAATGAAAGAGATGCAACTGTTGGACAACATGAGCTTAAGACATTTTTTTTGTGGACAGGACCAAAAACTACATTGCATTGGTCCCCACTTGCAGGCAGGCAACAGGGTAGAACTGGGATGAGTTCCGCATGCGAGTGAAACAGTTGTGAATGCCTTCACAGATTGAGCAGGAAAACATGCATGTGGCCTCTGAGGCTCTCTGAAAAAGGGAGAAAGAGAAGAAAGTTTTAGGAACCTGGTGACTGACAAACTATTTTGTGTAATCAGATTGCCAGCACTGAACAGAATGCCTCCAACAGCACATTAGCATCATTGTTATCTACTCCATGTTGTTTCAGCCAGTTAGCTGTCATTATTCACCACTCTAGTTCATCCAGCCTTTGGGAAAGCCTCACAACAAACTAGCTGGGTTCGGTGAAAAGGAAGCAGGGCTAAGTTTCCTAAGGAGCCTGGCTTAGTCGTGCCCCTGTAAAAGCCTTTTCCACTCAGTCTTCATAATGCCCTACTGTTCCAATAATACACCCAGTCCAATACAACTCCTATAACTTTACAGCAGGTGTTTTGCAGATCGTACTACAGCTCTTCATGTCCAGTTTTACACCATGCAGCCAACGTCTGATGTCTCCTTTCCTTAGGAAACCAAACACTTGAACACAAGAAAACTGTTCTATATATCACTAACACATTGTCACCTAAATCACTATCATCTCCATGGGCCACATGCACTTAGCAATCAGAGCAAAGCGACCAGAACTGGGGCACAAGCAAGACACTTAGCCTGAGTGGAAATTACTGAAGAAATATTACTTACATGGCAAGAAAACTCACATACTCGGCAACACTCAGAATCAGTGTATTGTCTTTTTCACAGGCAGGAAGTGCATAAAAACCTCCTGTTCAACAATATTCAAGGCTGATAACAGATTCTTTATAAAAAAAACAAAGCAAAAATCAAACCACCAAATTAATATCTATAACTAAAGGAAAATTTAAAGAAAACAAAACAGGAACAGTCACATATGTCATACAGAGGATAACTACAAAAAAAGCTGTTAATCAAAAAACCACAAGTACGTGAGCTGAAACCAAACTTAACCTCACACTTTCTGCTATAACTTTAACAAAAGAAAACGGCAACATTAACAGAAGAGATCTCCATGAAGGCATGTTCTTGACCACAGTTCTAATGTAAACCGGTTTGAATCAAGCAGGCCAACTGTCTTGTATATTATCTGAAATAATTATGGACTTCACCTGAGTTTTCTCCTTCATGAGCCCAGACTGCAAGCTAGGACTTCTTGGGCTACATAAGAATTTTAACATATACGAAACAGCCATAAATCAGCCTGAGAAGTTACCAGAATTGTCTTCAGGACAAAAGAAGCAATTAATCTGGTGCAGCATAGATTCAGTTGTTTCTGCTCATGAAATGCACTCCTTACAGCAAGAAATACACTGGGAGATGCAGAACCAGAAGGAAATGATTTACAGTAGCCTAAGATATCAGCCTTGACTATCACACAGTTTTTATAACTTTGTTTTTCCCCATGCCTTGGGCTCATTGACAATATCAGACAAAAAAAGGTGGAGGTCCACATATTAACACAAGTATGCTGCCCAGACTACCTATATAAATTATGACAATGACTTTCCAGAGAGAAATGATCAAGCACTACTTTAACCTCATCCTTTAGATTTTCTTTTTTTATACTGAACCTGAATTGCTACCTAAATTTTGGCAAAGATGGAATAAATTAGCTCAAAATATATAAATCACTCTGGGTCCTGATTTTCCCTGTTTTATTTGGTTTCAGGTGCTGTAACTTTGCTTGCTGGAGCTGAGCTACAGCTCTGTAATGAGATGGATCCTCTGGTACCAGTTGCTGATAAATTGTCCTAGAACTACTTCTATAAATAAGTTTAAATTGCTATTTTTAAGGGGAAAATGGGCTTGTCTAATTTATTGAATTCCTTATTTAATTTTCAGCTTTTTGACATACAGAAAATTGCTAGTACATTCTTAGACATCAAGGGGTACTGGTAGGCAGGAAAACCTACTACTGATGCTCTGAGGGAGAGTTTTCATACAGTTACAATATTGTTGACCCAGGTCCTCTGTTCAACTCTATAAAACTGCAATCTCTGAAAGAACTTTCAGAAGTTAAAAACAGTGCGGACACCTCATTATTTCTATCACTGTTTCACAGAATCACAGAATGGTTGAGGTTGGAAGGGTCATCTACTCCAATCCGCCCCCTCAAGCAGGGTCACCTACAGCTGTTTGCCCAGGACCATGTCCAGGCAGCTTTTGAATAGCTTCAAGGATGAAGACTCCACAACCTCTCTGAGCAACCCATGCCAGTGCTCAGTCACACTCCCAGTGAAAAAGTGTTTCCTGATGTTCAGATAGAATCTTCTGTTTGTGTTCATTGCCTCCTGTCACTAGACACTACTGAAAAGGGCCTGGCTCCATCTTCTTTACACCTTCCTTTCAGATATTTGTCCAGATTGATGAAACCCCCCCTGAGTCTTCTCTTCTCCAGGCTAAATGGTCCCACCTCTCTCAGTCTTTCCTCACCAAAGAGATGTTCCAGTCCCTTAATCACCTTAGTGGCTCTTTGCTGGACTGTCTCCAGTAGTTTTGTAGCTCTCTTGCACAGGGGAGCCCAAAAGTGGACACCGCACTCCAGGTATGGCCTTACTGGTATCGAGTAGAGGGGAAGGATCACCTCCCTTGACCTGCTGGCAATAAACCTCCTAATGTAGCCCAGGATACCATTAGCTGCCTTTGCAGCAAGGGCACATTGCCAGTTCATGTTCAACTCGGTGTGCACCAGGACCCCCAAGCTCTTTTCTGCAAAGCTGCTTTCCAGCCAGGCAGCTGAAAGAATATCGTGCATGGGCTTGTTCCTCCCCAGGTGCAGGACTTCGGCACTTGCCTTTGTTGAACTGCATGAGGTTCCTGTCAGCCCATCGCTCCAGACTGTCGAGGTCCCTCAGGATGGCACCGTGACCCTCTGGCATATCAGCCGCTCCTCCCAGTTTTGTGTCATCTGCAAACTTGCTGAAAGTACACTGTGTCACATCATTCAGATCATTAATGAAGATGTTCAACAGAACTGGACCCAGTACTGACCTCTGTGAAACTAAATTTATACCAACAAAGTTTTTGTATGTTTTAAGTCAAAACCAAAAAAGATCTCATAGAAGTATAGTGTAGTAATAAATAAAACACGACTGCTATGATGATTATTGCACAGCCTTATAATGCCTTTCAGCATTACAGATTTTGTTTGTGGTTTTCATTAGGTAGGATTTCAGAGACTAAAACGTGCACGAAATTCACGTCTTCAGAATACATTGTGAGAGACAAGAGGATGGAAAAGATTTAAGATGGGTTTAAGTGCTCAGTATGAAAGGAAATGAAGTTTCGGGGTTATCTACAGGTTTTGGTAGACAGTTACTGATTCTTCTACATTCTGCTAAAACAATGCAGTAACATTCAATTTTACTTTGCACTATGTTCTTGAAGCTGTATATTCCAAAACAGTAAGTCCAAATAACAATTCTAAAGACTTCTGTGAGTTTTCATGGATATCTTTTGAGATTAGATAAATCTGGGATCCCATTTTAAAATGCAGTTTGACACATGCCTGAACTGTTGAAATAAACCAGAATTCTCCTGAACTACAATTTTCATAAGGTAGAAGAATATAATAGCTCTGGCTAAGATGGATTGGGAGCATCAGACTAGAAGCTTTTTCCATCAGTAATAAAGATATTCTACAGAAGGGAAAGTGAGAAAATTTCAGGAATAGAAAACAAATTCTAATGGCTAGCACAAAACGAAAGGGGAACCTAAGAAAGAAACTGGAGAAAAGCTGTTGACAATTTTAAGAACTGGTTTGTAGACCATGTCAAAATGTTCTAGGACAAATGAAAAACAGTCCAAAATTCAAAGGGCCCTGTAGAGCTTCAAGTAGCAGAATCCACATGTGACAGAATTAATGACAGAATTAATGAACAGTTCTATGGACAAACAGAAGATGGAAATAGGATAAAGGGATAAATGTTGGTTCCTGTCCCATTTCAGAAAGTACATTTTATTCCTGTCTTTTTAGTTCTAATACATAAATAACCATGACTGATAACTATGCCTGGTCAAGTAGGGGGAAGTATTAGAGCTGAAAAGACTGACAGGAAAGTGTCTATAAGAAGCTCTACCTTCTTTCAAGAACTATAGGCTGAACTACTCTAAAATATTTTGCAATAATCTAAATAGTGTAAAAGCTACACCTTTAAACTGACAAACTGTCAGCTCTGCAAGACAGAGGGAAACTATCCAGATAAATGAGGCGCCACTTTTCCTTTGAGTGCTGTTAAAGAACGTCAGCTGCCCATCAGAAAATTAGACTGTCAAGCTTGCATAGTACTCATCTCTACTTTTACTGAAACTGAAAGCAATGATCATATAAAGAAAAAAGGAATAAAATTTAAACATGTTAAATTAGGAAGCAATCAAAGGAAGTACACTTAAAGGATCAGGTTTGTACTGTAAATGACATTATAGATGCTAATCTCTGGTTCTTGGCTCCCAGAAGCTTATGATTTTGGGGTTCAAACCAACAAACATTTGAACCCAAACCTAGTTGTATTGAACTTTTAGTTGATTTAGTTTATGAATCATTCCCCTAACATCAATAGCATTGCTGACATGAATAAAAAGTTAGTTGTGCACACTTGTAGAGCAAATCTCCACATTATACGCAACTCCAAAGAACACTGCATCAGTGTGCACTAGGGCTGTGTTTCATTAAGCAGACAGGTCCCAGAAATTATAGTTCTATAGAGTCCTCCTGTATGTCAAAGCCTAACTGATTTTCTCACTCTTCATACAACGACAGCACATGAGGGTCTGGACTACAGCTTAGAATTAAACTAGCACCTCCTGGCATTTACTGCTTTTAGTCATTTCTTCCTGTTTGGCTCATAGGTGTCAATTTCAGCTTTGATTTTCTTGGTTCAAACCAGAAAATTACTGAGTAAAGAAAGGTATTTTCTACTCTTTCACAATGCATGGAAGGTGCATTCACAGTGCATACAATTAGGAGAGCCAGACAGCACTTACAGAAAACCTGATGTGCTTCACGTAAGGTATGAGTCTAATGCACTTGATCACCCAGGAATAAAGTGTTACTGTTCAAAACCAGCTTGAGTGCAACAGCTAAAAACTTTGTTGGGCTGCTTTCTGCACTGCATTGACTCTTCTCTGCAGATGAAGGTAGGTATTAAGCCAGAGCAATGTTGTGCATGTGTATGCCTACATTTTCATAGTTAACAGATGAGCTTCAGAAAGATACTAACATTCTTCAAGATCAGATGCACAAGACTGACTATCCTGAAAAATTTTAAAACTACTTTCTAGTGATCTCTATATACAGCAGCAAATTCTGAATACGGACGGTAGACACAGAATGGAGCTGTGTTATCCTCAGAACTTGAATGCTCCCACTTCTTTCAAGCAAGGTAAGTGCTAACATCAAATTAATTAGACTATTTATGTCCATCAGGTTGACAGTAAACACGTCAATGGTATTTATTCTTGTAACAGTAGCTATTGTGTATACTAATAGTATATAGATATCCTGCTAATGTAAGATTATCAAGAGCTAAAACCAACTGCAATTGCAGATTCTCTCAGTAAGGATTATTCAGCTGGAACATGTTTTACTTTAGTGGGCTTTTTAGTATTTATTACAGAGCATATAAAAGTAATCCAATTGTAACATAGATTCATAAACTAACTGAAGGTTTCAAATTGCATAATTGCTTTAAATCACTTTTAAAAGGATTTGCTTTTCCAGAATCCTACTTTGAACATGAAATGTTACTCCAGCATGGATGAGGTATCTATTTATAACCAAATGTTTGTGTGTAATGGTCAAATGCAAAAAAGAGGAGCTGAATGTTTATTTTAGCCTTGACTTTAATCCAATACTTTGTGTAATTTATCCTGAAATTCTAATTATATCCCCCTATATAAGCACTGCAAATATGAAAACTGAGAGAAAAATCTACTTGCTAGAGCTTTTTTCCTCTTCTTTTTCCAAAGTAAAGAGATGCTTGTAGTCAAATTACTTAAAAGAATTCAGTGTGTCAGCGATCACCCCAACAAAGAAAACATGTCCATTTACAGTATTGTTTAACTATTTCTATAGTTGGTGACCGCATTAAATGGGTATTTGAATGGGAACATGCCAGATGAATAAAACCAACCTTTATGGGTGCCAAACATCAGCTTTTTCTACAAAATTAGCTAAAAGCATGCAAAAGCAATGTGCAAGATTACACACACCTACTATAACTACTGGCCTATTAGGCAACATGCGTAGTCTATAGCTGATGTGATTTCATTTAAGAAAGCGATGTCAATAAAATACACCAGGAGTTACTACCAGCCCATTATGTCATCATCCAAGCTTATACTGAACCACAGCCATAAATATGTATTATAGCTCAGGAACTGTAAGACAGCAGGGGTATGAAAATGGGTGTCTATTCATGAAAGAAATCTACAGTTTATGCTGAAGTACATGAAAAACAACATTAGCGCTGAAGTACATGAAAAACAACATTAGCTGGACAAAACCCGTAATAACCAGAAGCTGTGCAGTTCAACAGCCTTTTAGTAGTTAAGAATAAAATTGAATCAAAGTTAAATTTTAAGAAATCAGACACTGCAGACCTCAATTAAAGGAAGGCGCCTGGGATTTGCAACAGTGAATCAGAACTTTGATTCTTCTGGTTGCCAATAGTGGTCGAGACCGGAGGCCTCCCAGAAAGGAGCAACAATGTTTTTAACCAACAGCAGTTGGCTCAAAGTTCTTGGCTTAAGTTCTAAAACATGAGGCTTCCATCCCCCATGATCCTTCCCTATCATCTATTTTAACTATGGATAACTCCATTATCCTTATTTAAAAAACCTCTATTTAAAACCTGACTCAGTGATAGTTTGTCATAGGGAATTCCACTGGCTAAATACAGATGCCACAAAGAAACACACATTATAAAAACGACCAGTAAACCTTTAGGTTTGCAAACTTAGTGTAGAACTCTGATGATGACAGTAAGTTGGTTATTTTTTCCCAGACCACCACTTTTGTATTTTCTTTGCAAAATAATAGGATTCTTTGTATATCAGCTACTAAAATCACCCACATGATTTTCTTCACCTTATGCTTGTGTTTTAGTATGTATTTTTATACAGACTGAATGCAAGCAAATAGTAGGTCAGCTTGTCACAAAAAACACAGAAGCAGCCATTCCATCTATCAATTCAAACAGCCATAGATAACCTAGAAATGGTCCACAGTCCAGGAAATACCAAATGAAAAACCTCTCTACAAACATGTGGGGGGCTAGGGAAACAAAATTGCTAGAGGGAGTGAGCTCCACAGCTGGAGTATCTCAAATAACCATCCTCCATTCAGCTCACCCTTCCCTCTACACATTTACACCCCACTGCTCCTCTCCACATGCTTACACCAAAAGTATACTGGCTGTCTTGAAAATATTAAGCTAAAACATCTGATAAAAGTCAGATGTTCCTCAGTGGAGTAGTTACTGTGTGGCTTTTCTGTTTTGTTTTTTTTTTTTTTTTTTTTTTTTTTGTTTGTTTTTTTTTATAAATGAGTAAATTAAAAGTTAATTTTAGACTTGTTCATGTTTACTTCATAGGCGAGAAAACTTACCCATTTCCTCCATGTTTAACATTTCCCATCATACCATAGCCACAACCCGTTTCTGCCACTTAGACACTGTTCTCTGATTCATACAAGTCCATAGGAGTAGATAGGACACATCTGGGAGAGCCGGCTGGCATCATCATGAGGCTGCTCTTCATTGCCTTTTAAATGTTGTGAAGACTGGGGAGGTTCCCCAATGATTTCAGAAAGGCAAATCCTAGGAAAAATCATAGAGCGAGGCCTCTTGGAAGCCCTCCAACCTGATACATCTATGATTTCTACCTAACTTTGTAGCCTCTTTAAGAAACAGGTATCACCTCCCCACGCAAACTCTAAAACTGCAAATATTCTCTCCTTTTCTTACCTGCAACATCATTTTAGGAAAATTTGTTCTGGCATATCAAACCCTAATCACTCCCAAATGTAACTGGAATCATGCCAAGGCATCTGACATGCTCCTGTTTGGGGGTGAACAAAATTACAGAAAACCAAAGAAAAAACACTAAAACTGAGAAACACATGAAAAGTTGTGCATCGAGACAATGCTGGAGATAAAGGAAAGCTAACTGTTGAGTTTTCTGTTCCATGGCACAGATGAATTTACCATTGCGTTGTTTACCTTAGATATGCCTTTTTATTATTTTCATACAATGGAGGTGATTTTCCTTTGTCTCTTGTGTCCATGACTGGACAACTGCATTTCTCTTGACTATAACTTAGAATTATATTGCTATAATTGATGGTGTTTGAGCTACAACACAGTGGTACCAGTAACAGTTTAAAGTACAGTAACTTAGTCTGTCTTCATACATTCAAAAACACATTCCTTGCAAAAATTCTATTATAATGTTAAATGAAATGTTACAACACTAAGTGCAGCAAAAGCAACGAAATACTAATAAAAATGTTTAAAATTACAACGACATATTAAAGGGCATATTAAGTACACTGGCATGTTATTTTAAATTGACACTTTAACGCTCAGCAAAAGCTGTTAACAATTAAAAATATGCACGGAATGCAGTTCCAACACACCCAAAGTAACAATCTGGGTTGGAAAACCAGCACTGGGAGAGGGGAAAGCAAGAAAAATGGGAGCTGTAATAGCATACTAATAGAAAGATAAAATGACAATTACTTAGAACTGACAAAAGTATAAGGATTTTAATGCAAACTAATGTTTTTAATGGATTAAAGTGCACAAAAGTATTAAAAACAGTTTCTGAAATTAAGATTTTGGCTTTGACATATGAACACAGCTAAGAAACACAAATGCCTTTTTTCTGTATATGTATTTCTAGTCCTTTTGCAACTAGCAAGTGGTAGTTTATCCAAATTTCATGATCACATGTATAACATAATTACTGACATTATTTTAGTTCTTATATATGTAGGATTCTCCTGACTCCACTGCTCATTTAACTGCACTCTGATACTGAAGGCAGACAGAACAGAGATATTTTTTTCTAAGCTTCAAGAAATGTAATTAAATTGTCACCAATATACAAATATCATATTGGGCACTAATGTTGATGAATGCATTCCAAACTCAAAGACACCCATTGGAAAGAAGAGATAATTAAAAAAAATAAGCTGTATCAACAGTAATACGATCAGCAATAAATTATTTCTACACTCCAATGTACTCACTGCAAACTAACCAAACCATAGGTGGCACAGAAGTGCGTAGGTACAGCAAATCTAAAAAGGAGAACAAACGATATCACGCCAGTATTGTCACCCTATCAGCAGCATCTTTCAACCTTCAGATTTGTTAAACAAGAAACAGTAATGGTTCTTCTCTGCAGGTGGTTTATCTATGCATTTTGATCGGTGGGTAGTATAAATATTTTACAAGATTTTCACAGTGAATACAATAAAATTGTGTTGCAATACGTCTTACACACGGTTGTCCCATACACAGCTGCAGAATTTTACAACCCGCTGATGAAATGCTTCCTTGGTGCTGAAAGAATCAAGTGTCCATTGTGAGCATGTTTCCTATTGGATTAGGCATATGCAGTACACCTCTCTGGGCTATCACTGCACTGTTACGCTTCGGTACTTACATACACCATAACCCATCTCACCTGCATGTCTGCTCCACTCCACAGCAACTACCGGCTGTATCTCTCTGGGAAAGTACAAAGAGCTCACCCCGGACACTTTTTATTCTAGCTCTGCATTCCACACTCATTTTCCACTCTGCTGCATGCACGTCTACTGTAGCAACCTAGAGTATTGCAGAAGATTTCTGCCATTGTTCAAGTACGATATATAGAAAACAGTTCAAGAGCTTTTCATCAGTATGTCACAACTCCAATACAGTATTAGATTCTATTAGACAAGTCTCACAAAACCTCTCAAAAGATCAATTTAACACCCCGAAAAAGATCAGTATTTACATTCAAAGCTAAGTCAGATGTTTTTAAAATAGAAGTCCCTTAAAAGTTTTCAAATACCCACAACAATGGAGGGTAACATAGAAGGTGCTCAGTACACAAAAACAATTAAAGAGTGATGTTTTGAAAGTCAGTGGATGAAAACCTATTGTCGCCAGTATCACGGAGAGTTTGCCTTCTTCAGTGCAGCCGTGATTTCCACCCTCACATATCCTGAGAAAGTGCTCTTCTAATTCTTAAAGCTCAAGAGAAATCTTCCACTTAAGGAAGAATGACAAACTTGTCACAAGGAATGTGACAGTAAAATTGCTGAAGCAATAGAGGTACATTTCAATTCACACAACAGGTTCATATTTCTCAACTATATTGGACAACTTTTTTTTTTAAAAAAAAAAGATTAGCACTAAGTTAGTAGTCATATTCAATATTAGCAAACCTGTTTCAAGGGCTCCATCAAAGCTCATGCTGTGTAAACTTAGAAAAGGTCAGGAACAACCAGGTAAAATGTAGTCTTGAAGGGGAAAAAGCACAGAATTAGTCAATAATTTAATTTCTAGAATCAGTGATTACTTAATTAAGAAGAATACTCAAATAATATCACTCACTTTCCATGAAATGAATATTTCCACTAGCACCTTAAAAAACAAACAAACAAGTATGTAGGCAAAAAAATTCAAGCATTTAAGTGAAATAATTTTGAGTTACAAGTTAGGAAACATACCACTTGACACATACGAAGTTTAAAAACTATTCTGTTTTCACTCAGAAATGATCTGATGATCATTTCAATGATTCATTACATATGAGGCTTATCAGGGGAATTTTGAAAATACAGGTATTTCCTTAAGTTTACTTTGAGGAGAAGAGTGCAGAGCAGGACACTTCATTATTCATTTAATCTCTGAGTAAATAAAAGCTACAAGCAAACAGAAAATTAATTTGCTTTCAGTTTTACTGTTTGCATACAATCTTAATATATTATTAACTTAGGAAACTGAGTTTCTTTTAACTTGCTAAGGACAAGCTACTGAACTGGAAGCATGATAGCCAGGTAGTTGAAGTGCAAGTCTGAGTGCGGAATGTTCGGAGGTTTTCTCCATTTTATTAGAGGCATCTAAGTAACATTTTTTACGCTAGACATATAGACAGGTATACATATGANTTTTCTTTTTTTTTTTTTTTTTAGGAAAAAAAAAAAAGAGAAGTAACAAAATCACAGGAACGTAGACTGAGATTTTACATCAGTAGTTATGATAGGTAAATTCTCCCAGGCAAAAACACTGAAAGTAGTACTGGAATAGGCTTAAAGGAAAAAATTGTGCTTTTCTTTCTGCTGACAGCTAAGCAACTAAGTACTAAGACTGAAACCAATACTTCAGTTGTTCAGTTACCTTTGGTTCAGCAATGCTTTCCTAGCTTAATACTCTTTAATATATATATATAGTAATTGAAAGAGTAAATTACTAATTCTAAACCCAAATCCTGACAGAAGATAGCTGCAGCTGATGATGCCTAGCCAAACTAATGCCCATATAGACCCATGATAAAATCAGTTGTGTGCCATTTCACCGCAAATTACTTAAAGCTCAAACTTATATGTGTACATACTTGACCATACATTTTTTTTTAATTGTTCTTTTCAATGAAAGTACCTGGCATAGTATGTCAGCTAGGAAGACAGCTATTTAAAAAGAGATTTCTGCTTATTATCATTGCCTTTTCAAATGACAGACCCACCAGGTAGCTGAAAGTCAAGCAATAATCAGAAATAGAAAAAATAAGCCTAAAATTTATGGCAGCCCTACTAATGAATCATTTCATAAGTCTTTTTGTAAGAACGATCAATGGGTAATTTTGACAACACATGTAATTTTCATTTAAAAAAAAATCAATAGATTGGTTTAGTAGAGTTAATACTGACATCCCTTTTTTTGGGGGGGTTAAGATCAAGCCACAGTAAAATTAGGGGGCACAATGTACCTACTAGGAATGCCTCTTGTTTATTACTACCCCTGCCTAAATATTGCAATACTAACACTTCTTGAAAATCGGACTGTGAAAGCAGATAATTAACACGATAAAGACAAAAATGAAAGAACAAAATTAAAGATGCATGTACACACACATGACTAACTTTAACACACGGAGGAGCTCAGCTTGGTTTGGTCATCTGTTTCCTGTTGTGAACTTACTTTTTCCAGCATTACTGGCTACCAGGGTAACATAAAAGAAGACTGGAAAGACAATGGAAAATTATGACTATGTTAGAACAGCATTTTGTTCACCCTACAGCTGGTCCCAGTGGGGCCAGACACATAAGAAACACAAATAGTATTTAGGTCTGCATCTTGGACATCAAGCTAGCTCCTTGCATAACATGCTGCTAGAAGAAAAACAACAGTTGTCCACTTACCAGGACCACAATGTCCAGTCACCTTGTCTAGGAAATTCTAGGCTCTATTAATTCCATACCATTTACGTGTACAGAAATATGTCACAAATTTACATACCTAAATATTAATATAATTGAGCTCATATTTCTAGAGGGAAGTATATGGCACAGAGTGGCAATTTAATCTGTGACAAATTAGCTACTATAAACTGTTGAAAGTATCTTCTCCTTTTCATGCTTTTTTTCCACCTACTTCTCTTCAGTCTTCAATAAACAAAACATCAATTCACCTCAAGTATAGCTCAGGCTTTACTGTTCATAGTAGGGTAACTCCATCCTTAGACACAAGTAAGATTCTGTTCTCCCAAGAAGAAAAGAAACCAGAGCCCATTGATGCCAACAGTGACAAGGTCACAAAGCGGTATTACGAATAGGATGCAGTCTCACTATCCTGTAAGCCATCAAGATGATGGATACTATGAGATGCCATCAAAATATAACTGATCTCTGGGGGAAAAAAAAAAAAAAAACCAACAAAAAAAACCTGTCACAAACTCACTTTCTATAGTTTGGCTCATCCAAGAAAAATGGGATGTCATGATGCATATAAACACAGCACCAGTTTTGCAGGTTTTCTCCCTTGCTTCTATAAATCTTTTCTTCCTGTGAAGCCTAGTTTTATGCAGGACAGCAGATATAAAATAATTTACTTAAGTCACAAACAAGAAGCACCTGTGGGAAACTGCACCATTAACATGAAAACAGGCACTTAAAAAAAAAAAAAAAACAACAAATGGAACAGAGATTGGTATTCGGATTCTTGTGTGACTTTAGCTATTTTTCTTGACTGTGCTAAGCATCTAACAACCTCTTGGACATTTGTCCAAAAATGGCTCCCTCTCCACCCCTGTTTCCAAGAAATACTGGTTTTGCCTGTTAAAAAAGCCATTTCTATGTTTTATTCAATGGGACACATGCTCCCTGTGGCACATCCCAAATGTAGTCCTTCTCCATTCTCCTATTCTGGTAGATCCAAAAACTATTACACCTTATTCAGACAGTTTTGTAGAAACTTTGAAATATGCAGCAGCACAGATTTTTGCTCTACTGAAAGCTATTTATTATTGCATAATATCAGACCATGCCAAATATTAATATATTCGTACATTCAAATAAGTATGCAAGAAAATCCTGGAGGCAATTGGTATTTCCATGTATTTTGTATTTGCTATATATTTTTCCAACATCCAGTTACTCCTGTAACTGTAAAAAGTTGCAGAAAAAGTACTATGTCATCATCAGGCTAAAGATACAAAAATCATACTTACTTGCTTACCTTTGTGCTTCCAAATAAGCGTGTAGCTTCCTTCAGTCTTCACATTTAAAACACCCAAGTATTTAGAGCTTTTAGAGATTTAAGTTTCATGAAGAATAAAATATTTCAGGATTTTTTTTCCTTCAATACCTATTGTTGTTTGTAATTCCATTTGCCACAGGCACTGAAGGTATGTTCACACTGACTAAACTTCAGATATAATTAAATTAATCCATGGCAGAATTCATAAACATATCAAACCCATAAACATGAAAGAAAAATCTTGTTAGAAGCTATCTTCCATTGTGTTAGTGTCAACAGACGATTTTAAATTAGGGTAGAAAACAACCTACTAATCCAAGCACAGAAGAACATTTATTTTCATTTTACAGTAACATGTCTGTGATTGATCTTTTCAAATAATTCCACAACTGCAACTTTTCCAAATTTTAAACTGAATATAAAATCAACGAAGATGATGAATACAGAGACAGAAAATGTCCTTAAAAATTTCTTCTGACAGCAAGTTTCTTAAGAATGGGAAGCAATACACTTCAATTAGCAGAGGAGCCAGTGAAGTATCCATTTGCTAACATCACCACTAGCTCCCGTTATCTGGTCAATGGGTAGATAGGCATTTGCTTTCCTTAAACAGAACTATGGTTACAGAATTCTTGTGTAATATTTAGAGGTAATTTTTAAGTCTTTTTAAGAAAATTGTAAGTTAGAATACATTTTTCTATAAGCAGAACGATGCCCAAAGTATTCTGATGAACTTTCATTAAAAATAATCTTCCAATAGCAGTACGGAATTCTTTAGCCAAGTCAAGCCACTACCTGTGCACAGCCTTCTTCGCTAACATCATAAATTTGATCTTTTCTGGTCTTCTAGTGATCTGCATTATTGGCTGATAAATGCTCTGCTTATGAGCACAAACAGTTTGGAACATGAATGCGATTTCGAAGGAGCCAAGACAGCTTTACTGAAAAGGAAATCACCTTCCTTTTGACGAGACCACTTTTTTCTAAACTTTCGCAGATGGATATGATTCCATGCACAGTTGTTAGATCCAGAAACTTCTCAGTAAGAGAACCAAAAGTTGCTTAATGACACACAGCAAATATGATTTGTGACGCTCTGCATGCAGTTCACTTTCTAAGACTTTTTGTGCTGCTTCCTTTACCCAACGCAATGGGTTCAAGACGTGTGATGTCTGGTTCCCAGCTATGCTTGTATCTGCTGGATGTCATTATCTGCCAAAGATTTATGTTCAACTTCAAATCAAATGCAAGTTTCACACTCTAAGTAGGGATGCCCACAAACATATTGTTCTTCGGAGAACAACTCTCTGGCTCCATAGATATAACTTGGACAGAGTAGTTACATTCTTCTGCAGCCCATGCCCGATCCAGATCCACAAGCCCCATACACTGCTTTCCTAAAACAAAAGCAAAGGAGAGCATGAAAACTCTAAAAATGTAGAAATATTATCAGAAATGTGCACTTCAATATTCAATGTTAGGAAAACACATCAGTAAGTCATCAAAAAAAGTAAGTTCCAAATCTACTTAAAAAGCTATCTTAATCTGTTTTACTTCAAACAGACAGTCATTAATAGTTCAAAATCACATCTGTGACTTGTAACCCTCATTTAGCAAAGAGCTTGAGAAGGATTACTAACTCTTCACATATGGAGAAACATAATAGGCACAACTATTTTTAAATATTCTCAACTTACAGAAAAAGCCATGCCTTAATGTAAAAGCCACAGGAAGGAAAAAAATGCCTAGTTTACCCCTTCGTTCTCTGAATTTATATATATAACCAGTTATAACCATAACTGTTTTCGTCCTGTACTTTCACCTAAAAACTTAAAATCTCTGGTTATTGAATACTAGTAAAAGACTAAAATACCAAACAGTGATCCAGTGTAATTGATTTGAGACATATGAATGTAACTGCTCATAAACAGAAATACTAAATTACTAATGAAAACTAATCTTATCTCAGATTTACCTGCAGAAAAAATGGGAAGGATAAATTCAAGGGGTTTTTCTGCTTTGAAGCTTGTATTATGATACAGCCACACCAAGACCTATTAGGGCCTATTAGTCTTTATATATTCTGAAATACAGAATTGATTTGATCATATTTTAAGCAGTTTGAAACTCTCTTTCAAGAAAGATTTAGCACTGCCCTGAAATGTTTTATCACTAATAGTCATATAGTCTCAAGTCACAAACAATGCACAATCCTGCTTCAGTCGCAGAGTCAATGATCCTACATCTTTTCTTGTTTCTGACAGAATTGTACAGTTAAATATATTTGGGGTCTGAGAGGACACTAAGTTGGGTGGGAGCACTGATCTTCTTGAGGGTAGGAAGGCTCTACAGAGGGATCTGGACAGGCTGGATCAATGGGCTGAGACCAATGGTATGAGGTCCAGCAAGGCCAAGTGTCAGGTCCTGCACCTGGGTCACAACCACCCCCCCATGCAGCGCTGCCCAGGTGGTCAAGAAAACCAGTGGCATCCTGGCTTGTATCAGGAATAGTGTGGTGAGCAGGACTCGGGAAGTGATCGTCCCCCTGTACTCACCACTGGTGAGGTCACACCTTGGATACCGTGTTCAGTTTTGGGCCCTCACTACAAGACACTGAGGTGCTGAAGCGTGTCCAGAGAAGGGTAACGAAGCTGGTGAAGGGCCTAGAGAACAAGTCGTATAAGGAGCAGCTGAAGGAACTGGGGTTCCTCCTGCAGAACAGGAGGCTGAGCGGAAGCCTTATCGCCTCCTACAACTACCTGAAAGGAGGTTGTAAAGAGGTGGGGGTCGGTCTCTTCTCCCAAGTAACAAGTGATAGGACCAGAGGAAATGGCCTCAAGTTGCGCCAGGGGAGGTTTAGGTTGGACATTAGGAAAAATTTCTTCACTGAAAGGGCTGTCAAGCATTGGAACAGGCTGCCCAGGGAAGTGGTTGACTCACCATCCCTGGAGTTGTTTAAAAGACGTGTAGATGTGGTGCTTAGGGACATGGTTTAGTGGTGGACTTCGCAGTGCTAGGATAACAGTTGGACTCAATGATCTTAAAGGTCTTTTCCAACCCAAATGATTATATGATTTGATGAAGGAAAGAGACAGGAGCACTCATTCTGTTTGCCATCAGGATACAAGCCTGGCATTCCCAACTACCCTCTGGAACTGCCTACCTCTCTCCCCTGAACACATACAGAGCTTGAGTGCCTGTATCATTACAAGCCCTGGCACACATCTGTTAGGTGCCTGCAGAAGTTTTTGGGTGGGTGGCACTAACATGCTTCTCAGTATCCTTGTATTTCAGAACAGCTGTGATGCACATCACAATTTAATGCAGTACTCAGTCCAATCTATTCGTTCTTTCCACAGTGAGCCATTGGCCAGAAGTATTTTCTCCTTCTAAGCTGAATTCTTTATGTACAAAAGAAATTCACTACTTTGACTTCTCCAAATGTCATAATGTTGGTGTCAGTTCTGCCAGTGGCTTGGAATTTGAGAGGGGTAGTAATTGCGTAGCAGACAATTTAGTGATACAATGATAAGGTTAGGCTTGAAAAAGAACTTTCCAACTCAGTCTTGTATGGAATTATATGTTGCAGAGAGAAATTACCAGTTTATATAACCAATCAGGATACATCTCAATAAATTACGTCTTGTGGTACTATTCTCCTACATTTGTAGTTTCATAGAAAATCACCTTCTGCAGTTTGTTGAATAAAATAGCATGTACATGCTCCTGCCACTGACAGCAATATCATTATTATGCAAAGTGAACACAATAAAGGGCACTTGGGATTGTCACAACTGGGGCCTGATTCCCTGGGTGCTCTCAGTAAGATTGTGTGAAATACACAGAGAAGTTGTGTGATCAGACAGAGTGAATTAGGTGCCCTGTAACGATGTTCACAAAACCGTTCAGTATGTTTGCACTCAGGTCCCACTGCTGCATATAGTGGGTAAAACACACATGTTCAGTGAAAATGGGAAACAGAACTTTGTTCGTTTAAGAGGGAATTGCTGTGTGTAGCAGAACAGAGTTCAACTGTGTATTTTTACGTTCACAGATACTACAGAAATTGGTGATAACTCCTTTGACAAATGTGTTGTTTCAGCTATGACAGACACAGACAGAATGCTGTACTTCAGTGCTTTAGGGGCTTACAGGTAATGAATTTGTCACTGCACTGAAGCTGCATAAATTCAGTGGTAATTGCTAAACTACAGTTTACAATGCAATCCTTAAATATTCAAAAAAGTAGCAGAATAAGTCATTTTGCCACCATTTACAATAGAACAGAAAAAGCCTTCACCTGTTCAGGAATATTTTCATTAAATGAAATCTACAGTTTTCTCAATATCTGATCATGCTTTGCACAAAATTAAATAAAAAAATAAATAAATCTCACCATGGTTGTAACACTGATCTGATTCAATCTTCAATTATTTGCAAGCAAAACTTAAAATTACCCCAACAAGATTCCCATAAAACCAGTTTCAAAGCTGAAACAGAACACTGAAATGGGTGTGATCTTCACTGAAACAGATTAATATTACATGGAACAACTTAAAGAAAAAATAACATTCCTTAAGACAGAAAAAGCAATGATGTAGGGGAAGGCAGAGGAATAAGATTTATGTTTGGGTTTTTTGCCAGGGCAAAGTACATAAAAGTTAAATTTGTGGAAAACAAACAAACAAACAAACAAACAAAAACACAGTTTCAGAGACAGAGAACAGATAAAAGTTACAATCTTTCAAAAAATTTTTTTGGGCCCTTTTCCAATTTTCAGTTCACCTGGCAAGCAGCAGGAGACAATGTGGGGTGCTACACCAGGAACTGAACACTGTTCTTTTGTTTTATTTTTTTCAAGTACTGTGATGAAAGCAAAAGAGCCAACAAATTTATTATAAAATAGATATTGTTATCTCAGAACCTGTATTATTTTCTTTTTGTGCAGTGAGTGTAAGAAATACTTTGAATTTTTCAAATGAAGCTTTCTAAAAACATTATGATTATTTGCTACTACTGCTTTAATATACTAAGTGTTTCTTGCAAGCCAAGAATGCACAGTTATATCCAGAGAGTTCCTAGCCCCTCCTGTCTTTTCTGACCTGGAAGCCAGTTTATAGCTTCCATCAGAACATTAATACCAGACAGGAACATGTTATACCTTTTTGTAAGCCAAAAAATACTAGACCATTGCACATAATGAAGAAATGACTTTGCTTATTCCAAATATTTGAAGTGTTATGCATTTTGCTGTCCTTCTGAGTAATGAAATTCCCTGCTATCTTAATGATAGCTTCTTGAGTTTCTTTTCCTCAGCAATCATTGACACCTGACCAAGCCACTAAAATCTCAGGGATCAACTTACTTTGGCTGTTAATTGCATGGAAACGTCCCACAGAAGGCAGCTGCTCTTACTCAGAATGGCAATAAAGTACAAACCTGAAACAGAACTGACTACTGAATAGTAAAAATTGAGTCATGCACTGCCATAGCTATAACATAAGTTTCCCCACAATGGGAAGGCTGGTATTCCAGGTAAGGGGTAAACCAAACCGTGTTCTTGGCAAAGTCTTAAAATTAAAAATATTATTCACTATTTAAAAAAAAAAATCCCAGAAAACCTTTTGTTTTTTTTTCTCTAAAATTATGATGATGATCTTAATAATGAGGTGGGCCAAATAGGTTTGTATGTTCTTAATCCTGCGTGTACCAAAGCTTGCTCAACAGCTGAAATTTAGCCTTATTGTTTCCAGCTGTCATTAGATTTTTGCCCTTCTAAAAGAGTTATCACCAGAGATTACAAGCAGGACAAAGGGTGCATGCTGAAAATCACTACTACCAATAGCCTGTGCTTTTAATGTAAGATAAACCAGTAACAGCAGGGCTTTAGTGAACTTCACAAAAACCTCATATTTGCAGAGAATGAGGAGAGAAAAAAAAAAGCTGAAGCAACAAAAAAAATCAGTGAAATGCAAACTCTCTCTCTCATATTGACAATTTTGAAAGAAGAGGAGCTTCTATACCATAGTTCAGAACAGCAACAGAAGTGAAGAAACTCAAATTTTTCAAGCGTTATGTGAAGACAGCGACTTAGTGCCTGCTTTAAAAATATACTACTACTTCCTTTACATAGCAAAGTAAATCCATTACTAAGATAATTTACACAACAGCTGCAGAAATTCCTACCTATTAGCCGGCGTTCAGGTGGAAGCTGAACAGCTGTCTGATCTGCAAATCTGCAAAGGATCATATGCTCCTAGAAAAAAAAAAAAAGTAATTTTGTCCTGTAACATTTCACTCTTGCAAATAAAGTAAGAAAATTCTAATTAAATGCTTAAAAGCATCAAAAACACTATCACATTGAAGACTACGTTTCTAGAAAAGTTACCTGTGTGCAAATCTTAATTTTGATACTGCCTTGACTCGTAAATAAGTGTGTAAACCAAGTGTTTGTAACCATGACCATGTTTCTACTCATGAGTACTTGTTTTCTTGTTATAATTTCTCTAATTCTCTGCAACAGTTGAATTGGACACAATGTATACAAGATAGCATTCTTCATATACATAATGCAGACTAATTTTGCCTTCAGTTGCTAATGAGCAACAAAGCCTTCTTTTAGCACAGTCATCATGGGGCTTCATCTCTGCATCACTAAGCAGCCAGGACAAAATTCTTAAATAGGTGATTTGAACTACTGCATGTTTCTCCCAAGCAGTGATTTTGAATCCCAGAAGAATCGCCTTGTGGGTGAAATTTCCTCTGCTCTGCCATATTCATTCGGGACCAACCCCAAAAATACCTGGCTGTGAATGGGAAAGTTTCCTACCTCGAAAAGAGCACAATTCACTTTCAAACTATCCCTGTTGCACTTGAAGTTTCTGCAGAGGCTTCTACAACAGCTGCTGTTGATTTCTTCCCATCTTGTCACCCAGGGGTATGGTACAGTGGAGGGTTAGCCCCACCACCTTACTCCCTGCTTAGATAGCTACACAAGCAGACAGAACCCCATCCTCATTTGCCTTCAAAATCCATTGCCTATGCTAGCACAATTGTATCTCAAAAGCCAGCCAAGCCAAGGAAGGCAAGTTAGCCAGATGGTGAGAGGAAAAGCCTTGAAGGTGTAGCCATGAAATTAATGCCCTGATGACAGCTGTGTTCTTTGGGACAGCTGCAATATTAAGTACAGGACAGAGTAAATCAGAACCATTTTAGAAATGTACAACATTCCCAAGCCTCGTATACCATCACTGGGAGAAAATGGAAATGGACAACAAAAAGTGCTCTGCTAAGCAAAGCTTCCAGAGCTATAGTTCTGAAAAAAGGACACGTGTCTTCCATCAAAAAGAAAAACTTTTTTTTTTCTTGCCTGATATAAAATGATGATTTTATAGGTTTGGTTCCTGTAATAGATGGAGAGAGCAACTTCATCTGAGGATACTTCAGCTTCCTTCAGTATCCTGAAGTAAGGGTACTTATTCAGGCTTTTTTTTTTCCCACTCCAGACAGTCTTCATGTCACAAAAAACCTGAATTAAATCCCATCTTCATATTAAATCAAAATGGTAACTTCCTCCACAGTACATTCCATCCAAGTCATAAATTTAAGACACCTGACCACAAAAAAGTTTGCCCAGATACTATATAAAAAAAAAATTATCACTACTGGATGCTCAAGTATTATTCATTTAAATAAATTTACAGTATCTTGAGGCTGGGATATTTGTTCCCTAGTACGGCTCATTCACATGAAGGTTTTCAGCTCACAACTCCATAAGAAATATGTAAGCAAAATGAGAACATGTTATAACATGTTTAGAACTTAAACATGTTATACCCAGTCAGTTCAGTTCCAATATGGCTATTTTTATAGTACAGAAGAGCTGAAAACTTTAAACCCAGATGTGACTACTGAAGAATGGAGGAGGAGAGCCACAGGCAATGTGGCTGCTGTTAGGAGAGAAGAAGCAGTGATATGCAGCTTGGGGAGAAAAAGAGGGATACAGAGGAGAGGGAGAAGATCCACGTTAGCACAGAACCCCTCACCAGCCTGCAGGCACTCAACACAACCTGGCTCTTTGCAACATCAGGTTCTCAGAGCATCTGACTAGACCAGAGCCAAGATAAGCCCTGCCAGCCTGAAAATTTGGACTGACTTATGCCTTGGCTTCCTAAGGAGATGATCCAAAAAGTTAAACTAGGATCTAAGTTATGACTACATCATTTCCCCACGACACAGTTATTAAATTTTCCTATTCCCTGTTGGCAGAAATAAGAAAAACATTTCCAAATAATGAGGATAATAATTATAAACTGCCTAAACTTTCTGTGTTTGTAAACAGCTAACTTGCTTACTAGAACACCCACGCCTTCCATTCCTATTAAGTTTTCAGAGCTGTATGTGAAAAGTTATTCAGTTTTACTTTCAATTCTCCTATAGGAAGAGTGTCTTGATAAACAGAGTCTCAAAATGTATCATGGTAGAAATCTACAGCTATCATAACCTTATTCTTTGCAGCTATAAACTAATGAATTACAGCATAATGTTCTCATCAAAAAAAAGTTTTGGAACTGCCAGACTTCTGGATGTCTTTTTAGATCTCACTAAAATGAAAGATAAGAGAAATTTAAAATGGGAACTGGAGGGGGGTGACACAGACAACGTCTGGCTAACACATGGCAGCTTTGGCTACTAGCCAATAACCTGTAACAATTTATTAATATGAAATATAAAAACACATATAGCTAGCTGTATAAGAGAAGTTATTTATAAGTAGGATTATTTGAGGCACCAACCAGCCTAGACCATTTGTATAGACTCTCTTCTCAAGAGCAGAAATATTTTTTAGCACTGTCCTTGGCCCCTGTGCCCTTCCACAACACAAACAATAAAATGCTGTGAAAACATTGTAAAACATTGTGATTTAAACCTCCATGGATTAACACATTAAGAAAAAAATTCACTGAGCTTTAATGAGATTATACCCACTACCCTAATCTAGGCATCCTCGACTTTATAGTTGTCACCATCTCCCTCTGTACTGTCAACAGGTTTACTTTTAATAAGTTAGTGAATAAACTTTTTCTGAACTGAAACCTGAGTTTTTGTGATTATGTGTTAGAAACATATAAATGTGTTGAAAAGAATGTTCATCAAGGGAAAAAATAATGGCAGGTCCAAATCCACCATGCCATTTTTGTCATCTCATTTTATGGACATTTATTTCTGTGTAAATTAGTGAAGTGTACATAAACCAGACTATCATGAAGATAAGACTCATGCGTTACCAGACAACTGAACTTCCCTATATAAGATGGCTGGAAATTTTCTTGATTTTCTAAATGAGCTCTTACTTGAGGATTAAAAAGGATAATCTCCAATTTCCTGCTACATATCTAACATTTATCAGAAAATTATATCTATAAAAGTAATATTTTTACCTAAAAAATAACCAGACATTTCCAAAGTATAAACAGTTGTATTTAAGACCTAAATAAGTTGCTATCCTGTAATTGTTAACTGATACATGTTGAAGTATCTTAGGAATGGTTCACTTAATATATTATGATTTTAAAAGTTCTTTTGTGGAGAAACTATTTAATATTATTGAAGAAAAAAAGTTAAAAAATGGATGGTGGAGAGAAAGCAACACTATGACATCTGCACGACTAATGAACATTTCACATAACACATACTCCTCTTTGCAATTAAAAGATAACCATTTATATTTCATTTAATAAGAAGACCCAGTGAAACACAGGAAACTGCACATAACCCTCCCGCCTAGCCCCGCAACCCTTTTACATACCTTGTAGGACAAAACTTCTTTGAACTGATGACTGAAAAAAAAAAATAGACCAATTCAATTATCATCTAAAAAAGCAGAGGTGGAAAACAGAAACAATCATTACATACTTGAACACACTTTAAAAAAAATAGCAGTATCTGTATCCTACTGAAAGGCATTAAAAAACCCCAGAAACTATTACAGTTCCAGTTCACTAGGAAAGGAAAATTGTATTTGGTGTCACAAAAATTCTCCCTTTAGATCATTATAAATGCTAACACAGACCTACAGGCATTTCCACATTGTCACATAAATACTCTATATCACATGTACACAACCTTTAGACATGCATATATTTTGTTTGTTTCACAAAAGTAAGGTGCCTCTACAGTGGAATTGAGTATAGAACACAGTCAATATGGGGATATGGGCAGGCTATCATGTTTTATGATCATATCAAATAAGGAAAAAAGAAAAAGCAAACCCTAAAACGTAGCTCAAGCTAGGGTTGATAATTTTCTACATAGGCTTATGAAGTTAGATTCAAAATTTTAGCAAATGCAATACCATAATTTACATTCTTGCAGCATCTACAGCAACAAAAGTTTTCTAACATAGTGAGCATTTTTCTGGTCTTCATGATATAAAAATGTAAATGGTCAAAAGTTAAACAGTACCCAGTCCATTTTAAAACAAGTCAACAGAGAATAAACGCCTGCTAACTTTAGAAGACAAAATTTTATTGTCTTCCTTAAGAATACTTATTTGCTTTACTGTATTACAAGAGAAAGAGAGAGACACATAAAGAGATGGAAGAATCAAATTGACTAAGAATACACTGTTAAATATAAACTTTATCAAACTGACAAATTCTAAATATTCACTCTCCACACACCTCTGTGACAGCACACTTCGTTACTACAGAAAAATATGAAAAATACTTAACATGGATGCACAAGATTTTTTTAGATGTGTTGATTCCTTTTAAGACAGCATGTTCCAGTTTATTATTTTAGTAAATATATACCTAAGACAATGCTGAAATTCCTAGTAGAATTAAATCTGATTAATCTTGGACATCCAAAATGAAAAGCTCAGCTTTGCAATAAAAAACCCCCACAACCCTCTTCCACATCTAGTTCTGCCTCAGAAAGCTGTTAGCCTCTTGTCTTCTGCCACTTTATCCTCACCTTTTACATTTTATTTATATCAAAGGCATTAAAATTCTTAAGCCTGAGATATATAAATATCTCCAACATGGTAGATTTGAAGACGACAAAGTATCTACACAGTCCCTTGAAAAAGTATTAAAAATACGAACTGAAATACAGAAGAGCTTGTCTACTTGGGAATAAACCAGAACAGTTTCACAAGCAGTAAACTGTAGTATAAAGCAGACCCATTTCTTTAAGCTGACTGCTTACATCTTTCTCCAACATTAAAATGTCAATTCCCCTTCTTACAGTAATTTTCATGAGTTTTCTATTAACTGTGGTTTCAAGGTAAAAGGTCTGCATATTACATAGATTCCGACATACTGTATCTACTATGTTGATGCTATAAAGTCTTCTGAACTATGAAAAGATAAATCCAGTCAAAAAATAACCCAGGAATTACCAGTCTGTCTCCCTCTCAGGATGGGTTTGCAAAGAGAAACAGGAGGAAACAGTTGCATTATAACTGTGAACCAATTTAGCCTAGACATTTACGACAATTTTCAATTGATTCATTCTATACTCTTTTAGTATTTTCTTCCTTCATTTAAGTTGATATTTTAAAGCTTATCTTGTTAGCTTTAGTTTACCTTCGTGGATATTTAAACTTCACCGTGTTTTGAATGAAGCCATAACAACAAGGGGAGACGACAAAGGCTGCCCGTGCCTTGATGCAGTGCTCGATCACCATGTCTGTTGCCACACCACAAGCATGCAGAGCCACCTAGAGTGTTAAAAGCACAAAAAAAACCCAAAGAAACAAACAAAGTCTTTATTGCAATATTCTAAATACAATCATGTTGCAGTATTTTTTTGGTTGATTGAGTTACTTAAATATATGAGGAAGTTTTTGCAATGAAAGTTATTATGCCAAAGGCCTTAATGCCTCAGTTTTTCATTCCTCTCCCTTATATCCATGCCAATGAAAATTTATGACCTATTCCATTTACAAGGCAACCATCAACACTGAACAAGGGTCACTCATCAAAAGCACTCAAAAGGCAGATGCATTGCATTGTGATATTAAAGAAATTAAAAACCAAGCTCCAGAAAAAATATTAGAAGAAAAAAAATACTGTGGTCACTAGTAAAATTTTTTTTATCAAGCAAAAAGGACTTAGAAATACAAAGAAATACTTCAAAACTGGATTTCAACTTAGCAGTAAGAGAAGTAAGAGATATACCTGAAGGTCACATTTAAAGGACAACATTTACACATATGTTTTGATCACTTGATTGTAAGGTATCAGTAAAAACTTCAGAAAACAAACACTGCTGGTGGAGAGAGCATCAAATACAATTTGCCCTCCTTTTCTTTTTTCCTCCTTATTCTTTTCTTTCTTTTTCTTAGTGATGGGCTCTCAGACTAAAACTAGAATGTCATTCAATCACAACAGCTACCTGCAAGCATCACTTTTGTGTTTGGGCAACGCACAGGCTGCACCCAAATTCTTCATGCTCTCCTACAGAAAGGCAAGTTATCTCTGTACTCAATACATTGCAAGGAAAGGCGAACACCTCTCTCCTACAATACCTGTGAGACCAAATGGGCCAGGTGAAACGGAGGCGCTACTTTCTTTGCCTTCTTCCTTGTACTCAGTAGCTCAAAGACTAGGCCTGGTGCATACACGTTGCTCTATGTTTTCATTAAACTAAGGACATTTTTGTGGTACATCTTTAATTTTATGCAGCAGTGTGGATTTGTAAAACTGCACTGTATTCTTTGCTTTTTCTTCATTATAAATTTAGGAAAAAAGTTTAAAACTGCAAAGCTCAGATTTCAGGGTTCAAAGTTTTTTTCAAGGTACAGCAGTTGGAAGATAAAAACTTTGTTCTCTGATATAGATTAAAACAAAGACTTTTTTGTTTGCAGACTGCTCATCTGAGCAGACCGTTAATCATCAACTGAACTATAAGAGCATACAGATGCTAACAAATATTCTTGTCTCAAGCAGAACATTAAAAACTAAGAACATCATTCCACAATGAAATTATGAAAAAATAAAATTTTTTGCTCATATGAATTTAACAACAAAAATAAAACTACTTTAACATCAGAAACAGATTCTTAGTATCACAGCTATTAGATTATAAAGGAATATTACTATAATTACTTCCTCATCTATCCAAGCAGAAAACAAAGGCTTTTGCTTTGCTTGTCCATTTGTAAAACAGACATTAAAACAGCAGTGGATAAAACCAGTAGCTTTGCTGAGCCTGTATGAACTTTTACACCAGCTGATTTCTTCTTTGGGTTTCTCAGAATCAATTTAGTTCAGTGAAAAACCACAAATAAAACTCAAGACAAAGCTTTCTCAGGATACCCTACATATTAAAATCACCATCTGAAACAAAATAAAAAGTGAGGACTAATGAATTCGGTTCACAAATCCATATATCTGCAGACACAGGAAAACAAAGTGGCCCCTGAAGAGAGCAATAGAGCTAATGCAGTGTGAGACCACTGCCCTGTATCACTCCTCTGGCACTTCAAATTCCCGGAACAGACTAGTGCACACAGAAAAGTGTGCAAGGAAGGGAAGGGAAAAGAACATTTCATGAAACCTCAGGTTCACTTTAGTGATCTTAAAAAGAGAAGAACTCAACACACTAAAAAACATACTCACTCCCCAACCAAACCTTAAATTTTTCAACTTGTTCTCACAAATTAGCTAGATACTATGAGTACTACGTAAGCATTAAAAACAACTAAGGTCTCAAAGACTCCTCTGGGTGTTGGCATGTAAATGAACACTGCATGCAAATATTTGGAAGCTTTCACTTTTAGACTGAAATCCTTTATTGTGGTTGGTGGTTGTACTACAACATATGATACTACAATGTACCACTAAATTTGGCACTCAACAGGTTGTTTCGCAGAATCATAGAATGGTTTAGATTGGAAGGGACCTTAAAGATCATCTAGTTCCAAACCCCCTGCCATGGGCAGGGACACCTCCCACTAGACCAGGCTGCTCAAAGCCCCATCTAGCCTGGCCTTAAACACCTCAAGGGATGGGGCCTCCACAACTTCCCCAGACAACCTGTTTCAGTGCCTCACCACCCACATGGGAAAGAATTTCTTCCTAATGTCTAATATAAATCTACCCTCTTTCAGTTTAAAACCATTACCCCTCGTCCTATCACTACACTCCCTGATAGAGTCCCTCCCCATCTTTCCTGTAGGCCCCCTTTAAGTACTGGAAGGCTGCTATAAGGTCTCCCCGGTGCCTTCTCTTCTGCAGGCTGAACAACCCCAACTGTGCCCCAGCCCTCAGATCATCTTCACAGCCCTCCTCTGGACCCGCTCCAACAGGTCCATGTCCTTCTTATGTTGGGGGCTCCAGAGCTGGGCTCAGTACACCAGGTGAGGTCTCACGAGAGCAGAGTAGAGGGGCAAAATCACTTCCCTCTACCTGCTGGCCATGCTTCTTTTGATGCGGTCAAGGATACAGTTGGCTTTCTGGCTGCAAGCGCACATTGCTGGCTCATGTTGAGCGTCTCATCAACCAACACCCCCAAGTCTTTCTCCTCAGGGCTGCTCTCAATCCATTCTCCACCCAATCTGTATGTGTGCTTGATTTGCCTTGACAAGGTTTCAGAACCTTGATCTTCAGTACTCCAACAACTCAGAAGGGCAGAAATTTCATGTGGAGCAAAAGGGAAGTAGTCGCTGAAGAGGGTCCAGAGAAGGGCCACAAAGACGATCAAAGGACTGTGAAGCCTGCCATACGAGGAAAGGCTGAGAGAACTGAGTTTGGTGAGTCTTGAGAAAAGGTTTAGGGGAGACCTCATCACCGTGTTCCAGTATTTAAAGGGTGGCTACAAAGAAGATGAAGACTCCCTTTTTACAAGGAGTCACACCAAAAGGACTAGCGGTAATGGGTACAAGTTACAGCTGAAGAGATTCCGATTGGACACAAGAAAAAATTCTTTCAATGAGAACAATCAGCCATTGGAATAATTGCTCCAGGGAAGTGGTGGATGCCCCAACATCAGACACTTTTAAGATTCAGCTGGAGAGGGTGCTGGGCCATCTTGTCTAGACCGTGCTTTTGCCAGGAAAGGATGGACCAGATGATCCTTGATGTCCCTTCCAACCTGGTATTCTGTGATTCTATTATACTTTTTTTTTAACCTGCTTTTCAACTCCTGGCAGATAACAGATAAGTAAATAGCTAAGTAATACACAGATTTGATGTCAAGGTAACTCAAATGCATATAAACATATTTTAAACTAATACCAAAAGGAGAGAGATTAAGACTTCTGTCATGTTCACTTTTCTATACCTCTTAGAATTTCAGGTACAATAACTAGTGAATTTCTTGCCATCATGTTCACCCTCGCATTTACACTGTATTGTTTTACTGAAAACAGTGAAGTCATGCAATGAGTGAATAGCTTTACGAGCCTCAAAAGATGGGTTTAGAAATGATTCACTGCCAAACTTTGTACATACCTATATACTATGGTATTATATTGTTATTTTTGTATCAGACCAGTGTTTATGACATAGTGATACAAAGGCAGACTAAACTTTACATTATTTACCTTCAAACACACCAAACACTTGTGCTACCGGTCAGTAAACCATCCAGCTCCTGTCTTAAATGTGGCTGCATAGCAAAGTTAATCCTGAGTTAATGCCCTAAATCATGGTATGATACAAACTAATTCTGAAGCTGAGATTGATACAGGTCTCCCAAAAAGGGAAAGTTCCAGGTTTGTCGGTTGAATAGACTACAGAATCAAGTCAAAGAAACTGAAATCACAGGCCTGGAAATGAAGAATTTCCAAGCAAGTTTTTCTGACATATACTTCAATATTTTCCTTGTCACAAAACTTAAAAGAGGGAATGTAGCATTTTTTTATTAAATAAAAACTCCATGGAGATATTTAACTTAGTATTAACCTTAAAAATAGACCCAAAAAAATGAAGGCAGGAAGTCTTATGATCAAAAAATTGGAGACTCATTTCACTGAAAAACTATTACACATTTCACACACAGAATTCAGTAAATTATTCATGAGATCCTGATTTTTTTAATTAGATCTCTAGTTCATCCACTGAGATTTATATGACAATGTAGCACAGAAAATAAAGCTAGAGAATTGGAAATTTACACTTGGAAGGACTAGGATGAAATAATTTATTCTCTCCTCTTTCTCCTGCGGTGTATTTCTTTTCCTTTATTAAATAAACCAACCAAATAGTTAAACAGCACTGTTCATGTACCATAAACCTTCAACACTAAACATTCTAACCTACAGCCAAAACCAGGCCCTTGGATGGGCGATTTAAAGAATCAGAAGACCCACACTGAAAGCTTTGAGGCTTGCTGCCGAAGTTCATAATCTATTAACAGAATATAAAGCTGGAAGACAGGAATCTTTACAGTTACAAAAGACTATTTATGCCTTACTCTTCACCAGGCCTACATAAGTGTGGAGAAGACATTTATCTCATTTACTTTTAGGGTCTAACATAGATGCTTTGAATCAGTATTCAAATCACCTACTTTGCTCCTGCAGAATTCAGATTCCTGATTTGGTCTGCTCATGTACAGTTAACTTCCAGAATACCACCTGTTGACTGCATAAGTCCTACAAAATTGAGGTACCCTTCTGCCTTTATAAATATAGCTCAAGTAAACTTTACACAATAAATACATGTGTATATCATTAACATAACATTCTCTCTGTCATGATAGTTCCTTCTCAGTTTTGCATTGTGTAGTCTTGAGTTGTTTGCTTTATCTTAAAATGCTTTTACTGTCACCTAACTATACTTCTGATCTCACTTTACTGTACTCAGGATAATTTGAGCAACGGTAGTCTTCTCTTCCCATCTTCAAAACCTTCTCCAGAGTTTATCCATTAATGAATCACCAATTTTAAAATAACATCATTAAAACAAGAATCTACCCCACTTTTTCTTCAACATGGTCAGGCAGCACTTATATTTTTGTATTTTTGACTGGAGCAGAGGCTTCTTTCTTCGCTCATGTAATATACAAGCCATGTCAATTTGCAACAAATAATAAATATGAAACAAACTTAATACAGATTAATATAACAAGGGTGCTTCTCATAGCATCAAAAATACCTGTTTGTAAGGACATAAAGAATTACCTTTTCTCAGATATCTTAGTTGTTTTAAAAACAATTAACCAGACACTGAAGCTTTGAAGTGGAAAAGTTATAATCACTTACCCCAATGTTAAAAGTCCCATTAAAATAGTCCAAATTTGCTTGAATGAACCAAATGTTGTTTAAACCTAGTTCATCACTTCTGTCTTTAGCACGCGTCAGAGACAACTCCTTATTTTCTATGAGCACCACCTAGATTTCATACACAGCAGAAAGCAAGGCAAAATAATACTGAGAAATCAAAGTACAACATTACTATCAAGCACAAAACTTAGTAGTTTACTTGAGAAAACCTCTAAATTACCTGTGGCAGAGCCTGAGATCTCCAAAGTAATTAGCAGGAAACCCAACAACAATGGAAGCCATTTAATACTTGCTAATATCAATCAGCTTGCAAATATTTCATATTTTCCTATAACTTTTGTTTTCTCAGGAAAGCATCGCACACATTTGGGATTATGCTAAAAATTTGCATGATTCAAATCCAAGTCCTCTGCTGAGACAACTGTGTCTTCATATTTATTCTTCCTACATGCACATCTTTTTGAGATTATTACCAGAGACCAAAAGCTCATACTGTCTGTACTTTCTATTTAGAAATTACCTGACATGATGGCATCATGTGAGCAAGAACAATTCCAACATGGCCCTGTGAAAACAAAACCAAACAACAAAATCCGAATCACTTTTCAGTGTCCCCTGTTGCTGACCCGTTACATGACCCCTAACCAGTGACGGAACCTTTGAAACCAGCTAAAATTTCAGCATTTGTACTTTTGCTTTGCTTTATGGCAGCAACTGCCAAGAACTGCAAAGATGAAAGCTGAGAGAAAATGCATCATGTAAACAAAAATATACATTACCCCTCCACTGCAAAAATCCACAATCACATCTCCAGGCTTAGCAAGTTTTGTCACCGCTGCTACCAAATTATTCAATTGCTGCTGCTTCCTCAGAGCCCGGTCTCTAGACATCTTTCCTGGGGATGACAGAGAAAATGCCTAAGTAATGATCAGCAGTTCTCAACATTGGTAATTTTAAGTGGGTAACAGCAAAGCATTCCAAATGAAATTTATAGCTGAGATTAAAAACTGGCTGGAACACTTGGTCATCTTAATCCACTTTGAGCTAAACTCACAAATATTTATTAGAGCTTTCCCTAAAACTTTAGCATATTTAAAAATTTACTTTCCAGTTGTTGCTGCTATTGTATCCTTAGGAATAGACTCATATAAACTTAATATATAATAATCAAATCAGTGTAAGCTCTAGCCTGATTATATTCCAAACCTGTGAATTGTGCCCAGAAACAGAGCTCAAACCCATTCACGGTAGTAAGGTTGCCAAAATAAATCCCTCTTTACTGTACCTATAGACTACCCTTAGGCATCTTGGTTTTAATAGTTGTACTCTTTTTCCTGTTAATTTTCACTTTTCATAATAAGCAGCCCTCTTTATTTAAATGAGTGTGTGCGCAAATAGGTACTTCTCAAAGCGGCTATTCCTGTGTAGCAAAGTCTGGCCTTCCATCACAGCTGTAACACAACTAGAAATGGAAAAATTAATTTTTCAAATGTGCTCAGTAAAGTCCAACATAGAGTTGCTTCAGATAGGAGAATTTGTTTAGTCCGCATTTACATATTCATAAAGATGTATTTTGTCTCAGTGGGACTAACAGAGTGCTGACAGTCCTATTTGATACTCTTTTCATTTGTTCAGAAAGCACAGTTTGACATAGATATTGATAGTAAAAATATTCATAAGCTCATCCTTACAATAAGAAAAAAGGTAATGAAACAACTCTCTTGAATGAGTTCTCATGAAGAAGGTTTAAGTGTACCAAACAATGTTAGTGTTCCCTGAAACACGAACATATTTTCTACTTGGAGCACCACATTATATTTGAGTATGGGCACTCTCAAGTTTTGTATTAAATTCACTAACTTTGTCTATTAAAAATACATTTTTCCCAGTACTGAGAAATACTTTAGACTAAAACCCACAAATCAGTGAAGTTTCCTGGTTACTACAAAAGCAATTCATTTATCATCATAATCATAAATTGCATTTATCATACAGTTTATTGTTTAAATCTCTATCCTGAAAATGTATTATTTTGTTTTATATTTTACTGTAAATAACACTTCACTTTACAAATAATCCATTAAATTCAACAAATTCATCAGATAAAATTGTCCCTACATTGCTCTGGGTAGCATAAGGGAAAAAAAAACAACAAACACTTTTTAAGATATTACATTCTATACTGTCAGGGCAAAGAAAAGAGAAAAACTGAAAACAGGAGGCAGAGGAAGTAGGGCAGAGTTCATTCTGCACAGTTATTGCACAGACAATCATTTAAAAAAATCACAGTAATGATGTTTTAAAAAAATATTCCTAGGTGACTGCACTGCATGGTGACATATTAAAATGTGTACTACTTCTTAATGGAAATTAAGAGACTGAACACAGCGTCCATACTTCTTATCGGCTTCGTAAGTATAAAATAGTATCTTTTATAAAAATAAAACCGCTGTTACATTTCAAACACTTTTTACACTTTGTGAAACTTAACATAAAGAAGAGACCCAGAAAATTAAGCCTGCTAATGACAAAAATGTATACAAGGACTGTGGATATGAAACCTTTACCCCATTATGTAAAATGACATATACATTTTATGAAATAATCTCTTTCACATGAGTAGATCCTTGGAAAAACCTTTTATGAAAGACTATACTGGAAACCCTAATTCCTTGTGTGCCAAATATCTACGTGAACTGCTCCATAGCTTGCTTCTAATTTTCATGCTTCCATCTGAGAAACTTTTGTTCAAATATTCTCAATGCCTACAGTTCTAACTGAAGCCAATGGAAGATGCAGGCATTCCAGAATGTGCAAAATCCAGTGCTGTCATGGTGTTTGAGCTACAAATCCAGCTTGTGAGGTCAAACATATAATTTTAGGTTGACAGGTATTGTGATATTAATTCCTAGAAAATCCTATATCTAAAAGACACACAAGTACATTCTCTGTGTACATGTACATGTATGTGTATGCATATACATGCACACGCAATCACAATGGATTGTTTAAGTTTAAAAAGCAGCTGTTGTCCTGTACATAGCTTTGATCTAATTGAGGCTACCTGAGCAATAAATTAAAAGAATCAAAAAATATAAATTATATTTGTCTGCCATATCCCACACACCTGAAATACAGCTGTGGCAAGGGGGGCACAATTAACAGGGACTTTTATCTTGATAATACAGGCTACTACTTGGGTTTGTTTTCATCAATCAACAGATCTTATTGGTTTTGTTTCAATTATTTCAATTCTACCTGATAAAGTACTTAATGAAATAGATGTTGCTCTAAAACAAAAAACAACCAGATGCCTTCCCCTTTTACGGAGGCAGCAAGAAACTGAGTCACGTTTGAATTCTTTCACCTGATAAGCAAATGAGCAGCCAAGCAAGTCCAGACTTCCTAACGCATACAGCTTCCTTAGAAGCCCACTACAAGCTGTCTCCGCACAATCTCTACACCTGACTATGATTACAGAGCTGTAAGAGGTGTGACCCCAGCTCAGCTCAGTAAATCTGAGCCTGCTTTAAACAACCCGGTTTGGACACTGACAGCAACACTGCAGTGACAGCTCTGCATTTAGGGTAAGCTAGCCTTCCAGAAACCTATTTGGCTCCTATCCTAGTAAAAACCAAGCTACCAGCTTAAAATTAGCTTGGCTTACCTCTATAAACTGCAGGCACACTTCTAACTGTGGTATAAACTGCCTCCTGTGATATTGCAGGTCCAGAACTAGTGGACATCAGCAGGATGCACAAATAGCAAGAAGGAAGCAGGGACATAAGTCCTGATCAATTAAATCACATAAAATATCAGGTTCAGCTAAAAACAGAAAAACGGGCTTTCCAAAAGCATGATAAAAGCATAAACAGAGTTTTTTGTTTGACAGAATTCAGTACAGACTTGCCCTTTTCACCTCAACACAGTCAAAGCACACAGAATCCCCGAGTTAGAAATACATGGTGATGATAAAAGGTCAGCTCTGATCTCCAAAATGGGTTTGGAGGCAATAAAATTTGCCTCACAAGCTTAGGTGGCTTCATTTACACTGTAACTCATTTTTAACAGGCGTTGATTCTCTGCAATCTCCCTTGGGGGAAAGCCTTCAGCATTCAAGGCTTCCTGAGCTCAAGTAACTGCCACAATTAATTTAATGGGATTTGTTGTAAATGCCTTTTTCCCTGGTAACTTTTGTATCACTCTCTTATATCTGGTTTCAACTTCAATCTTTGTAATTACCAAGGGGACCAGACAGACAATTTTGTTTCCAATTCCTGCCTCTCAACAGGCATCAGGCACAAATGTTCCGAGCTATTTTCCTGCAGAATACCAAAGGACAGACCACACCTGTCACACCACAAACAGCACAAAAATGCATGCATGCAAATGTTCTTACTTCCCTGTCCATCTTCTCTGATCTTATTCCCCAGCCCTAAGGTTTTCCCATAAGGTCTGTGATTTATTAATATCAAGTACAACTCCTGAAAAATGCCATCAAATTTTCACACTGTGCAAAGTCAGCAAATAGATTCTAGAGTGACTAAAAATCAAAAAGTAAAGTAATAGCTTTCATCAGCAACAACACATCCACTACTTAGTAATCAGATAATTGACTTCCTGAGTATTAAATTAATAATAAATAGCTTAAAAAAAATAGCCTTTAAGAACTCCCTAAAAATTAACTCTTCATGGTTACCAACAAACAAGGTTTCACCTTCCCTTACTGTGCCGACAGTAAGTAACATACATTCCCTTAAAAGATGGAGAAAACCACGCTTGAATCAATAGATATTTTGTCTGCTCTACTGCTGTATTTTGAGCTCAGTACGTGGAATTACAGAAACACAGCAAGCCATGATGTAGCCCGTAGCAAATGTTAGTTAGCGCAGCTGGGCACAGTAGTCCTTCATTACAGCAAATAAGCAATAAATTCAACTAAAACTTCTGTGTCTAAAAACACCAGAGATCACTTTGCATTTCTCAAGCCCTGTGATGGTAAACAATGCCAATTGTTGTCTTCAAGAACAATAAGGGAGGAGGTAGCTTGAAATTCAGCCCTACAAGGCAAAACCTTGAAGAACGTGACCTTTTCCTACAATACACTGAAAGGCCTCCACGAAGTCCTTTGGTCCTTTCCTAAGAACCCAACTGACAGATTGCCATACACTACCAGGAAGATTTATTTCCATTTTTAATTAATGGTCACAATAAAAATATTTTATTTAGCTTCATGAATCCAACATTACTGTTAATTCAGCCCTTGTCAAGCAGAGCTTTGAAGTCTCTGTGGCACTTAGAGGTCTTGCATTTTGGCACAAAGAAATACAACTTTTCAGCAGGCAAAAAGCCCTTTATTTTTATATTGCCGTTTGTCAGTGTTCAAGTTCATATAATCCTTCAGTCCTCAAATAATACTTCCATATTTCTCAAGTTAAACTTGAAAAGCCATTTAAGTTTCCTTAAATAAGCAAAACCCAAATATCATCTCTAAGACTTTAACTCTATTCAACTTTCAAGTCATGACACAGTACAACAGAACACACGAATACCAAACCATATATATAACACACAATATGCACCACCTCCTATTCCATATAGCAGAATTGCATACTTCTATTTCATAGCAAGACACTTTAGCACAAGTATCTTGCTATTAGGTTTTTCATAAGCCTCAGCTAACTAATTCAGATGATAATGTGAGTCTGCTTTTCATGGAAATTCAGGTAGAGAATCTTTGCTGTATTGATTTAATCTTAGTACAGCAAAAAGGCTCAGTAACTACAAAGCAAAAGCCAAGAGACAGTTTTATTATTTTATGCTAAGCTGAACACATTTTTCTGAAAACAATGTGCTTTTTTTCTTCTAGTTCCTTATGATAATTCAGCATATTCTAATTATTTCTTAATACTCAGCTTGTATCTCCTTCACTTTGATGATGTTATCTCCTGCTACGCTATTTTTGGTACCTGTTGGGGGATGGGGGGGTTGTTTGCTTCTGTTTTGGGGGTGGTGGTTGCAGTTTTGCATTATGGGTGGTTTTTTCTTTTTAAATATGGTATTGTTGTTCCCATGCAAATGCTAGAAAAAGAATTCAAACAAGTGAATGATGCCAGCCCAGCTGACATTTATTTACAAGGAAATGTTTTTTCTAGTCAGAAGTAATAATACCTTCTTATAAAGAACTCTGCCAAATCTTGCAATAAATACAATTAGCAAGGACAATAACTTTGCTATGGTCCAGCGGTCGCCTTGGTTACTTGAACAATATTCTTCTTTGACTTCAGCTGCTTAATTCAATCGTGTGAGCCAGTGCTGAAAGCTGAAGATCTGCCCTCCCTCTCTCCAGCCAGGGGCCACCTTCCAGCTGCCCGCTTTCACTGCACTGACCTGTCTCCCTTCCCCTCCCGCCCAAGAAGGGAACTGTTAGCTTTCAGCCACATCTGTTTCCTACTCTTAGTGCATGACCACACCAGAGGAGAGAGGAGAAGTAGTAAGAGACAGGCCAAGCAGTCTCTACATCATCTACAAGTATGTCATGGTAAAGACCCAGCTGAATTGCAGTCTGAAATACATGCTACGTAATAAGGCAAACATGCCAAAAAGGTGTGAGAGGCAAGTGTATCTCAGTTCTCCTCTCCCTCTCACCCCATTTTCATAACAAAGGTAAGAGGCAACTTTGGTCACGCAAATAGGATGATTATTTTTGGGGGACAGTATTTGAATTCAATACAGCAAATGCTGTGTTTGTAGTTTTCACACTGGTGCTGTTGAGAGAGAAGCCTGACCACATCCTGTATCAGGACTTGAATCTAATTGATATAAATATGTCCATTGAAAAGCAAAAAGTTACATTCTTCAGAGTATGGTTTCAGCTTCGCAAATAAAGCAGGCTCTTAGTCCAGAGTAGCTGTAAAACAATTAACACCACAAAATGTCCTTAACTGATTCCTCATGGCAGTCTAGATTGTAGAACGACACTGACCTTGGCCCTCCACTTGTCAGGCTTGTTTTCCGTATGTCCAACTCCCTTATTGTTGCATAGCTTTAGGAAATAATTCAGTCTGGCTGTTTCCAGTGATGCTAGACTAAAAAGTGTTTGTCACTGGAAGTCTGCCTCTTATTTACAAAGAATGTACTCCTTTACTAGGGGGCAGACTTTGCGCTCTGACATGAATGCAGCATTCAAAGGCTGGCCTCTAACACAGAGCATTTTTGGAAAAAAAAAAAAAAAAGATTTTGTGTATTTGCTTTACTACTTTACATTGACATACCGGACAAAGTAACTTGTTAGCAACAATCTTGTTTCTTCATCTTGAAAATTCTCTTTCTCTCCTTTGCTAAGAAAAACACTACAGGAACACCTAAATGTGAAAAATAAATTTGAGTCCAACCAAAAAAGGAAGTCTGATCCAGACCAATGTTAAAACAAGTCATCTGACATATTAAAATGAAATTTTACAAGCCTATGAAGGTATGAAAGAGACAGAAAAGCAACGCTGAAAATACCCAAGAAATGCAAAATCTGCTGAATTTGGTCATAAAATCACTCTCATTGAAAAGTAAATGGAAACATTTAACTCAGAACAGCTTCACAGAATTTTAAAGTAGGTATTTAATCAGCATTTTCATTATATTGAGGAGACCTTTCTGGGTTGTGCTACCTGCAGCAATGTATGAAGACTACGAATCTAATTCACATTTTGGAAAGCCAGGGAACAGAATCATCAGAAACAAAAAAGACATACTTTAAAGCATCACAAAGTATCAAATAATTCTGCAGCCAAAGCTCTATGCCAGAAACTATGTTTTATTGTAGAGAAAACTACAGTAAACCTTAACTTTTTTCTGTTTCATTCTTCTGCTCTTGTTGCCTTCCAAGACCTTCTTCCTAAGGTATACCCAAAAGGCAGTTTGTAGGTGGGGAAAGTACGCACTTTCTGGCTCTGCAGACAAACTCATAGAGTTGTAGTGTGACATAAAGACAGAGGGGCCAGAGGTCTCCAAAGACCAGTGGCAGAACTAAATGCTCAAGCCTTTTCAAGAGACATATCTACAAGGTACAGCAGAAAGGTGCAGTTACACAAGATGATGGCAACTGTACTGGTTCTTTGAGCAGTAACAGCACTGTTAGTGCAGTGTTAATCCCAAATTGTCTCTACTACTACTTTTAGGGATCCTCGGCTTGTTTCTCTGTAAGGTGCTACACTGCACCATATGAAGTAGGTCTCACTCACTGCTTATTTGAGCATGTCCTAGTACTGTACTCCACATTTACATGGTATACAAATACTTTCAGCTTCCTCCTTGCCTTTCTCTAGGCACTGTGTCACTGTCCCAGAAAGCAAAACAGCATTTTAGGACAGAACAGAATTGTCTTGTACTTACAAAGGCTGCTTGTAGCAATTCTTACATGTTTTCTTATGCATGTGGCCATTGGATATTAGAAAAACTTTCTTTCCAGAAAGGGTTATCAAACATTGGAACAGGCTGCCCAGGGAAGTGGTGGAATCAACAACCCTGAAGGTAGACAGGTAGAAACGACAGGTAGATGTGGTGCTTAGGACATGGTTTGGTGGTAGTTTTGGCAGCGTTAGATTGATCGTTGGACATGATGATCTTGAAGGTCCCTCCAACCTGGATGATTCTATGATTCTATGACAGAAGCCCTCAAAGTGTAAATGACTTCCTCTATTTAACCAGGTATAAATTCCTATGCAAAAATCAGACTAGAAGATAAGCTTTACTACTTGCTTCACCAAGGACAACATTAACCATCCTTTTCCCTAATTCTGGCTATAATATTAAAAGAAGTCTAAGATGCAAAAGGGAGCCTGCAGGCAAGTTGAAAAAGTGCTTGCTGAACAATTCTTAATAGAAAATGTAAGTAAAGCAGAATAGCATCTATGGTGAGCAATCACCTGCTTCCTAACTCTCCTACACAGATGACTCAAGACAATCTATCATTGTTTTTTAGTTCTCAAAGAAATAGGGTCCCATTCTATTACATTTAAATTGTCATGTTTGTTTACAGAGGCTAAAACATTTGTTCAATCAGATACAAGATCAGATAGCTTGGGGTTATTATTGACGCATTTGCACTTCTTTTACTTTTGGAAACTGCTATTCTGATCTTTCTAACCACACATTGGATATGAAAAAAATACATATATATGTGCATATATATATGAAAGTATTGTATTTTAAGCAGAAACAATATAGATATTCAACATTGGTTAATATAATATAGGTACACTAGAAATATGCCAGTGTCTCATTTCTTTTCAGCTTGGACTTCCTGCATTGGCTGAACTCGATTTCCTCTTAAAACCATTTTCCCACTGATTTAATTTCAAAAGTAACTGAGTTGGGTCAAACTAAAAAAAAAAGTAAAAAATGTAGTTCTGATTGTATAAATATTTCCTTACTTTTGCATCAGAATTTTAATGCATTAATCCTGTCATGAAATATCCTACTTTATCACAGACATAAGCAAAACAGAGCAAGTGAGTAATAAAACCCAGCAATGTTACCTGAGGCTGTGCTTTTATTACTGTTCTCCACACCTCACCTCCTCCCCTTTTTAAGCTTGCTCTCCATTCACTCTTGGAGAACGAAAGCATGAGCTAAAGATTCACAGAAAACACCGTTTTATAGATCAGGTTGCAATGAAGAAAACCTCATTTTCCTCTATTTTTACTACTGACATTTTATAAAATAACTTGGTTTATAATACGCCTGTTTGAAGCAGAGAAAGATATCCTGCTGCTCGGAGTGCATTTGTATGAATAGAAGTAATCAGCAGCCTCAGCAGCCACGTTTATCCAAACAGTTCAGAGGAAGGCACTTCTCTTTTTTTTTTTTTTCCTGTTTTTTTTTTTTTTTCTTTCTTCTTTTCCCCGTTTGCATGTTTATGAAAACATATTCTGGAACTATTAGGTTTGGAAACACCCCACGTGCCTTTACTTGTTGGTAAAAGGGCACGTAAATGCTTACTTTTTAAAAGAGGTAACAGGTACATATGCCAACTCTACAGCTTCATATATTTCTAAAAGTAGCCATACCTACCAAATGAAGAAAACTGCTATTAAGTTGTCTTGGCATACAGTCTATTTACCTTTTCCTATCAGATCACTGGATATTTTCATTGTTTCTGTGTGTCTTAACTTTTCCAGTTCATTACAACAATTATCAGATTTTCAAGAAAGTTGTGTTGTTTTATGTTAGTTCGTTTTTTAACTCACCTCTGAGGAGGATGTGACTAACAAATGGGTTGACAAAAGCCAACATTTGTTGCCTGGAGCCTCATTACAGCTAAGCATATACAGCTGCTCTGCTCTTTACAGTTCAAAATGCATCAGACTTCATTCTTCAAAGACCAGACTTTGCACACTTGGATGTTTCTGGCAAGTCTAAGAGAACTAACCGCATTCATGAAGTTTACGAACATGCACACGTGTAAAATTACAGCCTTAGGATTCGGGGCTGTGGAGTGTGGAGGAAGATGGGACACGAGGGCGACAAAAAATCCCCAAACCCAAACATCACGAATAAAGCCTATAAACTATCCTTCTGGAGAACATATAGCATGCACTTTCAGTCAATCGATAAGGCGAGAAAAGAAATCCTCAGAGCACATATTATTTTTTACTGTATAAAGGCTTTTATGATCAAATGTGGTGATATTTTAGCTATAGTCAAGGTAGTAGGAAAAAAGCATGCTACAATGCATGGTTTAAAATCTATAGATATAGGACAGGAAAGACAACTGAACTACACGGAAACTTTTTAGTGTTTTTTTAAATAGGACTCCCTCCTGATCTTACTAACCAATCTGCTCTTTATTAAGGCAAGCTTTGCAAAACAGCTTTATCACTTCAGGCATAAAAAACCCCTTCATCTCATATACACTACCTTGGTGTAGTCTAAAAAGGTCAGAGAGCTATGAAAACTGACCTTTGACAACCTAAGCAGGAATTTGGCCTGCTTCCTTTTTTGTATTAGAGGATTTTAAGCAACAAAAGAATGTCATCTTTAAAAAAATAAAGATCAACAGAAGTCAGTAAAAAGAAATTCAAACTAATGCTGGGCTCCCCCTGAATGTAACTATGTTCTACTTATAAAAGTTTCTGAGGGGTTTTCCAATCTTCAAAACTCATCTTCTGAATAGTCACCAAAAATCAATCCAGACACAAACAGCTAACATAATTTTCATACATCTAATCTAGTATTTACAACATTTTTAAATTTTTTTGTACTAGATTATGAAGCCTTCATATGTACTCAGTGTTATCCACACCAGTATGTACTTGTTAGAGCCATGCTCATCTAAGTTTTTCACATTATAATATTGCCAACAGCAATCTTTAAAAAAAAATCATGTATCAGCACCTCTCCCAAAACACTAGTTCCACAATTCTGAGCTACTACACATTTAAGCTAACTGACAATCTCTGTTCATCTTTTTTTGTTTCTGAAGCCTTTGAGATTCATATTTTCAAGCTATTTTTCCAGAATCCCAAAGATGAAAGCAGGCAGTATTATACAATCATGGGATTTTAAGGAAGATATCAAACACTGTGTCATTTTTTTTTCTCACAGTTCTGTCATGAGATTACATTTACTCTTCTTTCTCACATTGATTCCTATGCTGCTTCTCTTTTCTCCTTCACCTTTCTCCCTTACCTTCATTTCTTTAGGTTCAAGATGGTATAAAGAAAAGTCACTGTGTTCAGAACTCATGAGCAGTTGCAGGACCTCATAACTGACCCTACTGGACTACATGACTGCCTGAGGTCCCTTCCAACATGAATATCTTATGATTCTAGGAATGGATATGTTGCAGGTACTAAGAGTGCTAAACATCTTGCTCAAAGAGCAGGTATCAAAGCAAACACAGTACAGCAGACAGATTCGTTACAGCTTTATAACAGTGGTGGTCCTTTAAATTTACATCTCCTGTCCTCACCTTATCTCCTTTGTTGCTGCTTTTTGCCTTGATCTGCCAATTCTTTATGTGCCCAAACCCATCTATCACTTACAGCAAAGTGTTTGGACAAGATGTGAGGAGGAAAGCACATCAATACAAACCTTAAGAAGTGAAAGACTACAAAATTTTTGGGGAAGAATAAAGGAAAGGGAAAAGCAACCTCTGCTGTGCTAAATGTGAAAAAAAGGTCTCTAATCCCAAAAGGTGTGCTGTTTTACCTGTCCACAATACTATACCAAAGCTCAGCAACATCCAGGCTTGTGAAGTAGGGGCTGCTTACTTTCTGCAAAATTTCTTCAGATGAAGATGGCACTACCTGACGAGACAAGAATCAAATGGTTTCTTTATCTCTCACAAGCCTAATATACTGACTGGCAGCTACTGTGTTGCTGAGAAAGGGGAACAGCTACTTCCTGCTGAATTCAGTGCTTACCAGGGGCTAAGAGCAGTTTCTCTTGCAGAAACAGGAGAGCTCCTTCCCCAGCAGGAACCAGAGATGGGCCCCTGCTGAGGTCCGAACAAGGGCCAGAAACCCCTGTCATTCATACTCACAGCTGTTCAGCAGGATTTTGCCTTCAGGGAGACCAGTTCTCAGTAGTTAAGAGGAAGCCTATCCACTACGCATGCAGGAACATAGCAGATCTCCCTTTCTGAGCTCCTTATGCTGAATATCTATAACTGATTGCTAAGGAAAAGGCAAGAGCCTCTGTACAGTATGGAATAGTGAATCACAAGCAGTTGAAGACAAGACCAAAAGACACCTTCTAATATATATCATAGCATTAATTCCCACCACAGCCTCTAAATAGGTAAAAAACATATAAATATTAGGTATATTAATAATTTGGATGATTCCTGTCTCTGATTTGCTTATCAATAAGAATGAGAGAGTCTGAACTAATAATTCAGAAACAGGAAAAGCTGGCTTAGAAAACAGACATGATTCATTTGGCCCTTACGCATCAGGCAATTGAACAGCTGGCTGCTAGACAAACAGCAGTACTTTCAGCTTAACTTTACACCTCATGTCTGTTTACCGTACAAAGGTTAATGGCTGGAGGCTCCAAAACATTTACCCTGATTAAAAGTAATTTCATCCTTGAAATTTCAGCCCGCGTTTCAGTCATTACAAAAATTGTCCCACACTGCAAAGGGTTTGATGACCAATTCATAATTCATTGACATTTAAATACACAAATAACTACATCATTTCACAATGGCTGGATATGACTTCCAAACAAAGTCATTCTAGTTGCACATGGAAAGGCCAAGGTTAAAGATTTCTATCTTGTCTGATCTACACTGCAATTATCACAGCAATTATAGCTTGATCCTGTATAAATCTCCCGTTTATGAAAATTTTAGTCAGTTCAAGCAATTTTACTGTATTAAATGAGTGTCTGGTATTTGTGTGGTTTATGTTAGTTAAGAGGGCTGAAGAAACATTCAAGAGTTCATAGGAAATATAGGAATTACACAACTCCATCATAAGGTTTTAATTCAGCAATAGTAACTGCTTCAACACTTAACTGTTTTTCTTTCTTTTTTTTTTTCTAATTAATTTTCTTACCAAAGTTGGGGAAGGGGGTATCAAAATGAACTGCATTTTAGACAGTAAATGCAATTAATTCCTTTGAATACCTAGCTAACTAGGATGTTCTCTATACAGTTTTGACGTGAGTCACCAGCTTTCAGTAAGTGCTCTTTTAATCTCTGATGCTGAAGGTCAGTATCTGCTTCTGCCAGGTTACCAGTCTACCACTGTAAATGCTGATGATCAACATTAAAGTCTGTATAACCTCCAGAATTGCCTTCCATAATAAATAAACTTTTGTTATAAGAAGTACAAACAACATATTTTTTAAACAAATATTTTCAATTAGCATTTCTCTTTCCATAGTCTTTTCCCTCCAGTGCTGTCTCATACTGCAAACACAAAATGAATAAGCCACAAACAGCTGAGACAGCAGTCCTTTAGCCATAATTAAGTTCCTGTTACTGAATGTTAGCTGTACAATTTTGCAGGTAGCATACCACAGCCAAGTACGGTTCCCGAGTAGTCCTTCGATATATTTACGGTGCTCTGGGTAACCAATTTGGGTCAGAACCAACATGTTTCACCATACTCAGCTTTGCCTTTGAGGAGCTCTGTAGCTATATAAAACCAGACCCCTTGTTAAGCAACTTTGGCTTTTACTATTATGAAAAAAAACAGGCTTCATAACAAAGGTATTCATAAAGACAGTCCATTGGTAACTCCGCTACCTTTAGAGCTGTAATAGATATGTTAACTATCCACACTAATAGAACCAGGGCATTTTGCAGAACGGTCCTGTTCAAACTGTTCCTTTTCATTGCTGTCAATAATCCAAACCACCCATTCAAATCCTTCCAAATTAGGTAAAGCACAAATTGACTATAATCAGCACAAGCTAATTAGAATGCAGCAGAAGACAAACCAATGAAATGAACANTTAATAAATAAAAAATAATGGTGTGATCATCTGGATCATACTTCATAGCAATAGTCATCCATTATGAAAAAATGCTACTTTACTATACACTTTATGACAGAAAGATTGTGAAGTTAAACAATCCTGCCATAAATAGAAATTTTTCATGACGAGTCAAAAACATGCAACATGCAGACAATAACGTTGTACATCAAGTTTATAAAAAGAAAACGGAATAAAATTTCAACATGTTTTAATGAGTTTCTGAAGGACTACACGAGGGGAAAGGCCTCTCAAATAACACAGAAGTGTCAGCTTATGCTACACAGCACTTACAAATAAATACATTCCTTGGAGATTTTCAGAGCAAGTATAAAATACCAATTAGAGATAATTTTCAGAAAGCTGCCTAAAGATAGAAAATATTTTAATTCTGGTTAATCCAATGTTAAATCACTTAAGAAACAGTGCTGAAAAGGCTAACTGTGCATACTGTTCTCCACTACAAACATACATGCCTTTGACAAGAGAGCAAAAGACAGTCTTTCCTTACTGATATTATAAGAAATAAAAACATCCAAGCTTGCAAAGATTGTCACAGGTAAACTCATTTTCCTGAAATCCAAAGCAGAGGCAAAAATCGAGTTTCCAAGACAGTGGATATATACAATTGGCACTTGTTGCCTTATCAATGGTTCTAATAACAAAAAGCTCCTTTTACTTGTGTCTTAAGCAGCCTTTTTCATTATTCTTATATAGTTTATGGAAGCAAATAGCCAGGAAAATCCATAAATCCGTTCAATCACTTTTGAAACACAGACTGGGATTTAAATGGAAAAAAAAAAAGTTAATGAAACTGTGGGCACCAGTCCAGTACTGTACTCCAGTCCCCTAGGCTTTACATGTAAAGAACATTAGGAAACAAAGACATTATTTCATTTGGTCCTTCCATAGCAAGAAACTCTGAACAGCTGGCTGCCAGGCAAACAGCAGTACTTTCAGCTTAACTTTACACGTCACTTCTGTTTACTGTATAAACTATCAGCATACTTAAGGCCATCCAAGTAAACAGTAAGGTCACCCATAAACTTATTTCCAGCATGAAAACTCTATCAATTAGAGAAAGAAATGTATGATAGTATCTCCCTACTCTTTATGTCAACACTGAGTTCTTTGCAGAAGGGAAAACATTAGCGCATTTCTCTCCTTCATCTCCCCAATATATTTTAATTACTTTATTATACTTGAACAAAATTAGACAAGCACTTTTGAAGGGATGGAGAGAGACAGAAAAATTGGGTAGCATGGACTGAAGTAATTCAAACAGTTTTCTGAATTTCCATAAATATTTCAGAAATTGATCTGAAGCCAACAGAAATGAAAAATTATGAACCCTTTTCCAACAGAAATTAATCAGCGCAGTCAACTAAACGAAGACTTAGGCTAAAGAAACATCTGCCTTCAGAAAGTTAAAAAGAAAATATATCTCCTACTAATTGCCAGAAGGCAGGTTCATCGAAACATCTGCCTTAATGAAAAATACACGACTAAACACAAGAAAATAGTAGAAACATGACATAGTTCAAGAGTAGTACAGAACATAAACCTAAGATTTTTAAACAAGCTAATATTTGTGTAGGGTGTTGTGTAGAAAATGGTCTCTGACACAAACTTTATATTGCCAGCACAACGCCAAAGGAGCCAGAAGCTGAAAACGTACAAAGAAAACAGCACAACAAATCATCACAACAATGTTTTTTTGGATAAGACCTCTGGAGTTATTCTGGTACAAGCTCCTGCTCCAATTACAGCTACCATCAAGACTTGGTCAGGTCTTGCCAGGTCTTAAAAAACCCCAAGCGTGCAAAAACCACAGGCCCCTGGGTAACCCATTCAAGTGCCATACTGCCCTTCTAGTACAAAAATCATCACATAGAATTATTTTTCCTTCATCAATATCACTGTGGATGCAGAGTTGTGGTACTGGAGAACAGAGAGATACATTTACTGTATCATCATCATTCAATGCTGATGTAGAAATTGACGTAATAGGTCACCCAGTATCTGTGGCTATAGACCTCTTCACCACCTAATATATTGTGCGTATGAAGCTAAGACAGCAATATAGTCCCCTACTTCAGAGTCACTTCAGATTGCGGCTAACAGTTTGCCTTTTTTGTTATCCTATTTTCCTAAGTTTTCCTATTCACAAGCTCCACACAGAAAAATCTGCAAGATTCCTACCGCATCCCATTCTACCTACAACATAGACACTGAGGCAGAATTATTTCTCTGAACCTATAACTGTGTGTGGATCTGAGAAGGGAAGATCCCAGTAACACAGGTCACCAGGAAATCAAAGCTCCTCAAAGTAGCTGAAAGGAACTGAGAAACATGAGGACCCTTCACCTATACACAGGCACCACCTACGAGAGCACGGCACATACAAACTCCCACGGTATTTCTGAGACCGAAGTCCTGCAGATTCTTACGCCCTTATATACCCACCTCACAAGGCAAGCGTTCAAAGAAGAGCGAGCTAAACAGGTATTGACATTGAGAGCAAATTCTCCTCAAGGATAAAGACATACAAGTGCTTTGACAGTAACTAATACAGACACAGCATAGCACACAGCCTAACTTACAGAGAAAAGTATCCTCAAGTAGATTGATATTGTTATACAAATATAGTCCTTAAAATGGGTGTTTCTGGTATACCAGTAGGATTATTTTGAGGCTATTTGATGGGATTATTTTCTTTAAATTAAACCACTTCTTCAATACACCAAACTGAAAAGAAAGCAAGCCAGAACAAGCATCTCTATACTAAAAGAATTATATTTCAATTACAGGGAAAAGTGTTTCTTAGGAGTATCCACAACTGAGTATTCGGCAATTTTAAGGGGTATTTTTAATTACAAAATCCAAGAAAACCTGAGCTGTGATAGTAACCACAACCTCCATCATGTACCTGCATAATGGTGCATATTGGCAGAGAAGTGCAATATATAAATAGTCCACAGTCACTAAAATCTGAGGATGGAAGACAAAGTAATCGCTGGTTTTCAATTCATTCCCCCTCTTGATAATCAACAGCCCTTGTAAAGCCCATTTCTTCTCTTGTATTGCACCTTTATGTAAAAAGATAATAATCACGACGTATGATTCTAAATTTACTCCTGCAGCAGTCGCTAGATGCCTTATGAATGGACTACAGACTGCATTCCATCGGATATGATTTCTCCATAAGGCTGTTTTGGTTAATGACTGAAATATTACAGGGTTAGGTTTGTTTTTTTTTTAATTAATTATTACTGAGTTGAAAATACTAAGAAAAGTAATTGAAAAAAAAATGAGTTGAGCACTATGCTCTGTCCCTCTCTGACACACAATGAAATTAAATGGGAAACTAACACAGTATGGAGCACTTGACTATGCAGCATATTTGTGATTCAAAAATGAAAGAATACGCTAAGTAAAGTAAGAGTCTTAAAATTTATTTCTTTGGCTTTGTGTATATTGCACAGTAGCAAATCTAACTGAATTACCTTAATGAACAACATAAAATTAAAGCTGTGATTCTACCAAAGCTCTTGTTGCTCATTTTTTACACGACCTCAACAGAACTATTTCTACATTTAGACAAAGTACACACATGGTTGCAGTAGGGAAGAATAAGCTCTACAAGTCACCGTAAAAATTAAAATTACTAAAAAAAACCCAAACCCCAAACCAAAACCAAAACAAAGTTTCCTTATTTCTTTTTAACTAATTTAAGAAACTACTTTTTTTTTAAGCAGGCATTTCCCTATGGTATTTATTAAAGTGATGAACAACTTAAGCAAAAAAAGCTCAACATTCATAAAATGCCTTGAGGTAGATGAGATATTACCTAATTATTAGAGATTAACTTATCCTTGCAGGATCTTCAGAAAAAAATATGGCACAAAATTTGCTCATGTCCCTGAAAAAAAAATCATGAACAGATATGTTCATATAGACCAGCATGTTTTGAATTTGACACAAACCCAGGTAAAGCTGAATCTACAAACAACTAGTGCGTTCTGCAGAAAGTTACTGCAGTGATTTTCAGCCCTACTGTTTGCCATTGCAACAGCTACAAACCAATCTTTAAACAAAATTTCTGACCTTATGCCTCTAATAGGAGTGCAACATTCATAATCTCTGCCATATGTTCTGCTTGCTCTGTACAAACAAGAATCAATTGTGGCTGTAATCTGTCACAGTTAAAAACATATAGAGATGTAAAATGCACGTATTAACATGAAACAAGAAAAAAAGGGGGATACAAATATAACCTTTGTTTACAAAGCAATTAAGATCCAAAATGTCAAGAAAGCTTGATTGAAGGTATGGTTTATTTTCTGCAACACATCTTACTTAACATCATCCAAAATAAGTTACAGAGAACTCATAATTCCAACATACATCAAGTGGGATACAACTGGGCCAAAGCATCCAGTAGCAAGCACAAGCAGCGGAATGTCAAATACGTGCTGCAGATAAGATGGAAAGTAATCCATTTGGCAGATGTTTATTTGAATAGCATAGAACACAGGATTAAGAACTATTCTGTCTCAGCTCAAATTGGGTGGGGTTTGGGTTTTTTTGTTTTGTTTTTAGAAAAACAGATTATTTTAATGAAGAAGTGATTTCCAGTCTTTCAAAGAGATGAGAGTCTAGTGAAGAAACTATGGCAATGCTTCACAAAAATTGTACAGCAATAGATTATGCTCAAAAAATACATTACAGAATATAGGGACACTAGCAATTTTGAAAGATGGCTACATACCCATTTATGTTTGCTTTCATATTTTAGATAAGGTAAACTGAGAGGAACCACATGAACAAAATTTATTTCTATTGTCAAAGGTCCTCAAAACTGATACCTGCCTAGCAGTCTATGGTTACTTCACATACATCTGAAATACAAACCTGAATTACAAAGAATGAGAGTCTAGCAACGGGCAAGCAATGGAGTGCTCAAATGAGGAATTTTACTGTTTACATTTATACAATTTAAAAAAAAAAAACACTAGAATAAAAAATGAGTAATTTAAGAAAGCATGAAACATCCACTTGATTTGCTCAAAATGCATCCACCTCCCTCAAAAACTAGCACCATTAACAAACAGTTTACAAAGAGGTCCAAAACTATCTGACCCACAGTCTATCACAAGAATGAGAGGTCCTGAAAACCTGGAGAAAAAATATGGAACAAAAAAGTTACCACAATTTTATGTGCCAGACTTATTTTCAAAGATTTTTGAGTGAGTGTGGCGAGTGGTGTGACAGAGAAAATAAAACTCTAAGTTTAAAGTGACTAACGAATGAAATGCCTTATTTAGAAACTATCAGTCTGAAGTCACAGGATCTGCATGTAAGATTTGGGATTTGCTTCCACATTTCCTACATTTAAAGCATAGTGACATTTATTTTTGCTTACTTCCAGTTTGCTAGAGAAACCACCAAAGAATGCAAACAATTTCAGGATTAGCACACATAGAAAAGCTGTACATCTACTTTATGGTTAAAGGGCCAAATCAGCTACAAGTATAAATTCAGAAGCTGTTCAAGAGTAAACAGTCTTTCTTAACCCTTGATTCTAAAAATTACATAAAAAAAATAACACTAAACCCCCTGGCTACAAGACTTGTCACAGTACTTGCTTACAGTTTTATATTTCCATTACAAATAAGAAAGAAACATATCCATATACGGTGATCCATAAACATAATCATTTTAAAGCATGTCATAAATATCGTACAATACATTTTTATACTAGAAATAATTTCTTGCTATTTGCTTGATATAACACCACACTGGTCAGTAACAAGTTTCTAGATTACAGTTCAATTAGGCCTGGAAATCCCAACTCATTATTTTGGAAACCATTTACATTTTTCTCAGGATTTCATAGAGTCTTCAACAAGCACAGTCTAAATTCTTAGGCTATGAGTTATTGTAGAGCTAGATCTATGAATTCCAGTATTAAGGAGCTGTGCATTTCAAATTAAGCCATTTAGTGAATTTTATAGGACTGCCCACATTTTCCTGAATCTTCCTCCCTCCCTTAAACCTTAAAAGTGAAAAAATGGGAGAGGGAAAATTATTCTGAAAACAGTTAAATCCCACACTCTAGCCCAGCCACAACATTCAGAGTCCAGCATGATTAAAATATATTCATTCATTCTTACATTACTACAATCCTACCTAAAGTTTCAGTTTCATTTGAGGAGAAAAAGATGGGTCATTGGCTAGTATACTAACATGGAAGCAGAGTTCAGGTTCTGGCTATTTCATTTCTCTCTTGTAGACCTCCTCAGGCACATCAGCTAAGCCCAGTGCCTCAGCTGTTATGTGGGTACTACTGTTGTCCCATGTCACAAGTCAGCTCTGAATTTGAACAGCTGAGAAGCTATAAACTAGATACAGCAGTGACATAAACGTCTACAATAGAACGATATAATTAAAAGTGTTTCCACTTCCAGAAGAAACTTGTGAAAGAGCTATGTTGGAAAACAACAACCAAGGAACAACTACACTGCAACAACCCACTCATCAGAGGGATTTTTAAGGTACAGGCAATTACAAGAATTTCAGAGGCTGCACAAACAATGAGAAAAAATGCAACAATTTGATACTATAAAGCAAATAGGAAAAGAGATTGATGAACATTACAATAGCTATCTTGTGGTATTTTCTATTTTCTTTTTAAGCTCCACATATGCTAAAAGACTAAACACATATCAATCCACCTCCGCCTGTGCTGCTACGCCTTCCTCCTCTTCCACTAAAAAAAAAAAAAAAAAATCACTAAGTAGTAGAAGCTAAATCCAATCAATTTTTTCTGGAAAAACAGAAGTCATTAATGAGAAACATTAAAAATGTACATCCCTGTGATTATATTAATTGAATACATACAGAGATATCTATGTAATTGTCTCGCAAATAATTGCAACTACCTGGATAAAGACATAATGAAGACTTGCTGCCGTAATACATACATTTGGTTCAAAAAAACAAAACCAAAAATTAAAACCTCTTAGTATTACCTTGGGTTTCTCAATTTACTGATTTACAGTAATCAGAGACGCAGTTATCTCAGCCAAATTATTTCAAAACCAGTCATATTGCTGAATTATTGTCAAAAGAAATAAAACAGTACTTTTTTATCTTATTCCAAAGTTGGGCTCAAAATGTTTTCATAGAGAATGTGAGAAACAAATTTGACAGTAATGAGATGGTGAAATTAACAGACTGACCATACATCCTTTCAGATGTTCAACATTGGAAGTGAAGAAGGACTTGATATTAAAACTGAGATACCCATAACTCTCTGCTGAGTTCTACATCCTTATCTTTTCTTCCTTAGGAAATTACTCTGGAAATGAACCAAGTGAAATCAAAGTACAATTCAATATATGGAGGAAGTAGCAGAATCAGACTCTTCTAGGAAGAACAAGGGACAGATTCTCCAGACAACAAGCTCTTCTGGGACAAGGACTCTAATTATGGGTACATGCAGTATTAAGCACAAGAAAGAATTCTAGGTCAGGTGGAAGTTAAACAAGTTATTAAATCATGCTTGAGTGCTACTACCACCGGACCAAAAATGCAGCTTCCTCATATTGCAAAGTATTTATTCAATATCACCCGGAGGGCTCAAAGGACACTTCTAATTCTGCGTCCG
>VZSZ01003316.1:223179-256553 GCA_013398815.1 Ibidorhyncha struthersii | reverse complement strand
TTGTACTGAAAAGCTCCAATTGAGATTACATGCTCTCTATCTATAGCACTGTCTATAGCCCAGTCAGGTTTCAGGTGTCCTTTCATAGCTGGCATAGCAGTATCTAGGCACAAGGTCCAAATTGTGTGCTAATTTGTCACAGATACAATAGCATGCCAATGTCTAATTCAGATCAGACTTGTACTGTAAAGAGATCTGGCAGTAAAACCATTGCTTCTGTTGAGAGACTTAAGTACTACAGGAATACAAACAACAGAAAAGACCCTGGCCTTAGAACTCTGCAGACCAACAGATGTCTACCAAGATTAGAAAGCTAAAAATAAGCAAATACTCACAAACTGGAAATGAAGGAAATCCCACCAAAGCCACCCATGACTAAGGTCACAGAATCCCAGAATGGTCAGGGTTGGCAGGGACCTCTGGAGATCATCTAGTCCAACCCCCCTGCCAGAGCAGGGTCACCTACAGCAGGTTGCACAGGACGGCATCCAGGCGCGTTTTGAATGTCTCCAGAGTGGGAGACTCCACAACCTCTCTGGGCAGCCTGTTCCAGTGCTCTTCCACCCTCAAAGGAAAGAAGTTCCTCCTCATGTTAAGATGGAACTTCCTGTGTTCATGTTTGTGCCCATTACCTCTTGTTCTGTCATTGGGCACCACTGAAAAAAGACTGTTCCAATCACAGTGATAGGTCTGAGACAGTCTCTCTTCTCTACCTGGATTATTCTCCAGCATTACACTGTAGGAGTACAACGCAGTGCTCTTTTCAACAGAGGACACCTTAAAATCATGCCTTCAAGAAGACACATGGCACAAGAACAAACAGAAAACAGAACTAAATGAACGTAACTAAAATCTTTTTCAGTGTTAGCATTGTTGCTTCATCCCTTTTTCCTTTTTGCTAAATATAAAAGTAACCTTTTTCAAGGTCTGGAGGACACTCTTCACACCAGACTACTAACAAATAAAATTAGTTTAACTTCTCACTGCAGAATGAGCTAAACTTTTTCTTAATGTGAGAGGGAAAGCATATTGATTTCAGAATCAAAAGAATTGTCTTTTATTGAACACACATCAACACCTGTGAACAGCCATCTTTGGTGAACAACAGCCTTCAAGCAAACTGTTATCTTTTGCTTTTGAGAATAAAAATTCTCCATTATTCACACTACCAACTGTACCTATTTTTTAAAAAATCCACTGAAGTATCTAGCCAGAGTACGTTTTAAAATGTAGTCATCAAAAAGAAAGAGCCGCGTTGAGAGAATGTGGAGGAATATAGATACTGCAACCTCTAAAGAGCAGTAAAAAAAAGAAATTTCATTCACGCTTAGATTTGTAGCAGTAATATGAAGCTTGTTAGAGGTAAAGACAGTAATTCTCTCTATTACAGCTGACAAGATCTAAAGAACATAAGTCAAAAAAAGCCCAAATCATCAATTTAAAGTAAGAAAAACACTAGAAATTTATCTACATTAATGTTAAATTTGTCATTACAGTCCACAAAATTTACCTTGCGCGGCAAGTCTGGTTTTCAGGCTTACCTATGTGTATTTGATACCGTGGTTCATTTTTCAAGTTACTACTTCTGAACAAAGATTTAATTACATTATTTTCTCTGTATGAGGGCAAATGAGCTACAAACACCAAATCCCTACTCACAGTATTGAAATATGCATTTTGAGAGCAGGCAACACATATATAAGTAGCTTCTGTTGATGATACAAAAACATATGAATGATATAGACAGATAAATAAAATTTCAAGCAAAATATACCCAATATTACTACAAAACACAACAGAAATATGAGGCATGATTGAAGGTATTATATCTATAAATTGCCTTATTTCTTGCACAAAGTAAGCCTGCCACACTGCAAATAACAGCACTGTGTTCTTTCCTAAAGATAGTGGCTAGTTAAGTCCCACTGAAGTTGCACTGAAACACATGAACCCACCCAGGATGCAGCATGAAATGTTAGCTTATGAAAATCCATGACATACAGCAATATTTCCCAACGTCTTTAACTGATGAAGGATAGGGAAAGGAAGCCAGTTTCCATATGCATTTACAAACTGACCTAACTTTCAGTCCAGACTTCAAAATACCAGGTTCAAAGTCTAGGACAACAAGGAAAGTTTGTATAAAACAGAGAAGTTTAAGAGTGCGTCTTTATTTTTTCCAGCATACTCTTCCTAACAAAGGAAGGACTGCAGAAAACATGCAATGCAACTAATAGCCAAGAACTTTGTCCAGTGTAGCATTTCTTCACGGAAGCACTCAGTTTATACTGCTAAGAGGTATATCAGCCTCTGGGGGTGGGGGGATGTTGGTTTGTTTCTTATTCCTTGTCCCTAAAAATGCAAGAACACAGGAAAGATCTGCAAATGGGATATTCAAAAGTATTTAAGTAGATTTAAGAGCACTTCACCAATCAGTCGAATTAGAAAATTCCAGGTAGAGTGTGCTGATGGAATGACTAAATGAATACTATTTCAACCGGTCTACTCACAATACTTACACAAGTGATTTAAAGATCAACACAAAGACCAATTACTCAGTGACAGATCTGCAAAAGTTTTAAAGTAACATCCTGGAACAAACTGAAATAAAAGCATCATACCTCTCTGTTATCTCTGGATTTTTAGATTAATGTTCCACAGTAACACAGGACAAATTTTATTGCTTCAATTAGATCTGACTGATATTAAGACTAAGATTATTCTCCAATTCTTCTACACTTACATGACAATTATACAAACAGCTGAATTTCCTACTTGCCTTTGCTATTCAATACTTTAAAAGTTTCTAAAGGATGTGAATGCCTTTTGATATTGTTATGGTAAAATGCCAGAAATTTGACATGAGACATGCGCCAAAAATTAAATTTTCAGAAGCTATTCCAGACCATCTGGAGAACATGCATTTCAAGTACAAAATAATTAATACCACCTTCACTAAAACACTAACCAAACAGTAGTCTGGCCTTTCCTTTATGCGATTAAAAGCTTTGAAAGTATCAGACTACTCACAACAGATTATGAATCATGCATAACAAAATAATTATACTTTTTTTTTTTTTTTAACACTCTTAGGTTTGGGGTTTTTTCTTAAACATAGCAGTGCCCTCTTCCCCAAAATTGCTGATTAGAACTTCAAATGCACAACTGTGGCCTAAGAACTCACATCCAGGAAGAGCTAAAATGAAACTCTTGACCTTATCCAATATGGAATTGTATCCAAATCAAGTAATACATTCATGGTTCTTAACATGGAAATCTAAAAACGCTGGAAGTGCAGATGGCAACCATAAGTAACTCCAACAGACAGAAAAATTCCTCCTTATCTCATGTTTTGTCACAAATGATTTATGGATTGGAAACAAAATCTGTACCTGAATTCTGCAGCAGATAAAGATTGGGGGATAGAAAAAGAAGGTATATGCAGCCACTTGTACAATGCTTACCTTTAGGAGTACACACAACACCTGTGTTTCTAGCAGAAACATTAGTTTCAAAGTATGCTTTATATACACAAGCCTACTGCATTGCCTCCATGAAATATGTTGTAATTCAAACTCCTTATAAAATGGCAATAAAGAGCTTACAGAAATTCACTAATGCCGCACAAAACTTGATAGTACCTCAATAGTGTTATGCTTTTTACATTACAATGAGGCAGTCCTGCCCCCAAAACGTACAAAACTCTGACACTGCAAAGTAAGGTTGTTCAAATCATGTTTGCCTACATTTCTGAAGGAAACTGTGTAGTGTAATAACCATAAAATAAACTTCCATTTTATTTACATAAAATCTAGGCAATTACAAACTCTGGAAACAACCAGTAGCCTTAGAAATATCTCCTTAAGGATATTAAATACTAAGTACGAGAGATGAATAAAGTTTCAGTAATCCAGTAAAATAAGAAACTGAGAATTAAGAACACAGCTTGAATTATTTTTCACAAATAATCTAACGAGTTCTCCAAAAACCATTACAAAAAAGACAATGTAAACCATCTATGAAATATTTCAACTTCCAGCAAATACTCTCCTCCTTCCCTCCCAAATCAATAACAACGTTTTTAAAGAATCTCTCCCACAACAAAATATGAGTGAAGGTCAATAAACCTGAGTGAGAACAACATACAAATTCTTTTGATATGTTTGCAGCATCTTGTTACCAAGGATGAGGAGAAAGAGACACACTCAAGCTCAGTCTCAGTCGTTCTCTGGGCTGCAGTCTTTTCTGTGCCCAAGCACAGAAACTATACTTTCGTTCTCACGTTTAGTTAATCTTCTGATCTTAACTTCTGTGTAATTTCTCAGTGCCTACATTTCTTTTTTTGGGAAGCAAGATTATACCAAGAAGAGGAGTTGTGAGAGGTTCAATTAAGAGAGAGAATCTTTTTTGACTTGTTTCTGGGGAACATCTTCAAATGTTTGCACAAGCTAGACAGCTCTTTTCACATTCTGACTACTGTCCTCCCCTCCTAATGAAGAGGGTCACATATTCTCATGTGCTCAGAGTGCTGCTACAAAAAGAAACATTACTGGTTAGTTGCTTAAAATTCACCTCTTTACATCCTTTCATTTGCCTACTTTTCTTCTTCTACCATATCAAACAAGTTATTTGTCTTTCCTCTGAACTCCAGTCATAACCTAGCCTTCAATGCTACCACCTTTTTCAATTACCAAAATGTTGGCTCTTGAACTGTGGCAGCATTTATTGATCAATTAAAAAAAATAATTTTAAATCACTTGCACAATTCTTCTCATCTATCAGGAAAAAATTTTCAGAAATTTCCATTGAGATCCTCATTCTCTTACAAACATCTTCCCAGCATTCTCCTTTATCCCCAAATATATGAAACCAGAAGAAGTTGAGCTGATCAACTTTCTCTCTCTGTCACTCCCTGCTCAGCTGTAACTTCTTTTCTTAGACTTGAAAACAGTCAAGACAGAAGGCATCACTCTGCTATGTGTTTACACAGCATCTAGCACAACAGACTGCAATTATTGCTTTTGGGTCCTACTCCAACACAACAAGTATGTCAGCTGTTAAAACATCAACTCTAATTTGAAGGAAAAAAAAATATTTTAAATCAGTTTTTCCAACAGGTGGTCCCAGGTTTTAGGATTAGAGGCTATTGAGCCGAGAACTGTCACATAAACAGCATCTTTCTCTTGGGTGACTTCTTAGTCGCAGTGCACAGCTCCATCCATCCAGGTACAGTTTCTTAACCAAACAGATTTTGCTGCCCTCCTGTGGCCTGTGGATTTTAACACACCAGTGCACGAGCAAAACAGCCAAGAAAAACTGATTCCGCTGGACCAGTTCACACTTTTGTCTTAAAGACAGACTGCACAGCTCAACATTACACTTTGAAGAAAGTAAAACAAGCCAAAATGCTGTTGCAGAGGTAACCAAGGTCTCCTGATGCCTCTGTATGAAAGGACTGCTTAGGCTTTGTATCAGAAATACAGAGATCAGTCATGCTCACTTAACAATTGAGCTGTTTAAATTTAAAACTCAGCTGTTCCTCTGTCACAATGCGTAGAAACCAACAATGTAAGCGACCTATAAAAATACTGCAAAGAAAGGGAAGAAAAGCTAGCTTTAAATCCTTGTGTCAATTATGCTACATAGCTAGATGAATTATGAATCCTCATACTCTCAGATACGGCAAATGGATGACACGTGAAATACCTACAGGACACAAGCTGTACAGTGGTTACACCCTATCATCGATGGAGTTGGGATTTGAGTCTAATGAGAAAACATATAGAACAATCTTCAAATAAGCAGTGAAGACACTTTATAGCAAGAAATACCAGAATGCTGAAGCAGATTAACTATATCTTTTGAAGACAATGCTGGTGCTACAGAAGTTCAATTTAAATTGTACAGCAACTGGAATACTAAAATATTAGTATATTCTGGGGGAAAAAAAATAAATCGTGAAGACTAATGTCATCAACAATTTAACTTTTTATCCAATAGCATATTCAGAATATTTGGACACAAATAAAGGCATTTACTTCTCCTGTATCTTTGTAATTAATACAAATGTGCTAATGCATATGGAATTCGCTACTACAACATTTATTAAAATATTTAGAAAGTTAAAACAGATCTTTCAAAAAGAAATAGTGGCCCCAATGAAATAAAACCAATCTTTTCACTTGCTTATGTGGAAACGGGACAGGATTTCCTTATACATCTTTACAAGTTTTTAGATGGTATCCAAAGGTTTTTAAAGGAAATCATATTCCAAAAATGGGCACATCATTACAGAAGCATGCTGAAAATCAGGTACATACAGATTTAATACTGGACAAGGTATAAAAATGAATTTGCTGTAAGTTTGAACACTATATATACTGTGTAGGAAAGTTCACATCTACTAGTGCAAAGAGCAAACCTCCTGAAACAGGCATTTGGTTCTTCCTCAGTGTCAGAGAAAGTCTATTTTGACCTATTCAGAGGCAAGCAAGAGAAAATAAATGGAACATGAACAAGAAAAGCCAGCATTCCTCCATCTAATTATGTTTATTTTTTTGCTGAAGTTTTGAAACAGGCAGATTTTTTTGACAATTAGTTAGCCAGCTCCCATGAGGACCTTCTGAGGGCCAGCAGTACATGAATGGTCGGCATCTGTGTAATTCAGACTGGATGGCATATATGGAATCAGCTATTATGAAGTGGCAACACCGTAAACAGGACTCAAAAAAAAAAAAAAAAAAAATTAGTTAAATGCTTTCTCATATGTAGTTTCCAGGCAAAAAGGAGCAAGAAATGTGTCATCACAGTCTCTCTACAAAGTGTCACTTTGTAGCACAGCATCACTCTTAAGGACACCTTACTGACCATTAAAGGAGAGAAATTTCTATATATTCTGGCTTCCCTAAAAACACCCCGGCTGATGATTTCGAGCCATGTTTAGAAGAAAATGTCTTTTTCGATCACATTAATCATCTGTCCTGGAATTTTGCTGGACACTGTCCCAAACCAAAAGTGTTAGAATGGATCATCAATCCTTCCTTCCTCCACAGTAATCTTCTGTAAAGAATGTCCCACATCTCCATGCTTACTTCTCTAAACTTCTGGCTTAAGAGATCAATAATATAACCTTGGAGCTCTGCTATCCCATGAACAAGGAACACAGAAATATAAAAGGGGCAAAGAAACAAGTAAAATCTACTACAGTGATATCAGGAGAAGAAAGACAGATCAAATAGTCTAAATGAAATAAAGGCCAGAGTTACGTAGCAGGCTATTTAACATTCATGAAAGATTTCTGAGGAAGACATGGAAAAATAATTCAACAGCCCTGTTTAAAAAAAAAAAATAAAAAAATCAACCAAATAAAAATCTGCTAGTTGTCTCTGGTTTTGGTTCTTATGTCCTTCCGTATGTGTGAGAAATTTAGAGACAAAAGGAAAAAAGCCCCTCAGTCTAATGAATAAAACTACTTTTTCTGTCTAGGGCAGATCACACGCAAATTCTGTCTACACATAGCCAGCTCAGGCAGTGACTGACAAGTGCAGACACTTCGTAAAAGTTCACTGATTAATCAAGAACATGTTTTAATTTAACTGTCAAAACTAAGACTACTGTGAATTTACAAAAACAAATCATTAAGAATTGCCTTCAGTTCCCAAATCATAAATCCCTAAAACATTTCAACTGGCAAATTGCAGCATTTAATTTTAATTCCTTAGATATGTTCTGTAAACAAACACAAACCACAACAGGACTAAAAAAAAGCCTCCACTGAACTTTACATACTGTATCCTATAAAACAAATCTCTCAGAAGCCTAAAAACTCATAATTAACAAGGACTTGTGAATTGTAAAACCATACCTCTACGGATTAAACTTCATAAAAAACTGAACTCCTGCTATAGGGAATATTCAATATGAAGGGCTAAGGCTTCAGTAATTCTCTGAGGGTTTACACTTATTCCACAAAGCAAGGCACTAAAACAAAGGTGACACTTTTCAGTATGATTATCAGCCATGTGGAAAAATCTGTCAATCACGCTCATCGTAACGATTTCTTACAGAACAGGCCAAACACCAATGAGAATGTGTCCTAACCGAATCAAAATGCAGCCGTTAGAACTTGACATTATTCTTTCTAGTACGATTTTCAGTAAGATACACTAGCAACTGCTGGTTTTCCTTTGCAGATTTTGAATAGTTCAGCAGCTGTTAAGCATGTCATTTAGATCAAAACATCACTTAAAAAAATGCAACAGACTTTGAGCAAACATAAATGTACTGAACTTTTATCCCTCATAACGCAGTTGCATTGTTTTCATGAGGCATACAAACCTATGTGTTAAAAAATATTTGTTTCTGTAAAGCATTGTCCGTAAAAAACACTACTACATACTAATTCAACTTAGTCATATATTAGCTTTGCCTCCTGTCTCCAAATAGGCATCTTAAAAATATAAAATAATGCGTTCCCTTCCCTTGTTTAGTTTGGTAACCAAGACAATAACAAAAGAAAAAGAAAAAAAAAAAAAGAAAAATGGAGGGAGAGCACAGTAATAGTACAAACAGTGTAGATTGGCATGGACAAGTTCTCTGGCTTAATGGCATGCATAGTTTATTATTTCCAGCTACACATAAAGATTTTTTTGTCTAAAAATTAGAAATTGCACTCAAACTCCCATCAAAATTGTCCTCAGGTCAACTATGCAGTCAGAAGATCCAAAGAAGTCACATATGAAATCTAAAGTGTTGCAAGAATCCTCTTTTTAAGATAAGCCACATTAAAGAACAGTGAAATTGCAGTAATAAGCTTCCATTTTCTTACACTTATCACCAATGTTGCCTATTTGCAAGTCATAAGCATTTCCTTTTCTCTTTGTTACTGAAAATTATTTACTTCTTAAGTACTTATTAAGAATATGAGGCAACGTGGCTTCACTGTCATCGCAGGTTTTCCAGATCTTGAACTCCAAAATACAATACATTCATGAATGTGGTTTAAACTTATTTAAATGAGTGCAGCAAAATGATAACTTTAAGAAGAGGTTAATGAGAAGCAGCTTCAGTTGAGTTTCCCTTGGATTGTTACCCATGTGGCTTGCAGGCAAAGAGCTGTCTGATATGGAAAAATCAGTTGAAGAAGAAGGATGAGTTCCTGCTTCAGGATGCTTGAGATACTGAAATAGGCTACCAAACTACTAAAATAAATCTTCAAAGCCTTTCAAAAAGTTCTGACAGGCTTGGAAGGGAAATAGAGAACTTTAATGTGTTTCTTTTAACTCTTTTTGTTTTATAGAATAAATGACTGCCTGGCTCTCATTTTAGAAACACTGTTGCTTTTAACATTTAAAGTAAAACACATAATTTGCATCTCTTGATTAGCCAAAATTTTAATAAAATCTCAGATTCCCTAAAACACCTTTGATTTTTAAGCATTATGTATTCTCATCTCAGAAAGCATCTCTCAAGTCGCAGATATTCCAAAGGTAATACCATTATAAAAAGCAGAACAAAATAAAATACCTGTGACCTGTCTTCACAAAATAATCCAAGAAGCAACTTGGATACACTGAATCAATCTCGACAACAATTTCAAATCAAATAACTCTGCATCTAATAAAGCATTTATTCCACAGTTATTATGTTAGTCAGTTCTGTTAGCAATTACAAACAATTTTAGTATCGACCCAAAGTCACAAAATGACATCATTTAATGCTGNAAAAAAAAAAAAAAAAAAAAAAAGCAGCAACCACTAAAACATCAGGAATCTCTAATCACGTGAAGTTGGAGAATGGTTGATAGTCATTTGGTATAAGGGTAAAGCCCAAGAAATCAACATGGCATCAAAAATACAAGGAACTCAGTCGGAAGCCAGGATTTGCAATGGTTTGTGGATCTAATCAAGAATCTCGTCACAGCTCACTGATGTCTCACAGAAAGCAGATGAGGAAGTAAACTACTGGCATAAATTCCTCTGCATACTTTATTTAAAATACTTTCTCAAAGCTTAAGGCAAGTTTATTATAAAATGTCCTATAAAATCAGGGTTTATGGACAGAGAAGGAAAGGAGAGCAGGTATGGAGAGAGAGTATGCAGAGCAGCAGATTACTGATACAGTACTCAGTATTTGCAAACCACTTACGATGAACAAACTTAGTCCTTGAGAGCTGACCCCAGAGGACAAACCAAATTGCTTTGAAATAATATACATAACTTGGATCTCCAAGATCAATGGATGTCCAACTATAAAAACATTTTTGAGGTCCACATCCCTGTGAATTTTTATTTAGCGGATTCACTTTTGCCAATGAAGGAAAACCCTCTTGCCTTCCTAAGATATTTTAACAATTCCAGTGCAACAAAGTGTCAGCCAAATATCTGCAATTCATTTTTCTTTCTGCCAGAAAAAAGATTTCTATTACAGTAACCCTAAGTTATGTTGGATAGTAGGTTAAAACCAAAACCTGGTTTGCAAATAATTAATGCCACAAAGAAAAAGTGAACATTAGCTCCATGTGACAATTGTGGAACACAAAGATCCTCCTTCTACAGGGAAACAAGTTTCACTGCCTTGGGGTTTCAATGGCTTGTTTTTAATTCGTAAGCAATTTATTTTAAAATAATTTTAAGAAAATTTTCTATTCTTCATCTGGCCACGCATATTGTGATGTCAACTCTCAAAGCCACATGCTAGATTTAGTCATTTCTTATCATACTCAAATTATCTGAGATAACCAGTCAACAGAAATTATGTTCAAACAGTTTCACTTATGTTTTTACCAAATAAAACAATATCCCAATCCCCAAATCCCCAAATGCAGCATTTCCTTTTGGGAAAATATTATCAACACTACCAAACATAAAGAAAGGTGGCACAGTAAGAAAAGCTTCATACTCATGTCACTATTCTTTCTGTAAATCAGACAAGCTATTTCCAATCCGAACATTCTGTACTCTATATGTACATAAATAACCGAATATGGCACCTTTAGTAAGATTTATATTCATGCATATATTAAAATACTCCTATTAATAAAAGCAGGCCTCTCAAAAAAAGAAAAAAGCACTGAAGATCAAGTTCTCAGCTGACATAAATTATTTAGGAGAAGACGACAACATAAAGGCAAACTTTTAAATATTATATACCTTTTTTTCCTGAATTCTGCTTCTCTTTTTGTTTTTCCCCCAAAACCCGTTTATAGTACATTATGAATTATTCTGTGGCTTATAAATCAAGGTAACAAATCTCTTCTTAACAACTGTTTATGGGACAGCCTTATCCCTGAACAGTAGATGTTGGGCTTTCCAAATTTTGTCTCATTTTAAAAGCTAAGCATTCTAAAAATCTAGCTACTTTCTCAAAAGTCTGAAGACTTAAATGCGAACGCTCTCCACCCCCACACAAATAGACTATCCCCCTCCCCTTAATGTGCTCTGAGTGAGCCTAAAGAAAGCACCTACAACCACAACCAGTCAGACTGACCTTGATATCCACAAAGCCTTTGCAGCTAATGGGAAATTAACCTGAAGGCAAGGAACAGTTTCACACACACACACAGAGGACCAGGAACACAAGCAAAAACTCCAGGGTTGACTGAAGTTCCAAGAAGGGTAAAAAATCCTTTCTGCTGCTCCTAATATGAACTGTGAAACCACAGAAAAGATGCCCCATTTCTTTGTTGGTCACAAATCTAATTAAATATAACCTCTTCTTTCCCAGACCTCACATTTAATTAGCAGTGGCACGCTACTTCCGTTCAGCATTCTTATTTCAAGAAGCCACTCTCCAAAACTTCAGTCACAACCTTGTCAGGGAAAAAACAAAAACATTTTCTATGCTGACATACATCATGTGATTACGCCCCTGTACTGCTGATGCAAGTACCTCATCTTCCTTCAGTCTCACATTGTGACCACCCACACCTTTATATTCTGACCTGCTACCCTCTCCTTTTACTGTCTGTACATATTTACAACTGTATCTAGCTTTACTTCTAAGGAAAGCTCAACGCAACCAAGCACTGAGCTTGGTTAGGACTTCTGGGTTGTGTCTACTGCCAACTGAAGTATTTATTGCATTTATTTCATTAAATGTTTTAATGGCATACAAGTTTCAAGTATTTGCCTCTGAAATAACTTAGGAATACTACATTTCTTTTGAGATTTTGCACAAATTCATTTTTCAGTATCAGGAGATGTATTTAGCCAGACAGACTTGGTTTGTGTGCTTGGGGGTAAGTCTTTATACACTATGTGATTTGGGAGAAACAACAAAGTGTGGGGTTTTGGCTCCTGTATTTAATAGACAATATCAACATATTTCTGATCTAAACACAGATTTGGAAAACTAGCCTAGAAAACTTACAGTTAAAGCACTGGCCAAGTTTTTATACTAGAACAGAAACCAGCATTTACAATACATTTTAAAATAAATGACATTATTTTGTATCAATTTCCTTCCAAAACTGAAAGTTTGTACAACAACTCAACAACTACAATATCCTAGAATATCAACAGTTAGGGAGGGTACTAAAATAGTATATTTCTGGATATTTTGCAATGTTTCAAATACAGCCCAAATGCTCACAAAGGCTTACAGATTCACACATGTCTCAAGGCTGATACACACAAGTTTAGAAGCCAAATATTTTAGAAGTAATTGACATAATGGCAGAAATTTAAAAAGCTGGAGGATATCTAAAATGTAAACATGAGTCCATTTTGGTCAATCAAATGCCTTTTAAAAATTGCATCAGGACTAGAATTAACAGAGGTTTTTGCATGGGAATGGTTCAAAGCTGTGCCAGGGGATGTTTAGACTGGACATTAGGAAGCATTTCTTTACAGAGAGGGTGGTCAGACACTGGAACAGGCTTCCTAGGGAGCTGGTTGAGGCCCCAAGCCTGTCAGTTTTTAAGAGGCATTTGGACCTTCCCTTAACAATATGCTTTAACTTGGTCAGCCCTGAATTGGTCAGGCAGTTAGACAAGATGATCCTTGTAGGTCCCTTCCGACTGACATAGTCTATTCTATCCTAACCATCTGCTCCTGCTTCAGAAATATGACTAAGCAAATGAAATGCAAATCATGTTGTCGTACTCTTCAGTTTTGCAACAGTAAATAATCCCTATCAAAAAAACTGAATGAACTTAAATGTATAATCTAAATAATACATTATAACTGCAATCATCGGTAATTCTTTTCTGTAGTAAATAGTTGTGACAGCAAGGTGGTCTAATTAGACTTACAGACTGAACAATTCAATCCCAGAACCTCCACATACATATAAGACAAATTCTGAGCTATCTAAGCTGAGATACAGTGAAGAAAGTATATTGTGTATGCTACTAAATTAAGATTTTCCAGCAAATTAAATTTACTGTGGATAAAAAACAAAGTGATTTTTAACTGAAACATTTTCTACTTTGTCTCAACTGCTATGAACATTAGTAAGAGGAAATTTATTTACCAGTTATAGGGCTAATCTGTTTGAAAGCTTGAATTGTATTACTCAAATCTAGTTTAAAACCCTGTCAGATTCAGTGACTGTTTTCTTAGCATGCCAGGTAGGATTTAGTAGTAAAATATTGAGAATTCAATTCATATAAAAATTATTAGGCTGTACTAGCAAGAAGAGACAGGAAAGAGAGAACAGTACCACTTAGAACAGCAGAGGTAAGCATGCAAATGTATCCAACTGAAAAGCAAAATCAATTCTCATATCAGGAAATTTCTTTTTGTCCTATGTGACTCTCTTGCTCCTGGACCTTAACCATTTCACTAAATCAGAAAATGGCATCAGCGTCACTGTGATCTTGCGTGGAGGGAGGTGAAATCTCTTGGCACCTTGTTAAGCTAGCAAATCTTCCCAAAAAATTGAATTGAAAACCGATTTCAGATATCAACATCATTAGCAACTATTTCAGCAAACGTGAAAAAAGAGAGCAAGCACACACACAGACAGGAAGCAGCAAGAGTTGATTTTTCCCCGAGTCAAACCAAGTCCAAGAGACTCCTTCCAGCATAAAATTTCCAAATATACATTCATTATGTGTTTTTGTATGTTATGCATATTTTTCAAGATTCTCTTTCAAACAGAAGAAAAGAGATCTCTTGACAAAAGTATGAACTAAAACTTACAGCCAAAACCCTAAGCATAAGCAAAAATGTTTATTCACTTCCGACGAAATACTGGAACTTGTCACAGAAATTCAACGCACATAATCCCCCCTGAGCATTTCAGCAGTCAGACTACAAAGCTATTTTAACATAAGAAGTATATCCAAAACATTCACTTAAAGTCTGAAGAAGCATGATGTAACATTGACAGATGCAAACCCAAGTTTTGGTTTTGTTTTTTAGTTCCATGCTAAAGGAAAGAAAGGATCAATAATTAAAGCAGGGTGTGCAACTTCCCAGTAAAGAGTTCTCTCAGGACAAAACCAGAGGAAAACAGCTCATTTAAAAGGAATGGACACTTACTATAAAACTATGAGAGTTTTGTCACGGCTTTGTGGAACTAAACACAAATCCAAACCAGAGGAAACCAACTTCAAATTTGATCTTATTTTTATAGCCTGTATATTGTAAATGGGAATACATCCCTGTATTCACAGAGTTCGGTATCTAAAAACCAATAAAAACCCCCCAAAACCCACAGTATTTTTTGTAAGTGCCTATAGCTCTTCAGTGATTCCTCGCATATTCTGTGAGGAATTTCACATATTGGTCATTGAAGAGCATCAATGCAATTGCATATATATTTCTGTATTCTTTAAATCAGAAGCTCTGCCACTGAGGCTAGACTGCGTCAAGTATCTAAGTCATCTTATTTACACAAAGAACACAAACCTTTTTCTTCCCTACAGAAAGGAGTTACCATCCACTAAGTTCTGACTGTCTGACAGTATGTATAAGACCTTTTAGAGGAAACTCTGCTGTGTGGTGGAAGAGGTATTCAATACTCACAACACCAATGACAACAACAGACATTGCAATAAATCGTTTTTTTCTGTGTAGAACTATAGGCACTAGGCAACAGACTGCCCTGCAATTCAGCAAAGCAAACAATCCCTCAGGGCAGGGAACGCTGCCACAAAAGGGAAGACTCACTCGTATGTAGCTACCAAACTTTGCTAATGAATATTATTTTCATCAGAATAAAATCAGCTGCTGCTGCTTTGGGAGATAACAGTCCACGTACAATATTCATGCTGATAATATATATTAACACCACGCAGTCAGCATTTACTGTTCTAGATATGAAGAAAAGTTTAGGAAAGTAGGAAACAGTGGGAAAAAATATGGTTCGGGAATCAAGGTCCGGCTTTTATTCCCAGTTTGGTCATCAGATGTTGACATCCTGAGGGAAGTCATCTCACCATGTGTCCCAAACAGACTGAATTTTAAAAACAGATTTAAAACTGCTTACCTGTTTTACAGCACTCTGAAATACATTGAAAGTGACATATCTTCCTATGAAACAGTTAAGTAGCTTCACCAGAAGAAGGCACTGTTAAATACATACACATATATATAAAACCCCTTACCTTCTCCAGGGTTGACTGCAGATGGTAGATTGGTCCAGTCTAGGGTCCAGCTGGGGCATGGATGAGGAGAAAATTTTGCTTCAATACCATTTTCCTATGTGAAAGGTGGGAAAAAAAAAAAAGATTAAGACCCTGATCCTTTATCCGCTGGAGCTGGTAGCAAAATTCCTACTGAATTTAATGGCATCAGATCAAACTCTGCAACACTTTCAGCGTAACTTAAACTAAACAGGCAGCTGACTCTACATTGTATGGAATTCAAATTATGTATTTCTTTCATTTTCACAAGAAAGCACTGTTAATTTTCTTTAGGAAATGCTGTCAGCCTCTATACAAAAAATATTGAGAGTTATGGAACATGACAGAGAGTTTTCTTTAACAAAACTTATTAGGGTTGCCAGATGTTCAAAGCTCTAATCAAATGGCAAATGATAGAATAACAAAGCCAAACATAAAAGCAATTTTTTTGCCATCCTTTATATAAGTATCTTTAAAAGCAGAATACAATATTGCAATTCAAACAAAAAGTTACTTTGATTATTCAGAATTATTGACAGGGCTTACAGCAGTCCTATCTTTGCTCAATACCTGAATCAATCAAATATCACAACAACAAAAATGTAAAATCACTTCTAAGTCGATGCATATCACACAGAAGTGGGCAAAAGGTATTAAACTGTTCAAGGCTGCCAGACTTAGCTTCTGCAATTCCACTAAATTTCACCTATTCCAAATCAAGCAGAATACTACTATTAAAAATAATTCCCTAAAAAGCTTAAATTACCATTAACTTAGTCATAGTTGGCCTTGGACCACCTATAAAATGACTGTCTTCATTCTCCTCTTCTAATTCATCAGGAATTGAAGAGAAGTCTTGTAGCTGTTCCTCTGCAGCTGACATCAGCTCTGGAAGCTGGAGAAGCTCCATATTGCATTTGCCAGCAGCTTTCTTTACTCCAGGTACTTCTTGAACTCTTCGATACCAACTGGATATCAGAGGCAAACTGACCAGATTTTTGCCTTGTTTTTTGCTGGAAACCTAGCAAATTAAAATGGAAAGGTTACTTGCTACTGTAAATTTCTTCCTACAAGCCAAAAGAAGGTATGAACTACAGAAGTGAGCTCAGCTCCACGCCAAGCATGCTTACTCATAGCATAATGGTAATGCAAAAAGCTAGCTAGTTAAGAGCTCAGGCCTGCAGGTGGAATTACCAGTTGGCCATTTAGACTTCATCTGCAATTCCCATTTGCTACATAGGATGAAATGGTTTACATGACCAATTGTAATTATAATTTCAGACAGTAACAGGAAAACACAATCTAAATAATATTCTTAATTATCTGCTACTTCCTAACAAGGAAATGATTCATTTTGGTAGGTAATCACACCAGGAAAAAAAAAAAAAACAAAAAAAAACAAACACACAACCAAAAAAATAAAACCCCCATAATTTGCAATGAATACTGAACTTTAAGCAAGACATTATGGTACCTGAATGCTCTTCATTCCCGCAGGCACTCTGAAGCCCTCAGAAGCTCATCCACTGACAGCTGTTTTGCCAGCAACTGCAAGCCTGAAATACCTTTGACTATGTGGTAACAGCAAAACAGGCAAAAGCATACATTGTCCCTGGTCTTTACTGAAGTCTTTGCAACACATCTGTGACTATTTTTTTTAATAGCACTGAATCAAAAACTTTTTTTTTAATCATATATTTACTCAAACTTTTGTACCACCTTAACTTCATATTTTTATACAAAAATGGTAACTAATATATTTATTTTCTGAATTAAGTGTATATGATGGTGACATGAAGTGGCCTTCAATAGAAATTACAACTTCAAGTGTAAAAAAAAAAAATTCTTAAGTAAGAATACAATGCACATATTACAAAAAAAGATACCCAAATCACATTTTTACATGGAGAGCAGCTAATTTTAAAAAGGATGCATTTGGTGAACTTAAGTAATTTTTGTTCAGGTTCCCAAATGTCTTAGAACAATGAAGATCATCCCCTCACAGGAGAAGTTGTGAAGTCTCCATCCTTAGAGACACTCAAAACCTGACAGGACATGACCCTGGGCAACTGGCTGACCCTACTCTGAGCAGAGGTGGTTAGACAAGATGATCTCCAGAGGTTCCCTCCAACTTCAACTATTCTGGGATGCTGTGCCTGCTTTAAGCAGAAAATTAAAAATTGTGATTACAGGAAAAGGCAGAAAAGGCCATGCAAAAACAGTGTTCCTCCACACATCTGTCCTCAGTGTGGAAATAGAAATTGGTAAAGAACACTTGAAATGACACAAAATTTCAAGCAGCTTTCTTGCACGCTGTGTTTATAACATCCTTAGGGTAATAACAAGTAATTAGTAATAGCTAAAGGAGCAAAAGGAGGATGAACTATGTAATTTTACTATCTAATTCAATATCCTAGTAGTAACACAGGCAGAAATATATTAATTCAGTTAAAGAATTGTTTTCCAAAAGACTTCTTCTAAGAGGCATTGTTACAGTTGATAACAAGTGTTCTAAATTGTATTTTTAAAAGTCAATAGTGGTTTCTCCCAGATGGAGAACGGAGCTTTTGTTATTCTTCTATTAATTTTAAACAGTTACAACTAATAGAAAGTCTAACAAAGCTAAACTCAGAAAGATAACAGAAATGAAATGAGGTAATGAAAAACAACTTTTCAGCTTCTTATCTTACTTTTGGTAATTACAATTACAGCCAGCTAGTCAGGTCTCCTCATATTTATTGTATGATACTTTCCAGACACATACTCATTGAAGACTTCATTATTATTTGCAACCTTAAAGCGAAGTGGAAGTGCAACCATAACGATTTTTTTAAACACAATCAAGGAAGTCCAGTTATATGTGATAAATAACATTTTAATACAGAATTAAACTCTGGCACTTCCATCAACAACAGCAGTTTCAAACCACTGCCCACAAGAAGCTTTTAGATGCAAGGTATTTAATTTTAATGACAACTGTAGGAAGCAAGGTACAATTGCTTAGAAAATGACCATTTACCAGAAAACAGAAATAAGCCAACATTATCCCAGAGCTCTTATAGTTTAGGTAAAAATGAAACTGAAAGCCAGTTTTTAAGGACAATCCTTGGTGCGAGCTAACACAAATGTATTATACAATATATAGTCCGTAAGCTGCAGACCACCACGGCTCAAGGGTCACACATGAAAAGCAAATAAATACAGTATTCCAGCTGCTCATGGTACATCTACAGAACAATTTCAGTTGGACTGCTGAAATCAGTTAAGCACCTGATCCAAGAATCTTCTCATGCCTAGCACCAGTAAATCAAACTTTACTGTAAAAAGTTTTGCTCTTCTCATTTAAAAAGGCCTTGGAAAAATAAAGATGACTGAAATACATTAAACTTTTTAAAACAGTAGGAAAGCATTTTGTCTTATTACTTTTGTTTAGTATCACCCATACAGAAGTTGCTGTTAATCCTCAATTATGTGACTTGCAAAACAAACAAACAAAGCAGAGATGAATTAATAAACATTCCTGTAAAATAACTCATCTTAATTCAAAGGTAGCCATATTAACCTACTTCTGAACTCCCATACTGACTGCTATCATCATACAGAAATCCACTGAGGATTATGATCTTGGTTAAAGAAGTTATAAATTGGACATTTATCACATATTAATGTTCACTAGAGATTATCTTGATTTTAGGGATTGTTTCTCTGAATCAAACTGACAGCATCTTCTCCAGGAATTACATTTGTTTTCAAACACCGTAAGGCAAATTTGGCAAAACAACTTGCAAAATCAAAATGGAAATACCAGCTTCACTCGGAGCTCTTCCTGGCGACAGACACCAGCTTAGCTATCGATCTCATAGAGTAACTGCAGGAATACTGGGTAGTAGGCAATCTCGTTGTACCATTTTATTGTCATGGGAAATAAAGACACTTGCAACAGAAGTTGCCATTTCTTTATTTCTTTTCTGTGTATACATCCTCATAAAACTAAATACACAGACTGTGCTGAGCAAGACTCTCACATAGTCTTGCCACAGAAGTTCTTCCCACTGTAAAATTGATTTTGAAGCTGAGCTCAAGTCACTTGCACCACTAAGTCCTACCTCTTTCCAGAGGTGAGAAAAGAGTAGAGGGAGAAAAGGGGGATGTGGGAGGGAGGGGTTAAAAAAGGAAATAAAAATCAAATTGCATGGCTTTATTAGGCTCAAAACATATTTTGATACATTCTCCTAATCCCAATGTTACGATATTTGTACAACAGAATCTGCAAGACACTTGCACTTTCTAGATAAGTGCTATAAAAAAAACAACCACCAACACACACACATATGGAATCTCCTTCTCAGGCCCGGATAAATTTTGTACAATGGGAAAGATTCACCCCAAAAGATTCCATAACCAGGTGACTAAGGGTGTTCCCTACAAGATTGGTAAAATGAGCTTTTATCAGATCATTGATCTAAAGGTAGAGAGACATGAATGTTTTACTGATTCAAATTACAGTTGAGTTGACACAACCAATAGCCTGGCAAACTGCATCATGGAGCACAGGAACTTCTAAAATCAGCTTTGCCACACGTGCCAGTGTTTCTATAATGACATTCTATGTCAGGGACCAAAGATTTATTCCCCAGTTTTCCACATTCCATGTGGTGCCCTGACTGCCAGCTGTGTCAGTGCTTTTCTTGTTTTATCTTGGTGAAACTCTTTGAAGGTTTCAAATTCCTCCATATACAGACTCGGAGACCTTTTGAGATCTCTAAACACATCACAAGATGCACAATAGTCCTACAGTCAGAATTAAATTTTGCATATACCCACTACATACAGCGTCCATATTACATTCCTAGCATACACTGTTCTTCCTCATTGTGCTGCAAAACCCTCTTATTGTGAAGGAAAAAAGACAAGGATGAAGACAATTGAAAACAGCCCATTGGCATTTATCCAGTATTGGGAATGTGCTACAAGGAGAAGAGCGACAAAGGTATCTTTGAATAGACCACGCTCTTGGCATTTCCAAAATACTTACACAATCTGATAGGAAAACATTCAACTCCCCTAAAGCAAAGTATGGACTTTCTATCAGCATGTTACTGGACCATACAGGTAACACAAGATTCTGTTAGGAAAAAAACTAAGCAGCTAATCTCATAGGACTGCAAGGAGAATCATAACTTTTCAATTATAAACTTCACTCAACAAGCTTCTAGCAAGGTAATCTTTTCCAAGGAACTTCTTTCACTGAAGTAAACAAAGGACCTTCCACAAACTGTGGAATACAGTTTAGTAGCAACAATGCTATGAATGACAAGACTACAGACCACTGAAGTTTCAGGGGCTGAAGCACATCCCAAAGAAGCTGACTTCCTAGACACAACACCTCATTTCTGAGTGGGGTCATGGTGATCAGTCCTTGCTTGAAGAACACAGACTAAGTTTTGTAAAAACAAAACCGCACAGAAAAATAAAAGGTTTGCTGATATGCAGCTATTATGCTGTCCTAGGCACCCATCTTCATCTACAGATGTGCAATGAAACTGGCTTATTTTGTGGAAGGGCTTGATAAAAAGACGGGTTGGCTACACAGGAACGTTTCCTCCCAAACAAAGAACTCATTCCTAGGAACTAGAAGAAAACAACAGCAGAGATTGAGAGTAATTAACCTATTATGAAGAGAAATAAGTAAATTGTAAGTCATAGCATACCATATTTTAAAAAGAAATATTTGTAGACCAAAAGAAACCCTCAAAATCCCAAGAGAATCTCAAAAAATTACATAACAGCAGCATAAACAAATGAGCTTTTAGAAGTCTTTCCCTAATCAATAACGAAGTACCTCTTCAGCTCTAGTATGGGTAAGGAAAATCAAGGACTTACTCCTTCAAAAAGCCACCATAGTCCCTGATTCACTCCCTCACTAAAAGCCATTCTCACTTTCTTAGAAGGTACTTGTTTTCTTTTAGGCATATCTGTCCATGTCAAGATAAAGTCACATGAAGTTTCAAGTCTGCTGAAAAGAATTACAATTCAGATAATATCCACGTAGTAAAAGTACAACAAACTGTTTTGCCTTACCCCCAGCACACAGAAACCAAAATTAAAGTAGGTCCATGCTTACCTACTTTTTTTCCTCTATGAATATTACAATGTAATTTAAGTGTTCATTTTAAATCTCCTATGGGAGACATCCCTTCTAGTATTTTAGAATTACCATACCATTCTCAACCCTCCCTCCTTTTAAAATTTGCAATTTATGATGGAATAACAATTCCAAATCTCAAAAAAATCTTCACAGATAAAATAGTCTCACTTTAGTAAATATCCATTGAGTCATGGTCATAAATATAGTACATTAAATTTGAGCAAGCAAATATGTTCATGCTTACCTACCTTTGCTTTACGCATATTAGAATGTACTTTAAGTGTCTCTTTTAAGTATTTTCATGGAGGAATTTTCTGGGCAACTTGGTGCCAAAGTATTTCAGTATAATATTTTAACAGCAGTGTTTACTAAGTATTGATATGCTATGTAAATAAAGGTAATTTTGGTGATCTCACCAATCCCTGTTATTTATTTGTACAAAACCAAAGTCAAATCTTCTGTTTCAAGTTAAGTTCACACTGCAACCACCACAATCTATTTTAAATTAACACATTTTACAACTTTTCAGTTCTTAAAAAAATACATCTACTTAATATTTGCAGAACTTGTTGTCTTACCAAGAACTGATGGATGCATGGCAAAAGCACTATATCTGCCAAGGTGAAATAAAGCCCTTCTGCAAAAACATGGTCCAAAAGTGGAAGGTCAGAGGTTTTTGTTCTCCTAATGTGAGGGGCCTCCCTGTTGACTGCATCTGATACTTCCTGGGCAAGCAGCTTGGAGAAAGCTACGCTCAGTTCCAAACTTGGGAGTGCATGTTCATGCATTTCCACTGTTTTTCCTTCCTCTGTTGCTTCTTTACCAAGTACAGGCACTGCAGCCTTGGCACCTGCCTTCTGTTGTTGAAGTTTTTGCCTTCGAATTTTGTCATCATTATGTACTCGGACAGGTTCTCCAAGCTTCCTTTCAAGCTGTAAAATGTCAGGAGGAATAGTCTGACAGTGCTCAGGAGACGCCGTCAAAAATCCTTCAACAGCCAGAGGTATGCTGATCTCACAAAGTCTGGTCCACTGGCTAACCTGTCAGATAAATTTCTGTAATTAATGTCTCTACAGAAAGAGAAACGAAATCCAAGGTACCTTTTGTCCACTTTAAGCAAAGAAATTCCAGCTTTAAATACATTCTTTGATAATCTTAGAAGCTCAGATATTCTGTATTACTTTTGCAACAGCAGAATTAGGAAGATAAATCTTATATATAACAGAATGAACAGTTATCCAGTATAGCATATTTTTATTCCTTACTATTGGCATAAGATTAGGGTGGCTGTGTAACTCATGAGAAGCAAAGCTGTGATCAGTTTATAAACATCATCTCTATCAAGTGCTGGTAATAAAACCAGATTACACCAAACAGATTTTGAGTACATTTATTTTACAAAAATGTATTATATTATTAGTGTTTTTTTAGCATGCAACATCAAGAAACTTCAGTCTAGCCAAACAACAACTGAGAAGAAATTTTTTTTTTCATGTTCTTATCCTTGTCCTCTTTTTCTTATTATCTAGACTTAAAAGGTTTTAAAACTTTTAAACTCTTGTCTTCTATTTTTCAGTTTACTCACTTTGCAGCCATTTGAAATATGGAATCAAGTTTTCCAGCAGTTCCAAGAAGAGATTAGAACCAGAGGTTTCTGGAGGATGTCAGGGACAATTTCTTTATGCTAGTGCTAGATGGACTAACACAGGGATATGCTTCCCTGGACCAGCTACTCACCAACAGGGATAAACTGGGTTGGAGGAACAGTAATCAATGTCAACTGTGGATGCAGTGATCATGAAATTATGAAGTTCAACCTCCTGTGAGAAATGAGGAAGGCAAGTCTAGATGGATGAGCTGCCAGATGAGTAAACTGCTATGTGATAAATGGGCTGATATATCAACTCAAAGGGTAGTAGTGGTTTAATGGTTCACACTCTACCTGAAGATCAGTTAGAAGTGGAGATGGAATACACTCACATCAAGGATGATGGCGAGTTGAGCAGAGCAGTCAACAAACTCCAAGAAGGAGCTGCCATTCACAAGGGCCTGGACAGGCTAGAGAACAGGCTTACAGCAACCGACATGAAACTCAGTAATAACATCCTGCACCTAGGATGGACCAAACCCCTGTAATGGTACAGGCTAGGGACTGACTACCTGGCCAGGTAGCAGCTCTGCTGAAAAGACCCTGGACATCCTGGTGAGCATAAGCTAAACAAAAGCAGCAGCGTGCCTTGGCAGTGATGAAGGCTAACAGTATACGGAGCTCTTGAAATCAAACTTAACAATAAATTAGATACTTCTTAGTTTAGTTCAAACTGCAAGGGCTGTATTTTATAACTCATTGAAACTACACTGCTCGACATGAAACAAAGATCTCACCTATTTTTTGAATCTTATGGTTCTTTTTGTGCTGCTAAAAAGTAGTATCTTTAAAAAGAATTATTCTTCATCTTTATGCCAAAATACAGATACTTCTCCACTGAGGAAATTTCATTTTCTATGTAAATTAATTTTCTCACTAAAAGAACTTAGTTTACATCAATAGTAAGAGTCTACTTCAGAGTATTTAATGCTTATAAAACCCTCTACTAATGTATCTAAGAGAAAGAGATGCACTCACTTCAGCACAGGCTTTTAAGCAGGTCTTCTTAAAGCCTAAGAGTTCCAAAACGTCCTTTTTAGATGGATCTGCCTCATATGTTTTCTGTATTATATGCCTTAAGACAACAGAAAGTCCAGCTCGGCAGAACTTGCCATCTTTCACAACAACAGCAGGTAAACAGCAGCTCTGCACAACCACTGGAAGCTGACATCTGGAGATTAAATGGACCTCAAGATCGCCGAGGAGGTTTTTTGTCACAAACTGATCATCCACATCTTCACCAGTTGGCACTAAGAAAACTTTGAATAATTTGCAGTCACAGTAGGATAGCAAAAACAGTGAAATAGATGTATGAAGAGGAAAGATACTATCTCTATACTGATGAGAAAAACCCAAATATAAATGTTCTTCAGTGACACTATCTTTCATCTTCCTCCTGAGCTGAAGTTCCTGAAATAGAAATCAGAACACAACATTCATAAAAGAAAACAGAATTTAGAACAAAAAAGAGTTTGAACCAGTGGTCCTTCCACTATCTGCTAAAACTGATTTTAACATAAGACACTACTAAAGACATCCTGCCTGAAAAAGTGGACTGCAGGCCCTTCTTGAGAGAAAAGAATGGTTTCACATGTACACTGCCTCTTCACATACAAATCACTGATAAGGAAATGATCTGTGTATTACTTTTTTTTTACATTTTAGCATATTTATGACATTAAACAAAACATACAAAACCAAAATAAAATATTTCCTTTTACTTTTTTTGGTGTATAAACATTTTGTAACAAGGTGCTTTTTTAAAAATCAATTATCTCCCACAACATTAACCATATATTATTGAAAAAACATGCTCCTGAGCACATACATACAACAGTCAGTTTTCTAATGCACACATTTGTCTGTCTGTAACTCTTCGAAGGTATATATAGAGTATTTAGGCCATGGGAAATAATATTGGTTTCTGTACTAAAAATCAATCTAGAGCCTGGCAAGATACTAACTGAAGGTCAAGAGGACACATAAAACGAAAAAAAACACATTTCTTTCAAGAATGCTACATGAACACCTCAAACGCATAACTACTTTAAAGGCTACATAGCTGAAATTAATGTCTTCTCATTACATTAAAAACTTAAATTTATTTTCCTTACACCTGGTTGAAAATTACATTTTTCCTATTAAACTATTCCATACCAGTTTAACATAAAACAATGATGCAATAATTTTTCTGCTCCATCACTCAATAAAATTGCCCATTAACTTATAAATCACAACTCGTATTGAAAAGCTTTAGACACTAGATGGCAGTCTTAAAACAGCATTATAGAAGAAAGCTTTATTATAATAAAAGAAAGAAATCTGAATGTTGCTAAGAAAGGCCAGTACGTTTTTTTATATACACTACGTAAACCACAAGTGACATTGGAACAGCACCAGTCTTTCAAGTAACTGTCTAGATTAATAATGTCTCTATACAGTTACATGAATATGATGTAATTATTTCAAAAGCAAAAAAGGTTTTCATATGATGTATCTAGATTATTGGATTACATTTTCTCATGCAGATGCGTACATCGAATTTACTATTTTATATCATCTATCACTGGACCAAACCAATTGTCCAAAAACAGGCAGTACAAGAACAAAATCAAGTCCACCTGACATTAAGTAAAGAACATAATAATGATTGTTATAGCTAAGTATTTTTAAACCACCACATTACATGACTGTCTCAGAACAACAGTGGCTCAATGTAATAGTACTGTTGCTTTTCTTCAATTAATACACTTGCCACACAAAGCACAGTACAACACATAACGAAATAACTACTTTCCTAAAAGCTATTTTATTTGGATAAATCTTGACAGCTTATAAGTCAAGAGAGATTCAATAACGTAAGTACAGCTCTGTGGAAGAACTTACATAGTGAAGGTACTGTTGAGGAGATTAGCCAAGAAGAGTTAGTTTTACCTGCTAAATCAATAGTTTGTAGCAGTTAAACTCATATCCTTGACTATAGTACTTCTTCCAATATTAAATAGTAGTCATATGCATTTGGGTTGTTTTTATTTTCCATGGGAACCCATAGAGCATCTTTTCCCGGCCACTCTAGCCACTCAGACATACGCAGTCACCTTACAAGTCACTTCACCACTGAAGTTTTTCTTCCGGTTGACCTTACTGGACATAATCAGCTTTTTTTTGTCATTACCATGCTGTATAGAACTGCTAAATATTTTGGAAAATTCTGAACAGGTTTCGATTTCCAAAGCATATTATTCTGTAGTTTCCATCTGTTAATCACCTGTTCTCACAAATTATTCCAAATCCATCATTAAGGACTGCACAAGTAAAACATTAACCTTTTCACCACGCAGGTACTCTCAACAGGTACACTGGCCTTTGCCAATTTCAAATCCAGAGTAGCAGCTCTGAAGCACTGTTTCCCCACACAGGATAATATATCATTAAACTAAAACTAAAAAATAAATACTTGAAAGATGCCTAAATAGAGGTACTACATAATAACGCTACTGATTAAAATTACAAAAACATCCTGCTATGAAAACTGGTAGACAAAAGGGTGAACTCCGCCAATTTGAATTCTCCTCCAATTTGTTGAACAAAATGACTTCTACCCAGTAGCAATGAGTAAGAGATAGCAGCCATCAGTCAGTCCCAGAGACAGTAACTGATTGGAAATGACTTGTTGGTTACTGGTCTGCTGTGTAGTTAACCCAGTAAATGCCACAGCTGACACTATCCTATTAATCCACGTGTCTTCTTGAAGTTTGAAATTTGACTTGAAATTTGTCTAGACAAACCAGAAGTCACGCAAAACAGATAAACCAATACCAGGATCTTGCTGAAGCAGGAGAAGCAGGTGTTGTCCAGAGCTACCTACTCCATTCTCTTGACAGGGTCGGAAAACAGAAATATCGATGCAGCCCACTCCACAGTATGTTAACTTAAAGTCACTTCTCTCAACCGTTTTAGGTAAGGCTCTGGAATTTGCACTGAAGCAATGGTACACTCAGGAAAAGTCTGTTCTTCTAAATACCTTTAAGAGAGAACCTCTGGGAGACAGCTGGGCCAGACAGCTTGAGGATGGTTACTAACTTCTTCAAAACTCAAAGTAATCTTTTGTAAACATACAGAGTAATTTACCACTACTCAGCTGCAACATGGTGAACTATGCCAGAGAGACTGATTTTTCTGAATCTAAATGAACTTCTACAAAGACAGAAAGAACACAGAAATAATGACATTAATGATCTATTTACACCGCAGTGCTGTGCTCATGCTGTAGAACCAGAACAGTTTTCAGAATTGATTGAGAACAAATTATTTTGGGGAGGGAAGGAAGGAAGGGCCAAGGCTTTTCTTCCCCCTCAGCCATAATAAATTAATGTCATTCAGCATGTAGCTGCAAAAGTGCCCATGTAAAGGACATGGTAGAAATGTGTGACTACAGGTGACAGACAGCCCAGAAAATTACTTCTTCTGACAGTGGCTCAGACCTAGATAGCATCAACTAGTCCTGGTATCACACGCTGAATCGGCATAGTACCCTCTAGCCCCATAACCTGTAATATGTTCTCCACAGAGTCAGTTCAGACTTCAATTTGGTTCTTTCTTGTATTCTCCTTCCTCAGGTAAAGCCACTTCCCATAGGCTTGGTAGTGCTTAAAATAAGCTTAGATAGACTATGAGAGGGGTTCTCACTTAAAGACAGTCCAGTACAACACAAGTTACTGTACTTAGTGGCTAGCAGTCCTCCAGTGCCTGCCAGTAATTACCTACTCGTAAGACCCGAAGGACAAAAAAGCTCTCCAGTAACTCTCCACGGAATTGCACGCTTCACCTCCATGAAGCACAAAGAAACAGTGAACAGGTCTACAGAGGTAAGCATAATGCTCAAATGCTCAGTACAATTTGAAGCTTAGCTGTTCAAACACAGCTTATTAACTCCAAAATAAAAACAGAGCTTTCACTGCTCCTTAACAAGAATCTCAGGGCTCTTAGTGAAGTTGCAATATCTGCTGTCGAATTTTCTGATATACAAAAAAAGCCATTTATACATTTTCTTCTAGTTGGATAGGCAGTTATTTTTAATAAGTTTTCCATTAGCTAGATTCTCCTTTATCTAGGTTTTGTGCACATGCTAAAGTTGCATTTACCCCAAAAAGCAAAAAAAATTTAAGTACCACTCATTCAGAAAACATTCATTAGCTACGCAGCTTTTTTAAAAAAGTACTCACAAAAAATTTTAGAGAGGGATCCTCATATCAAGGTGAGGGGGAAGGAGAAGGGTTAAACTAAGACTCTTCAGCTCTTTCAGCTAATTAGACTCTCCCTACATGGGAGGGGTAAGGGAAAATCCAAAGATGAAAATTATGGTCAATATTATGAGAATTTCCTTTTTAAGGAATCACATAAACAGTGACAGCATTAGTACAGCAACAATTAATCATTCCAGTTAGTAATTCTGAACCAAATAAAAACAAACTGTAAATTGTTAACTTAAAAAAGTGCAAGGAACTAATACCTTACACTTAGCAGAACAAACTCCCCAGGAGGATGTAACTCCAGCTCTCATCACAAAAATATAAATGTCTCATTTCTTTGGTTTTCAGAGAGAGTTAAGAACATTGCACATTTCACAAAATCAGGTCTTAAATCTGAGAACAGGTACTTACGTACACAAATTATTTCCAGACCTTAACAAAGCAATCTGTCAATTCATCATTTATGACTGATTAATTTCGGTTCACACAGGCTATCAGATCTCTCTCAACTGAAGTCCCTGATCCTGCACATGGTACCTGAACTGAAGGTGTCATTGCAATATACTGTCCCATTATTTTCAAATATAGTCCTAAATTCTTCTCACGTACTATACTACTACTATTTTTCCTACCAAAGACCCTTTCTCTTCTCAAATTTGCAGTGCTGCAACACTGAATTTGGTTTCCCGGAATCATACTCCATGTTCTGCTACTGATACGGTCAATTTAGATCTGAGTTACTCAGCTTACTCTGTGGAGTGGAAGAAATTCTGTTCTTAATTAGGGTCCATTTAGGACAATAATACTTTTCTGTTTCTGCAGCTAACCTTCAAGGGATGAAAAGATAAGCTTCACTCAGCAGGAAAACAAAAGAAATGTTGCACTTGAAGCTCCTGTTTGCATCCTCCAGCTGTTTCTCTCCTCCTTTGCTACGCCCAGCGTGGTGATCCAGGAACGCATCTCTTTTACAGTTGCCAAAGAACTTGCATCTAAATTCCAAGAAAGCCCAAACAAACATGTTAAATTATGTATCTTTAAATTCATGATAATTTAAGGTCAAACACCAGACTAAGTATTTTTAAGACTCTTAACTATTGATTTAATGAATGTTAAGATTCACTTGTCAGCTTGCTCAGGTTCTCTATCTCCTTCCAATACTCACACTTAATTCTTCACTTTATTTCACCCAATTGAAAATACAAATTATTAACATGAAGGTACCATTCTCAAACACAAACAGATAAGCTAATTAGCTGATATTTCTGTTGGTGATCAACAGTTAGAAAATTAGCAGTGCTCTCGTTAAAACAGCTACCAAGTGAACACCCTTAAGAGCTGAGCAGTAGAAGACAACATTTTTCAGAATTCTAAAGGAATTAAGGCCACTCGTTTGGTTTATACTTGGAAGTTACTTTTTGTAACTAGAGTGGCTATAAGTTGTTTCTAAGTTAATTCTTAATAGACGAGATTCTCAGGGAGCAAAAGACTTTTCTTTCCGTCCTCCTTTAAGACAGTCAAAAGTTTAAGGGGTTTTTGCTTTTCTAATCTATTTGTATTCAACATAAGTGATTTCAGAAAGTCAAAACATAACAATTAAGTTGTGTTCATAGATATGTAAGTTGGACACCCAAACGACATTCTGAATAAAGTAAGTCTCTATTAGAGATTCAGTTTCATTGCAACTATAGAGCTCACATGGGGTAAACACAGAAGAAATTAACCTATTTAAAACTTCCTACTACATGAAGAAAGAAAAAAAAAAAGGCCTGAGCTCAATTGCTGAGAAAATCTGTTGTAAATCACCTTCACCCATTTCTGACTCCTATACACAGGTGTCTCAGTCTACCAACTCCAGAAAGCACTGCTAGAAGTTCTCCACCTTTATTTTTCATAAGGTACTTACATGGAAAGTTTAACTTCTGAACTCATACAGAACTTACATACAGACCCTGCAATTGCCAAATAACATGCCTACCTTGGTAACATAAGATTATTTTTTTTAATTCATATTTGAAGTTAGAAGATTTAAACTAATTCAGCAGGTTTATCTTGCTTACTCCCCTAGACATCAAAAAAAGTCTTCACCACAAAAAGGATCATTCAGCAACTACCTCAAAAGTTTATCTAGGAAATTTTCTTTTTCAGCTTCAGATAGATGGTGACCAACATAAAGCCAGCTGCCACATTCTTGAATTACAGGGTAACCATTCAAATAGATTTTCCTCTTTCTCTGTTCAACATTTGTTTCTAGAATTACTAAAATGAGAGCAGCATTATTAAAATATTGTAACAGCGATTTCAGAGATTGATAAAATGCACATTAGGTAATACAAGAAACAAGACTTTTGTCCTGGACATGAGCTTTGCCATATACACGGCTAAACCACAAGAACTGCATTCACTACCACTGTCAGAATACCCAAGTATTAAAGTTTGTCCTGGTTCATACTGGCAATTCAACTCTCTATGCCATAGATATCTACTGTCTCATCTTTGAGTAGATCACTGTAATATTTCTTCACAACTGGAAGCACTGAATCTTCTTCCTTTACTGTATTCGTATACCAAAAATGATTAATCTGAGATGTTAACTAGTATTTTTCCCTTACCTTTTGCCTGAAATTAAATTTTGCTATTCCAGTTGTTGAGAGAAGTTAGCAATTTTTAAACAAATTGGAAAAGAGCAGGAAATACTAACTATGGGGATGTTTAAAGTTATGTACTTTTCAGACTACAAGGTAAAAGAGAGCTAGCAATGGAAAACCCCACTCTGCGTTTTGCATTGAGCTTTTCAACATCAACAGCATTACTCTTATACTTTAATTCCCACAATAACTTTTACAAGTATTTTTAACAAAACGGGCTTCTGCAACTCATTACATATTCATTTCAATAGAACAGCAAAGCATTGTCTGGATTTATTTATATTGCTAGTTACTGTAAAAACTTCAATGTCCCCTCATCACAACAGTAACTGAACTTTCTCATAGACTTTGTCAGTAACTTAGACTTCCATAGACTTTCCTCTCAAGAGCCTTGCAAGGTAGAAGTTTCCCGTATTCCCATTATACATGCGAAAAAGCTGAAGCACAAAGAGAATTTTTAGCTCAACGTCACACAGGAAGTCTGTCCTACAGCAACCCTAGAAATCAGACATTTTCCTTAAGAGTTTCGTTGTTTGGTTGATTATGTTTTTTTTAAGTCTACTCTATGAAAACCACGTAAAACTACAATCAGGCTAATTTTATTCCCAAGCCTCTCACAGAAGAGAAACCAGAAGGAATCTGTCCAGTTCTGACTATAATTGACTTTACATGTGTTTCCTTAAATTGTTTCTTGTGAGAAGATAAGGCCTTCTTGCACAGTCACTCCAACTGAACTGTACACTCTTGCACTGCCATATCCCACCCCTCTCCCATTTTTACTTCAGACAATTCCTCCTAACATCTTGTCTCTAAGCACAGACATTTATAAGGCCTTGTTTCCTATATTTTTTGTTTCTAAGATAGTTGGTTTTCCACACTATTTTGGCTTTGCAGAGTACATCTTCCTTGTGGATTCATGCACAGCCCTTCCTTTGAAAGGTTTAATAGCCTACCTGGTTGTCCATTCTCACTCAATTATTTTCACATAACTACTACCTTTCCATTAAATGCGATAAATTTATGAACCCTTTGGCAGCTTACTAAGACAAAAGCAGCCACAGACATACACAATAAAACAAAAGATGGAACTCAGAACTAACAAAACCTACAATACATTACACTATTTACTCACAATATTTTTCCCAGCACTTTTCTTTCTCTAATTAGACTGTAAATTCTGTGGGAAGAGATGTTTTTTATTCTAGATTGGCCTTATTTTACAGTAGCCACTGTTGAAAGAGGGAAAGGGAGAAGTAATGAACATCACAGGATTTGCAATGCAACTTAAAGACAAGATAAATAACGTTGCCTACCTTTGCACCTCGGCTATTTAAAAATAATAAACATTAAGCAAATATCATTTTCACTAACTGTACTGTTTGTTACCATTTTTTCTCTTCCCTTTCAACATGCACTAAAAACAGTTAAATTAGCTTCACTGAGCTACTGTGTTAACAATGTAATAAAGAAAATAGTTGGTTTAAAAACAAATGTTTCCCAGGAAAATGAAAAATTAAAAAAAATATAAAAAATTATAAACACACTCTTCCTTTTACTTCCTGAAAAATACCTCATTTATTTGTTGATTATTACAGGGTAAGACAGAACTTTCGTTAAATATATGCATTAACATCTGAGAATTGTTCAACGTAATAATTGAAAAACAGTTTTCCTCCATCAAATATTTAATTTAGCACAAAGTAATATTTGTTCTTTAAGGCAGATAATTTTGGAGGTTGAAGTTGTATTTCTACGCAAGCGATCAATTTACTGTATGAGTTTAGGGCCACCATTGCATCCTCAAGGGAATCCAGAGAGAATCATACAAGCTTTTCACGAAGAGCTTCAGATCGGAATTTCAGGCGGGTCTATCAGTAAAGTAAAAGACTTTTATGGTTCAGGAAAGTAAGACATAGGCTACGAAGAACCAAAGTCAAACTTTAGATTCAGTTATTGCAAAAAAGAAATACCGCTGAGTTAAAATTCCTTTGCAGACCTACTACATAGAAACTCCACTCCAAGCCTCTCTCAAACAGTTTGTCAGCCCAGAAAAACCGGACCTGGTAGTCAACACTGAAGCCTTTTATTTATTTATTAAAAAAAAAAAAAA
>VZSZ01003316.1:149039-222628 GCA_013398815.1 Ibidorhyncha struthersii | reverse complement strand
CGGGTCCGGGTGGTGAGCGGCGGCGGTGGTCTCCGCACGCCTCCCTACTCCTTCTCTCTGGTAAGAGCGCGGCGGGCGGCTGTTCAGGGGCAGACGCGACTTCGCCGGGACCGGGGAAGAGGGGGTGTGGGAGGAGGAAGAGGGGCGCCCCGCACGGACGCGCGCTTGGCGCGCGTGTCCTGAGGCGTAGGCGAGTGGTGAGTCCCCCTGTGGCGCGGGGAGGGCCCGGGCGGAGCCGGCGAGGCGGTCGCCGCGTTGTCCCTGTGGGTGCTGGCGCCCCTCCTGCCCGTTGTCTGGAGGGACGGTCCCTCCTGGCACACGGGCACGCCCGGTGCCGCGGCCTTGAGATAACCGGGTGGTAACGGGTGCGGGAGGGTCCCCGGAGCCGTTTCGGGCTCCGCCGGGTCTGGGAGCCCGTCGCGCTGCTCTCCCTCGGGGCAGTGTGTCCGTGAGTTTCCACTCAAGGTCCTGAGGCGTGTGGCGCTTCCCAGCCCGCCCGCGGGCGGGAGGCGCTGGGCCCGGGCGTTTGGCAGCGGTGCGAGGGGGCCCGGTTATAAGCGCCGCAATGAACCGGGGAGGTTCAGCTCCTCTGTCGCGATAGGGACTGGCAGCGGGCGCGGCACCGCCGTCACGAAGGTGGCACTGGCCTCAATGAGGCAGAAACAGACCAAGCCAATGGAGGTGATGTATGCATAATACAGGGCGTATAAGTTTTGGCCACAGCCTAGGATGGTTTTGGATTAAAAGGTGGTGGTGTTTCACTCTCTTAAGCATTTTATTTTTAAAGAGCAACTTTCAGATGAGAGGCCTTTTCTTCATTCTTAAAGGAAATGTCAGGGAGAAATTTGCAGCAGGTATGTTGCAAAGGATCAGGTTGTGGCTATGGTGTAACTAATTCAGAAATTTAGTTTTAACTAAAGCTTGGTTCTTCCACTGAGAAATCGCTAGGAGGATGACCTTTAGAGAATTTGTAAACTTGATAAGTATCGGTAGGCATTGAATTAGGGAAAGGTGAAAACAATAATGGAGATATAATCAGTTTCCAGTGACAAACCAATGACCAGTGGCATCTGTTTATACAGCATCTTCAGGTCCACTTTTGCAGAATGTTGAAGCTCAGTGGTAGTAGGGATTAGCAAATCTCAGTTGTGTATGTATGATTATCTCATTTACTTCAATAAATGTTTTTTATAAAACTGATTTTTGTGGCAACACAACTATGCATGAGAACAAAAACATTTTGTAGAAAGGTAAGGCAGATGTAACAGGAAAAGGCCTTGATTAAACAGAGGACTCATGACAGACCTCCAGTGCAAAAACGACACATACAGGAGGTGGAAGTGGAGACACGGGCTACAAAAGAAGAACGTAGAAATATTGCCCAGGCATGTGGGGATGGTGTTAGGAAAGCCAGAGCTAAACTAGATACAAAACTAACAAGAGATGTCAATGGTAATGAGATGCTCTTTATCAGGAAAAGGATTTACAAGGAAAACCATGGTGCTGCTGCTGAATCAGACAAGTGTTTTAGTCACGACAGACACAGATAAGGCAGGATTCAAGGAGAGGAGGAACTGCAAGTTGTGGAAGAGGATTAAAGCAGGCATTGTTTACCTGACAAGTCCATGGGCACAGGTGGACTACGTTCAAGGTTGCTGAGAGCTCACAGTGTCTTCGTGAAGCTACTCTCTGTCATCTTTGAAAGGCCATGAGATTGGGGAAGATCCCTGAAGACTGAAGAAAGGCCAATCTTGTGTTCATCTTCAAAAAGGTCAAGAAAGACAATCTAGAGAACTACAGGCTGGTCAGCCTCACTCCTTCTACCTGTGGAAAGATCATGGAGCAAGCCATTTGTAGGCATAATACGGTGGTGACTGGGGATAGCCAGCTTGGACTCTACCAAGGATAAGTCAATCATACCTGACCAACTCGCAGATACACTGCAGAGGAATGAGAGACAACACAAACAGGGAACAGGGAAGGTTCCGATTCAAAGTACGGAAATGAGGACAGTTAGGCATTGGGACAGGTTGCCCAGAAGGTTCACCACATTCCTGTCTTTGGAGGCTTTCAAGACCCAACTGGGCAAAGTCCTGGGCAAGCTGGTCTGAATTCAGTGTTGACTTTGCTGTGAGCAGGAGGTCGTGCAGGGTGACCACTTGGGTTCTCCTCAAAACTGAATGATTCCGTGATTCTTAAATAATGTACTGTTTGTGAGGAGTAGAAAACAGCAAATACAGGGCAATAGTGTAATCTTAGAAATTACAGTAACCTGTGATGTTGATTGAAATATTAATTTAAAAGTACAGTATAAAATATGCTGTAGAATAGAATGTAAAATGAAGGATACCAGTCCTAGTAATTCCATAGCAGAAAATTCTGCTCCAGTCTTCTAAAATTCGTTGGAGAAGATGTCAGATAAATAAGAACTGATTAATACGGTTGTTCTGATTAATACAGTTGTCTGGACTACTAAAGTGTGTGTGTTCTGAAGTATCCCTGGTGGGAGATAACTGAGAAATTATGTTGTCATTAATCAAGTCCTGATTAAGATACTAAAACAAAAACTGAAAATAGAAGTTCAATTTTTCCTGCTTTTAAGATTTTTCCTTGATCTACTTTATTAAGACTCAAATTAAATCTGAAAGTGAGCTGAAAAAGGCATTATTGGTAAATAAGCAAAATCTGCTACTATGACAGTTATTAGATTAGTCAGGAAGAGAGAAAATCCTGAGAAACATAAGAATCCAAAGGGAGGAGGGAGGTGAATTGATACTATGGTGGTAAGTGAACTTAATTATTGATGAATACAGTGCAGTGCATTGGAAGGAATTTTGTGCTACTGAATAATGTTACTGGGTTTTAAATTGACTGCTACTGATGTTGAAGGTAGCTGAAAAAAGATGTGAGTGAAAGTCCTTTTAATCATCAGTGTCAGTGAAAAATAAAAGTATTGCTGAGTTTATAAAGAAAGGGTTTGATAATAGCACTGCAATATAAATTGAAGGTGTGCACTTTCTTGAAAAAAATATCTTCAATTGTACACCTGTCTCAGAAAATAATAGATACGGGAGTTTAGAAACAGACGGATGCAAATATGACTATATCCGAAAATGTAATGTAAGTAGATCCATTTAACTGAAAGTTATGATGAATAAGATAATACATGTGTAGGCATGCAAAATAATAGCTGCCAAATAAATGAAAAGAAAGGGACTCTTATACCCTGGAAATCTAATAAGTCTATTGGAAGACCACGTATTATGTATAGTGCTCAATTAAGCTTGTGTGTATTTGGCAGAAGACAATAGTGTGCTCAAGAAATGAGCGCCTTAAAAAATAACAACCCAGTAATTAATTTTTTCCCCCACAGGGATTTAAACTACTTAGAGAAGTCCTCATTAGGAGGTTACTCCATAATTGTACATTGTAGGTTTTTTAATATTATCTAAGATACTTTAGAGAGTTTTGTTACCTTATATTTGGTCTTGTCTATCCATCATCAAATAGTTCTTATACAATAGTGAAGCAATGTCAAACAGAAACCTAAGTTAAGAAAGGTCGTTTTAGGGCTAGGCTAATGGGTTAATGCTTAGTCATAAGAGGGTGCACTTGAGTTCTTGTCCCTGCACCACGAGTTGCCTGTGCAGTTCACTTCAGTTACTGCTTTGTGCAAAACCAGTTCTGCTCTGGGTTCAAGGATTATAACACAGCCCTCTAATCTCACAGCTCCGTTATCAAACTGCTACACAAAAGGCAGTGTCATACTCACTTTTTCTTCCATTTCTTTTTCCTAAACAACATTTGAATTATTTTCTGTACAAAGATTCCACTTCAACAAGAAAGTCAGGGAGTGCTCTCACTCAGAATAACCTATGACATCATCATTAAAACACTGTACTATTATTGCTCCGAGGCTATCAAGTTGCTATATGCTGACTTCACCACCAGAGGAGCAGTTTATGAATGAAAACATGAATGAATGTAATTAGATCTTAGGTTTATAAGTATCAAGCCACTGTTCTGATCTGTAAATGTCTGGAAAAGTCCACTACCAAAAGCAACAATTTGCCTTTTGGACCAGGCCAGTTATTGGTACTAGCCTATTTGACAGTTGTGTTATTGTGGTCCAGTAAGGAGAACATATTTATCAATTTACATTTTTCAGATGATGCTGTTTTTAAGACAGCTATTGATGTGTTTATCTTTCCATTAAATATCCTTATCTTCTTTAATTTACAATAGTTTTTTTTTAATTTGAAAATATATGCTTAAACTGAGCATACTTGAACCGTTTCATAAGCCCGGTTCCCTCCCTTCTCATGAGAAATTTCTTGTGATATGTTAGTTGTAACTGTAGTAGCATATGACATTATAATTTACCCTTGAGAACAGAGAAAGAATTGCTGCAATCTCATATGCAAACAAAAGAATCAATACAGAAAACACTTTTGAAATTTGGATTTTAACCGTTCCTTTGCAATAGACGTCTATAAAAGCTAGAGCTAGAAATAAATCTGGGAAGTGTTACCTTCAGAAAGATGAAAACAGAGTCAGTGTGCTTACACTTGTTCTCTAAATACTCCAGACATCTTGAACTGGCTGCTAATGACTTGTTCTTTACCTACATAAGTATATATTCCTAGAAGAAGCCTCAGAAAAGAACTTAAAGATTTTTTTTTTAACAGGGAATTATTCAAAATTTCTGAAATTAGTGTTTTAATTCTACTGTTTTCATTTAACAGAGGGTTTAGCAGAGCCTGAATTTAAGACTATATAGTACTGGAACTTGGAAGGCATATTCACAGAACAAAGAAATGGAAGAGAGAACCTACCCGCAGAACTTGGGAACAATTTATCAGAGGTAGATGCATAAAAAAGGAGGGTGTGTGCTTTCCACGTGCATTGAATTCACTTTTTGTAAACATCAGAGAGAGACTGAATTGTCTGGATGGGGCTTGCACCGCAGTCTCTGCTTGATCAGTGAAAGAGCAGAGTAACTGGTGTGTAGTACTTACTAGCAGAAGTTCCGTGGCCATCAGAAAATGATTTGACAAGCAGCAAAGATTAAGGAAGAGAGAAGAGGCTCTTGAAGAGGATTCTTAACTCTCTGCTGGGTCCATTGATAAAATCCCTGTGAAGTCTACTGTATGTCGAACTCCTTGATGATTTTAGTTGAGCGCTTCTCTGGTGTCTCGTGAAAGCTCAGCATGAGATAAAGGTTCCTGGAGACTTCTAGGCAAGTGTTGAGGGAGCAGGCTGCCACTGCTGGTGTTTTGGCCAGAGAGGTAAAAGTTCACTGCCTTGAACATCAAAAGGAATTCGTCAGACAAAACCTTGGAAGCTCCAGCTGAAAAAGCTGTCCAGGCAGTGCTTTTGAGCAGAACTGATGAAAGCCTTTTCAAGAATGTCTTCTAGATTACTGTATTAAAAATAAAAAAAAAGTCCTGATGTGTTTCAAATGAAATTTGAAGGGATTATTAACAATACCACTTCTCACCCATTTTGGAAAAGAGCAGTAAACCTCCCTTGCCGTGTTATTTCTTAAATTATTACTTGTTAATTACTGATTAAGTTAGAGAGATAGCTATCTTTGTAGGGACAATCTCTGTTGTAAATGCAATTCCTTAGAATTTTTGTTAAAGAAATTAACAGCGACAGCTCCAGAGTGCAGAAATGTCTTGCTATGAAGCAAACATTTTTTTAAACTCGTTCTACCTTTTTCCTCACTTTATTCCATTTACATTGACACTATGGCATCTTAGAGCTCTGGATAGTTATTACTTGACATAAAACCCTAGGCTGTCACAAGGAGACTTGGATAAATTGCAATCTGAGTTATAAATTTTCTTACTGTTTCAGCTAAATTTAAAAACGGACAATATTTTTTTTCATATTTTTAACATATATATAAATATATTAGCTGGTTTATATCTCTTATTTGTTACAGTGGGCTGTTCTTTTCAAAGTTTCAAACAGCAATTTTTTCTACAAGAGATTTTTCTTATTCGTAAATGAGCAATGAGATAGAAATCACTTTATGCGCAAATAATGTTAAGGAGAAGAGTAGGAATTGCTTTTCTTGAGGTTTACACTTACTTTGCATACTTTTCAATATTCTGTATGTATGGAATATCAAGAATATGGAATGTTTGTTCCATTTATGCAAGTATAATGAGTTTAGTTTCTGAACGTCAAATATGCCAAAGAATGAATTTGACGTCATTTCAGCTATAAAGCCAAATTCAAGTTCTACAGCTCTGAAGTTCACAGTCATCTTTTAATGATAATTAATTCACACATTATCTGTGCTGTGATTTAATATAATTTCATTTTACAAAAAAAAAAAAAATCTGTGAGGTAGTTAGCCACATGCTGTTTGAGTTATGCTCCATATGAATAAAGTTGTCATTGTTTTATCTTTTCTTTTCTTTTCTTTTCTTTTCTTTTCTTTTCTTTTCTTTTCTTTTCTTTTCTTTTCTTTTCTTTTCTTTTCTTTTCTTTTCTTTTCTTTTCTTTTCTTTTCTTTTCTTTTCTNTTTTCTTCCTCTAAAGACACCACTATGGCTGCTACAGTGAACCTAGAGCTTGATCCCATTTTTTTGAAAGCCCTGGGATTCTTGCATTCAAAGAGTAAGGACTCTGCTGAAAAGCTGAAAGCACTTCTTGATGAGTCTTTGGCCAGAGGGACTGACTCAAGCTATCGTCCATCTCAGAAGGTATTGGTATTAGAGAGCACGGGTCATTTCTGTATACCTTTTTTAAGCTCCTGCTATTCCTAATTTGTCTTTTATAGCTGAAAAGTTAAAGGAGAATCAGAAATTGAGGAAAAAGAAAAGTAATTATGGAATGTTCATATTCATTATTCCTCTTTTATGCAACGTAATCCATTCAATTAATTGACGTTAATGGAAAAAAAAAATCTCTTTATCTTGTTGATGCACCAAGATCTGTAAAAGAGATATTCAACACTATACTGCAGGTGTCATGACTTTGTAATAGTACTTTTTATATTCACTTCTATATGGGTTTTGGCATTTTTGTTAGTAAGCTATCATACATGCTATTTAAGATGAACCCAAAATTATGGGTTTCTCCAGTTACAATCAGAGCTAAAAGGTCTTTAAAATGCACATTATTTTTGCCACAGATAAATATGAAACAAAATTAACTATTTACTGATAAATCTGGATCTCTTTTTCTTGAAATTCTGTTGATGAAGTCATGAGAATGAAAAGCACCAAGTGGTTCAAAACAGAAATAATTTGCAGGCTGAAACCACCACAATCCAATGGACAAACATTATTTTTCATCTACTGAAAATTGCTAAACACCTGCTAGAGAGGATATTTGAATCTGAGATTAGTGTATGGAAATAACCAAGTGGGGACATCCTCATGTTGCTGTGGATTGCCATATGGATAATGAGGTAGTTCTCCCCTAGGATGCCTAGAAGTCAGCCTGGTATGTTCTAATGATGGTCCGTATGCTGGTACATTAGTCATGTTTCATTTCTATGTGTTCATGGTTCTGAATAACTAAAACACACTATTACTGCTACCGTATACATGATGCTTGCAACGTCCTTTCTACTGAAATTGTTAACTCCGTGAAACCTAAACTGCAGTTCCCAGTAACACAGGTCTCAAAACTTTCAGGAACCCTCAGTGTCAGAGCTCAAAGAAGCATTGGTTTGTAGTTTAAAGAGGAAGCAGGGAGCTGAATAATAGTACAAAGGGGCTTGGGAATTCTAATAACAGCTTGGCTGGTAGTCACCTGCCCTCATGTGAGACTGAGGCTCAGGCCAGAGGAAGAAATCTTTTGTTCCCTTCTTTTCAGTGTGTCTTCAGTATCAGCTGGACTGCAAAGCTCAGAAATGCAAGAAGTACAAGAATTCTTTCACTTGCTTTGTCAGGCTGCAGGATTGATTTATGTTGACCATGAAATCCAAGAACAGTGTAAGGAGCGCAGGATTACCACAGCTGGGCAGATGAGGAAATCCATTTCTGACTCTGGATGCAACAGGAAGTCAGCAAACTTCGGGGGGCAGCTGAAGCTCAGGGCTCAGGACCCAGGACCCGTCCCAGTATACAGCAGAGAATTACTCCCTTCTTACCAAGCTGGGTGGGGGTTCTCTTGCCGTGCGCATTGCCGTGATTAATCACTCATTTACAGTCTTGCTCGCTTATTATCCATTGCTGACACTAACGCATCATTAATAAGAACTATTGATTTCTGTTGAGATCTAAATTTATTAATCTGATAGGTGAATATGGACTGAGATTAAGCGGAGGTCAATATTTTCCTCGATGAGGGAATGAAGCATTGATATCTGGTGACATCAGATGTCACCTTATGTTTTCAGCTTATATTGAATTTTGTCCTCAGAACTATCTGAAAATTTGTGTTCATTTTCTCTTTGAATTTTAAAAGCAGAAAAGTTTTCTTTTTTAATTAACGTTCCAAAGAGGATGTGTCTTTGGAAAAAGAACACCTTTTCCTCTGGAAGGTGAGTGATAAGGGGATGTTTTAATAATTGACTTCAGTTTAAACACGCTAATTTGTTGATGTGATGTGAAATATTTAAGAAATGTTAAAAAAAAAAGTGTATATATAGGTGATCAATGCTGTATGACATGTTGTTTGCCTAACCTGTTATCTAAGTAATTGCAAACTAGGAAGTAACTCAAGTGTAAGGTTTGCCTTCAATTTTTGTTCCTGTTTTTAGGAAGTAGAGCAACCAAAAGTATCTGTTACCAAACCTATTTCCAGTAAGCAGGAGCCTAAAACTTCTTCTAGTTTGCCTTCTGGCAACAATAATGGCAAGCCCACTGCATCAGAAAAGGTGAAAAAAGAAACAGAAAAGAGATCTGCTGATAAAGTAAGTCATTTTTGTTCTCTGATGAAATAACTTGGTTAATAAACTTGAACATGTTTTAGACAAAAGCTCTCCTTCTTAACCTGTGTAAGTCAACTCATCTAATTAGGCATAGCTGTGAGCTGCATTATCCAATCATGTTCCATTTAGGCAATCCAATGAAAGTCTGGTTATAATTATTCTGTGAATGTTTTCCGTGCTCATTGCAGAAGGGTTGGACTAGATGACTTCTAAAGGTGCCTTCCAACCTAAACCATTCTATGATTCTGTCTTAAATATCCTGATAATAAGAGGTTACTAAAATGTAGCAGGCTGAAATGTGGGATTCCCAAAGCTTTTTCCAGGATTTTGTGGTGAAGTACGAAAAGTGGACTTGAGCTTCTAATTCATAAATATTTTGAAGAAAATATGTATCTAAGAAAAGCACGTTGTGTGTATGCTGTGTAAAGTACACCTCTTATACTGCTAACCTAGTTGTTCCAGTCATTTTCTCATTTTAATAATAATCCATTAGCTTTTTGCATTTTCCCGTTCTCTGTGTGTGTGTGTAATAGATAAAAGGGGATACCACTGAAGGAGCTGATGCACCAAAGAAGCCCAGACTAGAGAAGCAAGAGGCTCGTTCCTCTCCTATTACGGTTCAGACGAGCAAAGATTTATCCATGCCTGATTTATCTAGCTTTGAGGAAACCAGTGCTGATGACTTTGCTATGGAAATGGGATTAGCCTGTGTTGTTTGCAGGTAAGTCAACATTGCTTCATTGCAACTGTGTAGTTACCTTTGGTTTTTTCTGTGTTCTATGGAGTTAAAGCTTCCGGCAGTTTTTATGCTGGAAATCACTTAAGCCCATAAAATTAATAATAAATTTAAGGATCTTTCATGAATAAGAATGGCTTCTTGAAAACGGAAACTTTAATGAGGAAATCATCATTTCTTCAGGAAAGGTCAAAAATAATAAAACTAGACAAGATGCAAAACCTATCATGACAAATACTGATTTTTTAATTATTGGAGAACAAGTTAAAATATTAATGGCTAATGATAATAATTTAAAAAAAATCAATTCTCTTCTGAAAACTTTTTTAGTGGCATTATTATGGGATCTGTATACGTTGCTCCTTTTTTCATAATTGTTTGACATTAGTTTACACGTAACCATGTCTTTTCAGTTAACAGCATAAATACATCTTGCAGTCAAGACAGGTTGTTTTTACTTTTCAATAAGGGCTCAAAAATTGGATCTTAGTAACGTTCTGCTAACAATGCATTTAGTGTTAACAGGAGTATAAAATACTCTTTTGAATATCCACTCTGGGATCAAATCACTTGAGTCAGGATTTGGTTTCGCAGATGATTTATATCCTTGTAAGTCCCCACCACTGCCGAAAGGAACAGTTTGGCTTTTCCAATTGTACCTCCTTCTCTGTTCTCTTTAGGCGGTGTATTGCCCACATAAGCTTATGATCAGCTGAATCAGCTTCTGGGTCAACTCTCCACTTGGGTTTTTGAGTAGGTTTAGGTTTCAAGCAGCTTAGTAAGTGTAAATGCTTATGCTGGCACGTGTGTGGATGCAGGGATGTAGAGCCAGGACAGAGAGGAAGGTGGGACGTCCTTTTGATAGCAGTATGTATTTTAGCGCATCTTAAGTGAGTTGGGAAACTGTGCTTTATAGCTTTGTTCTTTGGTCATTTCCATGGTCATTCCTGTTGTGCAGATAAGGAGGTGTCTTCAGTCCATGGAGGATAAATTTCCATTGTTACAACTAGTTATACTGTTAATCAGTTGTGGACTAATGAGATTTCATATCACATTATTCCTATGTGTAATGTTTAATTTCTTATTATAGATATTGAAAAAGGAAAAACAGTTATAACATTTGAAGTATGAAATAAATATTTCAATTTTACCTTTCTTCCTGCAAATTCTGTTTTTTTGCTGTCTCCTAAATGGGCAAAGCCCTGTTCAGCAGTATGTTAGAACACTAATAAAAACAGTATAGTATTAACTTATTTGGCAGGAGGAAATAAGGAAGAGTTTTGTTTAGACAGTCTTGAGCTGCTGTGGATTATTAATTCTGCATCTTCCCTGGCAAAGGAAAACACATGCAGGCATAATGAGAAATGCTTGCAAAGTAAAGAAAGTAAAGAAGGAAAATGCAACTACTGTGCCTAGCGTGGCCAAGACTTTGCTTTGAAAAGCATAGGCCAGGTATGTGGTTCCATTAGCTGTTCCACAGTCAATGTTTAATCTGGCTGTTGAAGGCGTTACTTCTAGCTAATCATGATCAAAAATTCATCATGCTCTTGCAAAAGGTGCCTCTATTCTGGCTAACTAACAGCATTGGTAGATAACGGGAGAACAACTGCCATCATCTGCTTGGACTTGTTGAAAGCATTTGACACTGTCCCGTGTGACACCTTGGTCCCTAAACTGGGGAGACATGGATTTGATGGATGGAACACTCGGTGGATAAGCAACTGGCTGGATGGTTGCACTTAGAGTTATGGTCAACGGCTCCATGTCCAAGTGGCAAGCAGTGATGAGTGGCGTTCCTCAGGGGCTGGTACTGGGACCAGTGCTGTTTAACATCTTTATTGGTGACATGGACAGTGGAATTGAGTGCACCCTCAGCAAGTTTTCCAATGACACCAGGCTGTGTGGCACGGTCAACACGCTGGAGGGAAGGGATGCCATCCCAGAGGGACCTGGACAGGTTTGAGAGGTGGGCCCGTGTGAATCTCATGAAGTTCAACAAGGCCAAGTACAAGGTCCTGTACATGGGTTGGGGCAATCTCAAATATAAATACAGGCTGGGCAGAGAATGGATTGAGAACAGCAGCCCTGAGAAGGACTTGGGGGTGTTGGTCAATGAGAAGCTCAGCATGAGCCAGCAGTGTGCACTTACAGCCCAGGTGGCCAGCTGCATCCTGGGCTGCATCAAAAGAAGCGTGGCCAGTAGGTCGAGGGAGGTGATTCTGCCCCTCTACTCTGCTCTGGTGAGACTCCACCTGGAGTACTGCATCCAGCTTTGGAGTCCTGAGCACAAGAAGGACATTGGCCTGTTTGAGTGAGTCCAGAGGAGCACCACGGAAATGATCCAGTAGTTGGAGCACCTCTCTTATGAGGACAGACTGAGAGAGTTGGGGTTGTTCAGCCTGGAGAAGAGAAGGCTTTGGGGAGACCTTATAGCAGCCTTCCAGTATCTGAAGGGCACCTACAAGGAAGCTGGAGAGGGACATTCTACTAGAGCGTGTAGCAATAGGATGAGGGGGAATGACTTCAAACTGAAAGAGGAAAGATTTAGATTAGGTATCGGGAATAAATTTTTCACTATGAGGGTGGTAAAGCACTGGAAGAGGTTGCCTGGGGAAGCTGTGGATGCCCCATACCTGGAAGTGTTCAAGGCCAGGCTGGATGGGGCTTTGAGCAACCTAGTGTAGTAGGAAATGTCCCGGCCCATGGCAGGGGTGTTGGAATTAGGTGATCTTCAAGGTCATAGAATCATAAAATGGTTTAGGTTGGAAGGGACCTTAAAAGATCATCTAGTTCAACTCCCCTGCCAAGGGCAGGGACACTTCCCACTAGACCAGGTTGCTCAAAGCCCCATTCAGCCTGGTGCCTTCCAAGTTAAACCATTCTATGATTCTCTAACTAAAATAGCTCTTATTAAGCTGAAGAGGGAGGGAGAAGCACAGCAGGGAAGGAAACAATGCATGAGAGAGGGGATGGCAACAGTCACCCAATGCTCAGAATTTGTTTTCGTTTTACATGAAATCTGCTGGAACTGATATCATGTGGTTCTCGATCTCTATCTAGCTCAAGCTGGACAAGATGTTTTTCACAGCACTTGTGTTTCAGACTTTCTGAATCCAACATATTGGTTAGACAGTATTCCACTATTTACTGCTTACTTTCAACATGGAGGCACTTTTTGGGGTTGGCCATCTTGAGCCGAAATAACACCATAAGAAATGTAACAGCTCTGAATACTCTGTAAAATAACTCAAGTATGAATAGTATTTAAAAAGTGATGTCTTTTAATAATTGATTAAATTATTCTATCAATTGTGGATGAAAACATCATGTCCAATTGCAGAGTAGGTGGGGTTCATCGCCAAAGGTTTTATATTTATATTGCTTAAGAAAACAAGTTAACAAGAACCCAGCGGTGGGTTCAGAAATGGAAAAGAGTGCATTTGAATATTAACTATTCCTTTTTTATAGATGTAGAAACTAAAGTAGAGACATTAAACGTTTCTTCAAGATTTGCCAAGTGTCAAATGTATTTTCATAGTGATTAGGAGTATTGAATGTTGATGCCTGTGGTGTTTTTCTTGTTCTTTTACATCAAGTTAGGCATAAGGAGGGAGGGTATTAAAATAACTTTACCCTCTCCAATATCTGCAGATCTTTGAAAAATAAGACTCACCAGTTATATGGCTCCTCAGTTATATGAAGAAGAAATACTACATGCAGTTTGCAGATGATAGTGAACTTCATCTCTCAAAAGAACCAAAAAATATGTCTTTAAAAAAGCCTGGTTTTGAAAGAACAACCTTATTTTTTATGAGTACTTTTTTGTTTGTTTTCTGAAGGTAAAAGATCATTAGGTTTGTTTCTCAGTTATGTCATTTAAAAATAACTCCAGTTTAGCTTGTTTCTGGGCATGAAGAGTTCATGTTTTTTTTAATCAATCTGGGATTGTTCTTTGTCATTTTAAAATAGGGTGAGTCTCCTCCCTTGAGACACGGGGTCAAAACATCACTGCTTTGTTCTGACCGGTTTATTTAGGAATAAAAAACAAACAAAATAGCTTTTGAAATATCCTGCATCTAAAATAATGGTCCCTGGAATTTCAGAAAGGTTTCTCCCTCTGTTCTTAAATAGCCCGTTTAAAAGAGAAATATTTCTTAGAAAATGTTCTAGTATCCATATGGATGATACCTTCAGACTTCATTTTCCTGTTATATAAAGAAATAAGGTATTACCTTTCCCCACCCATCTACAAATAGAGTTTCCATGGTTACCTGGGTACCTGCTCCTCAGGGATATGAGCAAAAGCAGCTTAGCAATTAAATAGCCTGATTTGTCATCTGAAAGAAGAAATCATTACAAAAATGGTATTTGGCTAATTCACAGACATACTCCCAGTCATGTGTATATCACTAATTTGTCATTTATACAGCATGATTACTTTCACCAGAGGCCCACGCAAAATTAAGTCCTCATCACCAGCTTACATGTTTGCTTCCAGGCAGGACTGCACAGTTAATCCTTTCTATTCCATCTTTCCATGATTCTGGTATTATCTCGAATTCCAAGTGTCTGTTTGTGTAGTAAGGACCAAAAGGATGGCTAATAAAACATCTTTAAAGTAGTATACAACTTGGATGATTTAAATCCTGTAGCAGAAAGCACTCTTACAGGCTTGCCATTGAGAAATTATTTGTTCTTGAACTGTATTGCTCTACAGCTTACAGCAAAATTATCCAAATGTAGACTAGGCCTTCATATGCTAATATAATGAGGAAGTCATAACTGGTATAGAGTGAGGTATCCATAAATGCTCAGGTGAAGCAAAGCAGGTGAGGCTTACATTTCTAATATAAAAATCAAAAGGGAAATCAAAGGTGTCATATACATGTGTTTAATAGTATAGAAGTTTTAGATTTTCATGAAAGAAATTACCTTTAAAAAATACAAAATTTCTAAAGTATTTGTTAGGAAGAAGAGGAATAAATTTCATTTGCTGCAAGTAGAAAATATATGTGAAAGCAAAAATATTTTTAGTTTTTATCTTAAGCCTTGCAAAATTTCCAACAATTGGATAATCCTTTAAGTGCTTTCTTCCATAATCTGTTCTTAACTATTTGCTCTGTAGGCAAATGACAGTTACTTCTGGGAATCAGCTAGTGGAGTGTCAGGAGTGCCATAATCTCTACCACCAGGATTGCCATAAACCTCAGGTGACAGACAAGGAAGTGAATGATCCTCGACTTGTATGGTATTGTGCCCGCTGCACCAGGCAGATGAAGAGAATGGTAGGAGTCAGTTTTTTGTTTCTTATGAGCACTATTTGAATACAGCAGGCTATTTCTAATATGTGAGAGTATTTTAGACGTTGCAGAAATCTTCGGAAGCATTTTGGAGAACCATTTTTCTCAGCAGTGCTTCCTTTTCTGCAGCTGTATTTTTTAATGTAGCATCTCAAAGACTTTTCTGTAATGTGCTTTTTAAACAAAGCTTTTTAAAAAGCAGAAGTTGAGTGAAGAAGAGTGAAATAGGATTATTTCCTACTTGGTAAGCAGCAGTTGAAAACTTNAACTTTGCCTTCCAGTGTTTAAAACTTTTTTTTTTTTTTTTTTTTTCAGGTGATACTTAGTTTTTAGTACATGTCTACCAAATAGCCCTACAGTTTTAGTTTCCTTCTCAGCTTAGGACATAAATGGATGTTTTCCTGTAAGACAAGACTGGAAATTTTGGTCCAGATCTTGAGGGTTGAGTGTTCTCCGGCTCAACAGTAAGCTGAGGGTAGCACATTCCAGGAAAAAAATCCCTTTATTTTGGTTGATCTTCATGTTAATTTGTTGACTAAACAGACTAATTATTCCTAATCCCACAGGAATTCAACTCATCTCATTATGAGAAATGAAAACATTAGAGTAAGAAAGCATCTTTGGATGCACGAAACATTAACCATTAGTTCTCATGACTTTAGTTCTGATGTTTTAAAATCAAACTCTCTGATACAGCAGAAAATGTGTTCTGGTTTGGAACTGTTCTACGATAACTTAGCAAATTGTTATCTGTTGAAACGGCTCTACTAAGAAACAAGAGAAGAAGGCAATGTAAGATCCTGGCTTAGGAGTTATCATCGCTGACTGAATACATGATTATTCTGATGATCATTAGGCTTTTGAACTCAGAGGAGTGTTTGCTTGAGGTCTGTTTTTGCACAGGATGGCCATTGCACCCATTCAGTGTTTGCCTTCAATATGCCCTTTCCTTTTTTTTTTTTTTTTTTTGTTTCAGCATAAATTCTACCATTTTAGCTGCCACTTCTTAGCAGACTCTTGCAGCCTGAATCCCAGTACTGTTAGCTTATGTCCCTGTCTTCCTCAAGCTCACCTGTCTTTGCCTTATTTCTGTGAAGGCCCAGTGCTTTCTTGTTCCCTGGGTGTCAACACTTCCACTCCTTCCAAGCTGAGCTAGCAAGTCCTATTTGGTATGCTTTTTGGCTGGACTCTGTCCCCAGTACCATACTCAGCACTACCTCCACATCCCCTATTACCTTATTTCTCAGGTACTATTCAGCTTCGAATTGGAAAGGCTAGATTGCAATCTAATAATCCTCATGCTTTTTGCTAACAGTCAAAACAGTCAATGTTATGGGGCCCATAACTAATTTGTTTTTTTTTTCCTACCACTTACACAGGCTCAGAAGACACAAAAACCACCTCAAAAACCAGCTCCTGCAGTGGTTTCAGTTGCACCAGCTGTGAAGGATCCATTGGTCAAGAAGCCAGAAATTAAGTTAAAACCTGAGAACCCACCAACTTTTCTAGCATTCAAGAGAACAGAAGTCAAGGTAATGTAGTTTAAATTTTCCAGAGGAAGAGTTTATATTTCGCTGCACAAATGATCATTTTTTCAGTCAGACCAATCTTTTATCATAAGAACTGTGCATGAATATAGTCTGCTATACTATGTGTACTGAGTAGTACCATGGCATAAGGGTTTTGCATTAACACCAAAAGAGTGGGGAAAAATCCCTCGATTCAACTGTAAGTCCCTAAAGCATTCAGCTCTTGACTGTGTTTTTATGTTACAGGGGAGAGAACAGAATTTACTCTACAGATATTTTTAATGATATTTTATAGAGGTAGAAATCCACATAAATGTGCACTAGCAGCCCAGAAAGCCAACCGCATCCTGGGCTGCATCAACAGAAGCATGGCCAGCTGGTTTAGGGAGGTGATTCTCCCCGCTCTGGTGAGACCCCACCTGGAGCACTGCATCCAAGTCTAAAGGCCCCAGCATAAGAATGATGTGAACCTGCTCAAGCAGGTCTAGAAGAAGGCCGCAAAGATGATCAGGGGGCTGAAGCACCTACCCTGTAAGGACAGGCTGAAGAGAGTTGGGGTTGTTCAGTTTGGAGAAGAGAAGGCTCCCAGCAGACCTTATAGCAGCCTTCTAGTACTTATAGGGGGGTCCTACAGGAAAGATGGGGAGGGACTCTTGTCCTATCACTACACTCCTTGATAAGGGGTAACGGTTTTAAACTGAAAGAGGATACATTTAGATTAGATATTAGGAAGAATATGTTTACTGTGAAGGTGGTGAGATACTGGAACAGGTTGCCCAGAGAAGGTGTGGACACCCTATCCCTGGAAGTGTTCAAGGCCAGGCTGGATGGGGCTGTGAGCAACTTGGTCTAGTGGGAGGTGTCCCTGCCCATGGCAGGGGGTTTGGAACTAGGTGATCTTTAAGGTCCCTTCCAACCCAAACCATTCTATAATTCTATGAATTGTATAAAAGATAGGATTTGCTCTCTGTGGTCAAATAACATATACATATTTTGATAGTTAGAAGGCTTTTCCTCATGATAATAGGGGAATCTCTAGCTGACTCTGTGAGACCTAATTTAGGAGATGGCTGCTTCTTCTATATGTTGCCTTATGTTTCTGTTTCTCCAAGTTATTAAATAAATATTGTCACAAGCTGGTCAAAGGTGGTAAACCAGAAGCAGCATACTAGTCTCACGAATCAGTCTAGGAAAACACACCTTTAACTCAGAATCAAAGCACTTATTCATGTGCTCAAAGTTATATTTGCCACTGCTCTGCCTGGATGCAAACCATCATGAATAATATGATGGCTGTTGCTCAAGCACTTACACTTGTGAATAACTTTTTTCACCTCAGCAGAGTTGAGTGCCTAAGAGTGAGGCCTGATTTCATTCATCATGTTTACTGTTTAGAAACTGTCTGGATATATTATAGAAGGGGTATTACTTGAATAGAAGGGTTTAATTTCCATTTTGATTCTGCTGTTTGGTGTACCTCTGGTTTAATAATTCAACATGTGTATTATCCCCATCTGAAAACTGAGGATTATAGGGTTTAAGGTGTGGGAGCTGCAGTTAACGTGTATAGCACTTTGCAGGCAATGAAAACTTTGTTTGCAGGAAGGTTGTTTTTTGCAGTATCTAAATGGGAAGACTACAGGAAAGAAGTCCAGGGACTTTTTTTTTTTAATTTTGTGTGGCACAGGCTGCTAAGAACCAAGAGGAGGGAAGGGAAGGAAAGGAGAAAGTTTAGACACTGCTAGTTTGACCAAAAGACTGTAATAAATGCAATACTTAATTGCTCAGTGTCTGATTTTTGCCTGCTCATCTGTCATGTTGTTGAAAAGTAACACAAGGTAACAACAGTAACCAATAAAAGGTGGTGGCTTGCCTCCCTTTTTTTTTTTTTTCTACTTCAGAAATCTGGGCTTTTTGTAGTTACTTCCGTTAAACCATCTTTTAGAGTTTATGGGGGGATCACAATGCCATATGATAGCCTGCTAGCTGTATAGAAGAAAGGGACGAAAAGGTAATATTGATTTTATGTGTCCATGAAATTAAAAGTTGGCTGCACCTTTCCTTTACTTCTTAATACTTTTAACTGTAGTGACTAGTGATGAAATATTGTCCACTGGGTGTTCCTGGGAAAAGAAACTGAAACGGAGGCTCAACCTATTCCTGCTGTGATGTGTTACACAAATAGATGATACTGTAATAAGAATACTTTATTTATTTTAGACCTCAGCAGCAACTTCGGGGAACTCAGCCAGTACAAGTGTTTCTTCTTCAGCAACCAGTGGCCTTACAGGATGGGCTGCTTTTGCAGCCAAAACCTCCTCTGCCAACCCATCCGCTGCCAAACTGGGATCAACAGCACAGAGCACCAGTGGGAAACCTGCAGCTTCTTCAAATAACCAGAAACCTGTGGGTTTGTCAGGGTTGGCAACCTCCAAAACAGGACTAGGGTCAAAAATAGCTTCTGCCAACAACAACACAAACCCTGTTCAGCTGAAACCTCCTCCACCTCTGACACTGGGGAAAACCACCCTTAGCCGTTCGGTAAGCAGTGACAATGTCAGCAAAGTAGGTCTTCCTAGTCCCAGCAGTACTACGCCGAGCACCAGCAGCCAGGTGAGCAGTGGGAATGGCAACAGTGGGACTGCAGGTAACAGTGGGGGCAATGCAAGCAAAACCACAACAGATACTGGTAATCAGTCAACATCCCTAAAAGGCCCAACTTCTCAGGAATCTCAGCTCAATGCTATGAAAAGGTTACAAATGGTCAAGAAGAAGGCTGCTCAAAAGAAACTCAAGAAGTAGTATGGCTGTGTGCTAACTTTGTTGGTTGTGTTCTGTGAAACAGCTGCATTGGTGTTTTTCTTAAAGAAAATCCCCCAGTTACTGAACTGAAACAGTAGTTGAATCAGGGAAGCCCAAAACCTATGTTATGCAGGTCAAACTTTGATTATCCTACTATTCCTTCTCACTTTGCAAATCTATGTGTTGAATATGTAGAAGGAATTCACTATTATACGCTCCTGTTTTTTAACTCAAAGCACTGAAACTTGAAATTGTAAAAGTTGGATATTCTGGAGTATAAAAAAACCTCAGATTTATGTGGACATGTAATAAATTGAACTTACTGAAACTGTCATTCTTAAATGTTGTTAATAAAAGTATTATTAATCTGGGAAATCATTACTGCTTTTCTTTCACCCCATTTTCTAGTGCTTAAAATGCTTCAGCTCGTCAAAGTTGTCTGTATTGTTTGTCCCAAATTATACAGTTCCTTAGGGAAAAAAATGCATTTTATTTTAAACAATTTCAAAAATTAACTCTAAACAACATATTCATTTTAAAGTGAGAATTTTAAGTGGCCTATTTCGGTTTTAAGCAGTGAGAAACTTCATGGGTCATTTTGTCGTTGTAATTCTCTAAGGGAGGAGAAAAGAACGTTGGCAGAAGATAAATGGCCCCTAAACTGTAAAAAGAGCGGAAGAGAGCCAAAACAGTGTGTTCAAGCTCTTTTAATCTGTAGAGAACCTTAATATTGTTCTGTTGAATATGAATGGAAAATAAGTGGTAGGCAGTGTATATTTTACTTAAAACACAGTCCAGGTGAACACCAGTGTTTTGATGATGTGAGAAAGGGAAAAATAGGAGAAAATGAAGGGAATTGTCTTAGGTGTCAATAAGTTAGCTTCCTTTCTGGCACACCTGAAACACAGAAGACTTTTTGATTGCCTAAGTATTCCATGCTGTTAAGTATTGCTATAAAATTCACAAGCCTTGCATGTGTCAAAGTAGTATTGCCTGCCAACCTATCTTGGAAAATGAAGCCTCTAGACTCTTAACTGTTCTACTATAGCCTGTATCATTATTATCTAAAATTACTGCTTTCTCATACAAGGAAGGAATGAAGGCAGAAATCTCTTTAGCAGTTAGTGACAGTGTTGGTCACTGTTCAACACTTCAGATAGATAAAACCCTTTTTCTAGCCCCATCAGCTAGTTTTTAAGGGGAGATGACTGTTTGTTGCTTTTTTAAAAATGTCTATTACAGAGTTTTGAAATCAGTTGGAAAACCTTTTCCAGCAATTTCTGTGGGAGATGGAAACAGAAGTAGATATACAAGTGCATGTCTTCCTTCATGATATTCAAAGTATCAAATGGATTCTGTATATTCTAAAAGTTCCGTTTCTTTCCCCTTCCCTTCAGTGATTTGTATTTTAGAGGGAACGCTCTGTTCGTGCATGCTTTCCCAAATCTGCTGGAAGACCCTCTATTTGAATTTACTAGCAAGTGTTGCAGGACTTCTGACTGCATATTGGCATTGGATCTTTCAAGGCTCGTATGTAGAGGGGTTTAAGCCTGGGGAGAAGGGTTGGGTTTCCAGTTGAGGAGGACCAGGACATGTTGGAGATTTAGAAGAGTCTTAAGCTTATAGGAAACTGATTCCAATGCCCTGGTTGCAAAAACACACTCACACAGAAATGCTAGGACACAGATGTTATCCAGCTGTTTTATGACACCTGTTCTATCCCTTGAGTTGTAATTACAGGAAAAAGTGCGAATCATCCCACCAGTTCCGATGTTGCACGGTGTCAGATTCATATTAATCTAAGACCTGTGGCAAGTTCCCTGCTTGGGTTTCAGGTTGGCTAGCCTGCCAGCAGCGTCTGAAGGTGCAAGAGCCAGGGTCTGGAACTTGGGAGGCTAGGTGTTAGGATCCGTGTAACCCAGAATTGGGATCCTAATATGCCACTGTCCCTCCCATAACATTAATGGGACAAAGGGTTTATTTGATTTGGGCAGGGGCAGATTGTCCTCAACTCGCAGGCTTCCTTTTGGGGCAGATTCTCCTTAACTTGGACTTCCTTTTTCCCCTCTACTCATTCCTTTGTGGATTTCCAAGCATCTGAATTAGTGGTATATGGTATGTTAGCTGTTAAAATAGGTCAAAAATATTTGTAATAGCATAGATTTTCAAATAGAAAAGATTGCTTAGAGGTCTGAATATGTTCCCTTAGCCTTCGTGAAAATGAGGGTTCATATTTTGCTTAAAGAATAATGAAAAAAAAATGGGGTTTTTAACACTGCATAGGAAAAGTTTTCTTGTTATACAGAGTGGCGTATTCCACAACTTTCACAGGAACTGTCATATCTGTGTTTCATTGTTACTTAGTGTCTCAGTTCCAGGAGCAAATGAAGCAGATGCCATGGGATTATTGCAAGAGAGAAGATGTGCCAGGGCAGAGTTGCATCCAGCCACCAGTAGCATCCAAGGTGACTTGTATCCTACCAGCACCTTGGGTCCTCTGCCTGACTGCTAATAATAATATGAACTTGAAGGAGGGGGAGGAAGAGGAATTTGTATCTGTGTGTGGGTGTTGTTCAGGCTGAATATGTTAAATTCCCACTTCCAGGGCCTTGGGTGGGATCAGCTTTGTCTCTCTTTATTTTGCCAGACATAAGCCCCTGTCACTCCCTCAGCCCCAGCACGGTCTTGCACTTAGCCCAGCTGCTGTCACAAAGGAGGTTTGTAGGCGCTGTGACTGCCTCTCAGGAGCTTCCTATGGAGGCTTTCATGGCTTTTTCCTGACTAGATGTAGCTCTTATACCAACAAGTCTCCCTTCGGCTATTTCCATGTATCCTGCTGGATTCTGTTACGCTCCTTCAAACCTGTCCCAACCATGCATGCATTGCAATTAATGCTTTACCACTGCAACTAAGACAGGTAGTTGAGAAAGCATCGGGTCTTCTAGCTCTCCACTCATGCCCCTGAGCTGTTCTTCACAGCTTGTGTTTCACAGCTTCGTCCCAGCTGCTCCAGGCTTTGTTCGGCTCTCAAGAACTGGCTCAGGCTGAGCACTGGAAAAGGATCTCGAGTCTTTCTGTCTGTGACCAGCACTCAGCAATCCTCTCTCCATTCTTTCTGTGATGAAGGGAGCATCTCTAAACGTGAAAACATCTCAGAGTTCTGTAGGTAGGTGAAAGCTACAGCTTGTCTTAGCCATCCTTGTATTTTAAATTTGTGTAAAGCTGATACATGCAGCTATTTCCCATACCTCTTTTCCTTTCTCCACAATTAAGATTTAAACCAAGGTTCTTCAAACATCCAAAGGAATAGTTTCATTTACTTAGGATTCCCTTAGCTATTTGGAGAATTTGCATACTTTTGCAACTATTATTTCCTGTGGAGGAAAAAAAGAAAGGCTTTGTGCCTGTGGCTTTCAAGGCGATTTAAAAATAACAGCAAGAGGAGGAGGAATCCAGCACTTTTATTGCTTTTCAATCAGCCCATCCTTCTTCCTCTCAAGCACAGAAGGTTTTTAATGGTGGTATAGTAGGAAAAGGCACTGAAGCAGTTTCCATTATCAAACAGAAGGCATATTTTCTTCCTAAATGTTAATCAGAAGGATGTTGCCTACGCTATGAAATAGAATGTGAAGACAGATTCTTTTAATGGCTGGAGTGCTCCTGTGTAAAGTGTTCACTCTAGTAGTAAAACTTGCTCCCACAGGAAGGTTCAGGCTGCTAGCTGCCTCTATCTTGCCTCTGAATATACATATAGTTTTGCTTGCGAGAGTTCGGGAGCTTACATCTGAACCGTGCAGACTACTTTACGTACCACGTATGGTGTGAACAAAGGCAGAAAAATTTGAACTTCGTTTTTAAGTTGTGGTAGCTAGTGCCATTTAAAATGCCTCTGATACCTGGTTCAAGTGGATCCTGATGTTTTTTACATCTATAACTCTGGCATGAGTTGACTGTAGTTTATCTCCTATTCATTTAGAATAAAATAACTTATGCTATACCTTTTATACATGCTTGTCTTTTCTCTCTAATAAGGCCAAGTCTAGCCAGACTTGCCAATATTGCTGTATTAGCAAAATCTGCAATAGAGCTGCAATTTGTATCGGCGAAAAACTTTCTTCCGCTGTAACTTTCCCAGCTTCCTAAATGAAATATAAAGTCTCTTTCTGTTGGTATAAAAATGTCAGTTAGGGTTGTGATTCTTTGAAGTATTATATCAGGAAGGATTTATAGCGTAGACCTGGTCTTTTAAATCAAGTGTTTAGCTTGAATATGTGAGATAGGCACTGCCGAAAAACAGAGTAGATTGAAGGGAACAGTTGCTTTCTGCTTTGAAGTTGTAGTTAGGATGGAATTAACAACTGTATTTTCACAAAAGGAGTCTGTTCTACAGGATTGTTTGACTGAATTTACACGACGTTGATGAATCTAGTGTAGCGCAGAAAGAAGGAAGGCCCTTCTGAATTTTGAAAAGCATACCTCGTATTTAGAAAAAATATAACCGTAAAATAATCCCGTGTTTTTTCTATCCCCAAACCAAATTGCTCTGTGATTTACTGTGAAAATAGTTACTTGACTTTCCTTATCTATTTTATAAATTGGTATGGTAATATTTTACTTCCCCTTAAATATGATGTTTTTTCATAGATGCCCAAATTCTGATACCCTTAGTAATGTGAAATGATAGGTTACTCTGGTTCCACGAGTGCTCCTTCTTGACAGACTAGGGGATGCTGGTGATATCTGAGTCTAAGATCTAACACAAAGTTCTGTAATTTATTTTAGTAACACAAGCTTTTATCTGTTACAACTCATGACAGACCTCTGGCTGGACACGGCAGTAAATAATGGTCTTGACCTCAGGAGCAGCTAGAAAAGAACAGAACTAAGCTGACGTTTGGAAACTTGAAGTGTATTTTGAAACTTGCTCGGTATTTTGATAGTGTTTTATGAGTTCTAATATATGGATAGATAAGCTAGGATGCACACTGGAAATGCAGCTTTTTATCTGAGGCAGCTCTATTTTCTGTGCTCTGCTAATTTTGCAGTGATGCTGTTCACAACAGAAGGCAGATCTTGGATAGCATATAAAGCTCTGCTTCTGGAAAAAGTTGTTTAAGAAAAAGAAGAAACATGTTTACAAAAATAGATTTTTATTATTACAATAATTTAAAGGAAGATTTTTTTCACCATTTCTGAACAAACAATATTGTAAGAGGAATTATTGGTAGTAGATCTGCAGGCACAAGGATTGTCATGGTTGTGTTTCCTATTGCAGGTGTTAGGTCCGCTTCACATATCTGCATGTTTACAAGCTATCTTAAAATAACAGCAAAAGTATACTTTAGTGTTTGAAGGATGTAATTACTCAGTGAAGCTTCCTAAGATGAAAAGTCAGAAGGAATAATTCTTCAATCTGTGTTTGCATTGAAAATGTGAATCCTTACTTAAGGTTCACAAGCACTGTCCAAGCAGAGGGAAAATGGTGAAGCACACAGGTGCCAGAGGTCAGAGCCAGAGACTGGCTGTTCATTGGCCTGGACATTTTCTGGGTTCCAGGTTATCAATGGCAACACTTTAATATTCCCTGAATGGAGAAACACTTCAGTTTGAGTGGACTCAATCTTGGAAGTACCTGTACATGCTTATTGTCACAATGGTTCAAGTAAGTAAAACGTACATTTGAATAAGTGCAAGATCGGTCCATTAAACTGCAGTCTGTCCCTGCTTAAATCAACATAAATTAGTTTTGTCATTAATCAGAATAAGAAAACTCTAAGAATACTGTAACCTTCTCTACATTAAAGAAACAGCTGCAAAAACATTGCAGATTCTTAGGAAATTCTGGAGCCCTAACAAAGCTCAGTTTCTAGTATTTAAAGCACAAAAATGTGTCTGAGCAAGTCTAATATGAATTGTAAATCTCCTTAATGTAGGAAGGCTTTAGATTCGAAGAGCGTCTCTTAATTTTTTGCAATTGTAGTTTGCATTCATCTATTTTAAAAATAAAAGTTTGCAATATATCTGTAATATCAAATGATAACAGCTAAAACTTTGAATTTCTGAAATTAAGTAAACCAATCTACCTGGGCACCTAATAAAGTACTTTTTCTGGATCCCAACTTATGAGGCTATAATAAAGTCATATATATTATCCCACAACGTAAAAATTAGTACAGTTCCTAACCATACAGTAGGATTTCGTATGGCCTACTAGGAGATCCCAAGTCCCACAGAAGTTCAATGAAATTTAGGTGGCCGGCTCCAGTATATTTATCCTTCATTCCTTGTTACTTCAGGATACCTAGTGAATATTTTGGAGAGCAGCATTTGAGTACACTTTGAGACACCTTCACAGAGCCTGATTTTTCATGAGGAATGTACCTAACACTCAAAATCAGAGCTCTCCCTATGGCTCAAGCTGAGTTCTCAGAGCTAAGACTTCAAAAACCCTTTTTTTCCTGACACTCGCCCTTAATTAATTTCACTGTCTGAAATACAAAACTTCATCATTGTGCTTACATGACTGCATTAAGCCTATTAAGTACAATTCAGTCATTTCTAAAACTGTTTCAACTATTGCAAAGTATAGATCATCTCCAAATGAAATATTCTAAAAAGTAAGACATACTGAAAAGCTTCCTGTGTGCATCTTCCCCATAATCTTAAAACATAAAAGCCGAAGCAGTGCAGGCTTAGTAGGGGAGAGTCTTTCAGTTCGTTCTTCCAAGCAGATTTAACTAAAGGCAAAGTTTTCTGTAAAACAGCTGCCTCCATTATGAAATGAACGAGAACCATTTTTGCTTGCTATGGAAAAAGCAAGATTTAAGTGCATCAGGTCATGTACAGTTAGGCAAAATAATGCGTTATCTATTATTACTGCTCGCTAGATTGTAGTAGTTCACAGAGTTTCACATACCAGTTTCTGGATGGTCTCGGAGAACTCAAAAAGTTTCTCTCTCATATAATTTAATCCAGCACAAATTTCAGGTTCTCATCTCTGTGATCCACTGCATTCATCTTCCGAGCAAGTTTAAGAACTTTCTTTACCTTTTTAGGAAAATAATATGAAAATTTGGGACACTAAAGAAAATGAAACTAGGTTCATTAGTGTAGTAAAAACTATTGTTTGCATCAACTGCCCTAACTTTTCTCATCCTTTCTTTGCTGACAGGTTGTTTCCTGTTACATCTCAGTAACGATTTTGAATCATTTCTTCTTCATACCCCACACTTCAACTATAGGAAGTAGAAACTTACACAAAAGCTTTAGAACGATTTCTGTATACCCTTGATCACACACGCCCTTAATTTTAATAGTGTTGTCATTTTAATGGTCAGTCAGTAATAAGCAATTATGCAGCAATACAGAAAACACTTGACAGGAGTTTACCTTCAATTGCATTATCTACTGCAGGCGTAGTCACTGTTTTGTTTCCTTTTTGCAATACTTAGCACAAAGAGGTCCTCACTTGTCACTAGAGGACCTAGGCATTGCTGTATCAAAATAAATTGTGATGAACGCGCAGTTATCAACGGTAATAGCAACGAGATGTTGTTATGTCATTATTCAGTCTAGCTCAAGTGTAGGGCACCAGCCTGACCTAAGGATCGCTGTAGTCAGTGAACCTAGAGAAGTACGACTTGACATTCAGATTGTTCCTTGGGATTTTTTTTCTGTTCTCATTGAGGATGCAATGTGAACTATATTCACTTGTTAAAGCATCCTCTACCATTTTGAAGATACCTTAGCAAAATACAGGGCTTTTGACTCCAAATTCTGCAAACAGTGAATTAACCCAATCGATACGTTCTTCACTGTTCAATCTAACATCAGACACTTTGAGAATGATGATATTTTTTTTCCTGGAAGAGAAATTTTGAAAGTTTCCCAAGTCCAATAACATATGTTTCGTTTCACTACGCAGATCTTGCACTACAAAGCAGTTAGTGTGGAGACACGTGGAATTTCAAATCTGGGGCGCTTTCATATTGCTATAAACTGTTTCCTACCATATGAAGTACTTGTGTAATTCTTTTAAAAATTACAACTTCTTTATTTCGGAGTACCTGTTTCTTCTGCCCTCTCTTCTTTCCCTCCCCCCATTTCCATATATAACTAAACATACTTTCTTCCCTGGGACCAGCCACTGGTACCACCACATTTGGTATGTTTTAAGTTGAAATGTTTCCTACAAAAATGAAACCCTTTTTCTTTTCCCACTCCGATAATCTTCACTGAGAAAAAGGTTCATTATAAAAGTGGCTGAGGATAAAACCAGACAGCCAAAAAGCTCAAGTTTTAAGATGTGTCTACATTCATTGAGATAGCAGTTCAGGAACAATTCAGCCTGAACTACAGCATCCCTGAAGACTGAATTTGTCCTTTTTCAAGGCTAATTTTCTTCATCTTGAATATTATTTGCTAAATATCATGGAAGAAAAATGTAATTTTAGCTCTGATCTGTACTTGTAGTTTGACTTTTGACGTAGGACGCTTTGACAAAAGAGAAAATTATGGGGTAATAGAAAAGCAAGCTCTTCAGGATGTTAATCAGAATCAGTCTTCCTGTTAAATGTTTCCTCCCTCAGGTCTTGACAAGGTGATGGCTTTTGGAGGATGGAGGTTCTCAATATCATCTGTGTGCTGTACCAGATACCGTGGCTTCTGTCAATCACTTGTGAGTTTGCCTTGCTTGCTGCAAACAGTAATAGAGGATTATTCTGTCTACTTCAGAGAAACTGGCTCAATGGGCCTTTCTCTTCCTAAGCGTATGTCATCTTCCCGAGATAATTAGATGGTACATATCCTTTCTGACCTTTTGCTTCTGCTAGCCACCATTCTTTATTGCCACTCAGGTCAGAAAACCGAAGTATCCTAACCTTCTGGTATTCCTGAAGACTGAGTTCCTGATCATTTCTTGCTTGAAATGCATAAACAGCATAGAAGGTCTGAAAAAGGAAAGCCACAAAAACCAAAATCTGAATTCAGAAATGTAGCTACATCTTACCCTGTCATTGTGTATTAGTATGAATTCTGTAGAGAAAATGCGTAATGAAGCATACAAACCAGTACACAGCTATATGGTCTGCAATTGCTAGACAGACTACAATGAACAGGGCCAAAATAAAAAGTAAAATTGAAGCATCTGGGGAATTCTGCATGGGGAGGAGCAAACCAAGCTCCAAGACCTCATCACCTTACTGCACTAGTAAGATTTTCAGATCACACCAAGTGCCTGTTTCTGTCACATCAAATGGCCTTGGATTGGACAAAGACTTTTCCAGCAAGGTTTCTTCAGGGAGAATCACTTTTCCTAAAGCTCTTGTACTGAAATGTAGCGCACAAGTCAGTTCTGTGCCTTGCTGATGTTGCCACAGCTTCCTTGTCAATACTAAGTGGAAAAATGCCCCAAAAATGAGCTATTTTGCAGGTTCCTGCTCCATAGGAGAACCTTTTCTGTGTTTTCTGTGAGACAGGACTATGATTCATGGTTTAACTGATTATCTTTTCCTAACTCGTAACTATTTAAGAAAGACAAAGAACAGAGGATAACGCATTCCCATGCCATACTGACAGATTTGTGCCAGTCATTTCTGGTGTAAGAGGAAACCATTTAAATTATAAGCAGTATAATTCTAGATTTGAAATAGGAACAAGAAGACAGGCACAGTGTGTATCATACTTACATGCTGATCATCCGTATCCTGAAAAGCATCAGTCCCTGTGCCATTAATTGTGGCATTTTCACAGAAGTGAAGAGATGAGCTGCTGTCACTCTTCCTGTGCCCTGGATTTCTTGTGCTGCTGTCAGTAGAGGGCCGTGAAGAGACAAAGAGGCTGATATTATCAAAGTCGTCATCACCAAAGCCATTTTCTGCTACGTCCTTCTGCGCTTTGGTTGGATTGTAAGGCCTCAGGAAGGAGGAATACACATACCCTTTAAGGACTAGACACCAGAATAAAAAGAGAGAAAATAAACAGCGAAGTACTGCTAAAACCATTTCAAACCCAACCATTTTATGCAGCTGTTGGTATAACAGAGGCAAACAGATGGGGCCAGAATGAAAAGAAATCAATATCCCAAAGGGAAGCTGTTATTGGGATGTTTGTGCAAAGAACTTACTTCCTGTGTCAACAAGCCATCTGCTCGTACTTCCGAAGGGGTCCTTTTGCTCCACAACAGCCACCAGTTCTCCTTCATGTAAATCAATATCAAATTCCTGTGTGGCATTGCACTTGCGTTTAGCTTGGTATAGCAATTCTGTGCTGTACGTAGTCAACAGCTTGGACCTGTGGCCTTCTGTTTGACGTGGGGATTCAAGCTGAAAAGCAAAAAAAAAAATATTCACTGGGAATAATGCTGTGGCCATTTCTAGAGCAACACGGATGCATAAAATACAGCGTATGCTGCATATGGCAACTAACCCTACATTTTTACACACAGATCAAGGAGTTACTTATACAGCTATATGTAAGCAAATCTCCTTTGCATATGCAGCAAGGACCTGTCCGACTGCTGTATTAATAGGTGAGCAATAAAGGGCAGATTTTAAAGAAATGTAGGGATTTCACTAAGTAAAGACCTCTTAGTCTGTCCTCTGCTCTCAAAGAGCTGGTGTTCTGTATGTGAACTGTCACTTGCTTAATTGTTTTTCTGTAGCAGTGATCTTCGAATTCCCATGTAGTATCACTAAAAAAGCACAATCCAAAAATCAGCTGAGGTGCACTAAGGTCACATAACAACTTGCATGGTGCTAGGCAAAAAAAAAAAAAAAAAATCAGTGGTACCCAGACTATTTTTTGTGTGAAATTGCCTTGCTAAATAAGGGCAAGGTGCTATTAACTGCTGGAAGCATATTCACTCAGAGTTTGGTTAGAGGGCAGGGAGGGAGGTGCTGCTTATCAATGTGATCTTAGTGTACCACAGAAGCAAGAGCACATGTGCCTTATTGATGCTAAAAGGAATCCTACAGCTTCCTCAGCTTCTTCTGTAAATCTGCACTTGAGTTTTTATTTTTCTGTAAACTAGACTCCTAAAAGCTCTGGAAATGTCTGATAAGATTGGAAACGAGGGGGACACGGGCTTCCTGGTGGATTTTCTGAATCTTTGTCTGTGGGAGTGTATGTGTGTGCATAAGTGTGTAAACACCCTACACGTAACCACAGCTGAGGATGAGGAAAAAAACATGTTCTGAATTAGAAGACTAAGACGCACTGTAAGAGTATTTAACAAAAGAAGTAATCAAAGTTTACATATACAACCTTAGACTTAACATGTGCAGAGATAATTTCAAGTGGATTTTCAAGATAACAACATGAAAATTGAAAAATCTTCAGAAGGTACTGGTGAATGGAACAGCTTCATTCCAAAAAACTGATTCAAGAGTCACAGTGAAGAGACCAAGCCCAAACCTCTAGGTGGCATAAAAATGGGTTTGTTTCAAAAGAAATCCAAAGAGGATGCTTCATACACAATTCAGATGTCTGGTACTCACCGGAGAAGGGACAGGTTTCTTTTTTTCTAAGCTCCATTTTCTCTCAATAAAGGTTGCACTGCTGTTTTCTTTTACAAAATTCAGCTTGTGAACCTCCTCCATCAACTGATTCTGCATTTCACAGATGCTTGAGGAAGACAGCTGCAAACATAAAGAGGGGTTAGATCTCATGAACAAAATGGTAAGGAGATTTGAGAGAGCAGATTTGGTTTAATGAGCTGAACACTAGCAATCAGGAAATCTGACAAGTCACTGCTATTCTCTGCAGAGCCCATAGTGCGCTAGGTGTGAGGTGGAAAGAAAAGAAGTCCTTGCTTAAAGAAATTTTCTAATGATTGCTATTAGATTTAGAAGACATACTAATTTAAGTTAAATCATTAAAAATATTCTAAATAGTGATAAAATGAACAGCCTTGTACTTATTCTACTGAGCCACCTGCTTTCGGATGCAAGCGTGCATCTCAGCAGCTATCAGAGTGGTCGATGTGCTGTAAGGTTTAGAGTAGTTTACCCTACAGCTGTGTGTTTGTGCAACCCAATGCTGCCATCAGGTTAAAAATTGTTGGGTAGCTGAAGCTCTGTCTGTGGCACTGGGTAAGTGCTTTTGGTCTATATCTAACCCCAAATGTATTTGCTGATGTAAACAGAAAAAAAGAAAAAGAAGGTAATTTTGTGGGCAGAGCCTCACAGAAAATGATGCTGTCAATACAACAGCTTTCAAAACATGGAATGGTCAAATTACAGGGATGCAATTTCTTCATGCGGGAAAAGCTTTCATTTTCCCATTAAACAGTGCAGGGTCTATGTTTTGATCCTGACCTTGTTTCTTAATATTTCAGCTGCCCCTGACTATAAAGTGCTGTGTTCAAGCCTTCAAGAACAGGAATACTCTAGAATTGCCTCACTACAACGTGTTTTCTATCTAGAGTCTTGCTCTGGTTCAGGTGAGTGGATTTGGATGTGTGGAAGTGTTGCAGCTGTGTTTCTTGAGCAGAGGTTCAAGCCCTCTAGGCAAAAGTACAAGAAAACTGTCACACTGTAAGATTTTTCACACAAATTAAGAGTAATTTCTCTACTTCAATCTTCAGGTAATGATCATAGGGCCCAGAAAGAGTAGAACGGGCTGGAGGAACTGATGCTCTTCTGCATAGCTCAGGCAGGCATCTTTGGTACTTTTGGCTACATAAGTGAAATGATTTGAACTGTCTAAAAATGCCAACATAGACAAAACTATCACTTACTGCCTAGAGATGTCTGCAGGATCCTCTGCGGCATATTTGGGTTTAAAAGCAAGTTGCTTTCTACAGAAATTATTTCATCAGATGTCCTAATCTGCTTCTTTTCTGCCATCATCTGTGACTCTGCAGGTCCTAGCAGCAACAGTTCATGTACTTTGTTAGAGTTTCTCTTCTTGCGTTTTCGGGCTGCTCGGGGTAGATGCTAAGAAACAAAGACTAAAATGCTAGCAGCTGCCTCCTTTTTGCCTTACTGTAATGTTCTTGCCATTACTATCACTGTAGCAGCTGGAAGAGCTGCATTATGATCATTCTCGATGAAAAGTCCAGGCCTGACAAAACTTAAGATCAGAACTTAACCTTTGCTGAGCTTGCAAGGAAAAAAAAATACCCCAACCTGACTGTGCTTAGCAGAACAAACAAAATCAGTGTAGTTTGTGGGTGTGTGTCCTGCATAACTCTAGCCAAATCATCCAGAAAGAAAATAAAGGCAGAGCAACACCTGTTTCTAATGTACTTACAGGAACAGGCACCACCACAGTAGAATTTGATTGAAGTGCTGCAGACATAATATTCCTGAGGAGGGTAATGAAGCAATGCAGGCAGTTCAACACAATCTTTTTGGCTGCTCTGTTGAATACCTGAAGTTCTTCCACTAGCTGTGCATTTAGAGCCTCATAGTCTTTCTTTGCCAGGTCCAGTTCTTCTCCTGTTGACCTCTGAAGGTAGCTGTTGTAGTCCAACAACTTGTCATAGCGCTTCTGGATGAGCTTCTGTGGGCCTGAAAACAAGGCTTGTAGTGCTGAGAGAGGAGACAAAACAAGCTTGTCCAGCTGAGCCATCTGGAAAGGTATAAAACAGACCTACTTATTACTTTATTCATACAGTTCTTCAGACCCAGTAACAGGTTAAGCCTGATGGCAGACTATCAAGCAATCTGTTAATTACTCGTCACAAAGCATTGCTGTCAGAGGCAGCTTCAAGCAGGGTCTAGCATGAGTTAGAATCTCCTCCATAACATTGCAAAGGAAAGGTAACAGTTTTGCAGCTTAACGTGTCTGGCAATAGCAATGGCAATGGTCCCTTAGGAGCACACCGCATGTGGTACTGCCCTTGTTCTGTTACCACTGAGAAAAACTGGGCAAGGATCGGTGAAGTGGTCCAATGAAACTGGGATTTCCATAACTGAAAGGCCCAGGCCAATATACAGTCTAGAGGCAATGAGGTCTTGTTAAATGGCAGTCTTGCAGTCTTAAATGCTATCAAAGCTTTTTTTTTTTTTTCCTGGAAACAGCTGTAGCTCAATTCCTGTTTAAGCAAACACAAACAATCACTTGATTTGATTAAATTATGTTATGCTTGTTGGTTTTATCTCTAGTAATCAACAAAATTAGACACCTGGTAAAAAAACAAAGTCTTTCTCAGACTTTTCCATTAGTCTCTAATTGTCTCAAGGGATTAATATTGCATGAAATAAATATTATTTTTTGTAAGTCACTTGTTCAAATACAGCACAAGCTTGTAGTGAGACAAACGCATCATCATATTTAAGTTCTTGGACGTTCTATGTGAATTAAGTTGTTGGGTTGAATGTGAGAATAAAAGAGCAGCTGTCTCTCTACCCTCCGTAACACACCAAAGTTGAGGACAGATCCATTTTAGCACCAGAATTGCTCTCCCAAAGCCAAGACGATGTACACTGGATAGATAGTTCCTACTTTATTTCCACATGAAAAACTGGGCTGTTTAGCGAACCAATTTTTGATATATTAAGAAAATATTTTTTTCAAACTGCTGGACCTGATTTCTGGAAGAGAAGAGGCTATTGTGGATTTCTGCCCTGAAATTTTCCCTAAAATATAATGAGAGAGGAAAGTATTCATTATTGACAAATGCACAAAGGAAAAAAAAAAATAACCTGAGCCCATTGCTGAGATCCCCATTGATAACAACCTTTCAGGAAAACACGCGAAGAACACTGTGGGTTGTTCAATGCGAACATCTACTCGTTGTGCAATATCAGGACAAATGTTTTTCTAAAAAAACCCTTTAATACATAGAGTAGAGAATCCTTTTAATCTTGTAAATCTGAGACAGAAATAAATTGATAATAAGTAGAAATTAACATGGTTAATAGCTATGTCAACAGTTAAACCAAATTAATTTTGGGGTTTTTTAATTACATAAAGTTACAGCATAGCTGGGTCATGAGCCAATAGGAGTTACAAATTTTTTTCTGAAGAAAAGTTTTCTGTTTCATGTATTGTGGAATTGCTTCTGCTTTTCTTTGATGTTTCTGAATATGGGGGCATCTTCCATACTGGATACACTCACCACTGCAATGATAGAGGGGTACTCTTCTGCCCTTTATGCACTCATTCATTGTAAAGACATTGAAAATATCTGATTATTGAGATTAATTTTTGAGATTCTTTTCAAATGGGGGAACTTCAAAGGAAAGGAAATACAACACCTTAGTTCCCTGTCATTATCTGGGAGGATGTGGTCTGTCAAAGATCCCTCTGTTTCTTGGCAGACTCTGTGTTCAGTGTTTTGGAAAGGACTGAATGGCTATACTTTAGGCAGCACAAACCTAGGAAAGTATAAGAAAACCTCCACCTCTGAATTTTTCCAGCTTTAGTAGCTGTTTGAAAAAGCAGCCTGCCCCACTTTGAAGAGACGTTTTAGTCTATTTTAGCAGAGCCAGGCATTAGAGTTCATTTGGACCCTGAAAGCAAGAGACTACTTGAAAAATTATTACCTCTTTTTTCTTAAATTGCTTTTTAATTCCTATGGGCTATATTCAGATTTTTCATGGTTTCCCTATATGAAGGATAGTAACTTACTTGAGAAAAGATAATAAAGCTGAGATTTTCACAGATCTATGATTCCAGGACCTAATAGTTCATGAGCATAACAAAGGTGACAAAAGTCACTCTAAAACTGCAAGTGTTGGTAACAAAAGTAGCAAAGCAAATATCTGCTGCTCTTGTCTGTAGCTCGGGTGAAACGTGCAAATTCAGCACAAAGATTTTAGTTTAAATGCAGGAATTAGCTTGAGAAGTTTTCTTTAGCTCTTCTAGGGAAAACACAGTGCACTTACCCCGAATTTTATCTTATTTCTTACAGAAACCCAACCAAAAAACCCACTCATCTTTCCCAATGGATTCCTAAGGTTTTTTGCTGTTTTCTGTCCTAGTCTTCCTCACATACACCTGTTTTCTCACGCGTACAGATATCTGTGTAACACTGGACATTTCATACACTTACAAGGTCTTCACAAAGATTTGCAGTGTTGTTCCGTTTTTTCAAACAGTCGTTGACTTTGTCATCTTTGTTATCTTTGTCTTGCAAGATTTCCTGAAGCCCAATTATATTCTGTGCGGCCAGATGTATAGAATCCTAAATGAGAGATGGTAGGAAGATGAAACTGTATTATGATCTGTTTTAATATACTGCATTCACTCATGCAGATACTGCAATAATACTGATGGAATCAGAAATATTTTCCATCTCTGACACCTGTGTTTCTGTGTAGTTTCCAGCCATTGTGGGATTGTTTTCTGTGATAATATTTTCCTGTGTTTTGTCTGTTTTCAATGCAAATATCTAAGAACCAAGTTGTTAATGTTCAACTGAATAAATTATGCCCTAACCTAATGAACGTCCCACTGGAAGTGAGCTACTCCTCAGCAAGAAGCCAGCTCAAGCCCCATACCCCAAAGGCCTCTTTTGGAGGACTAACTAAGGCTACAGTGGTGTATTTCACTTACTGTGAATATTAATCTTAATGAAGTGTGCATCCGTTTGCATAAGGAACTGTCAACACCATTCCAGGCAACAAGCCTTGTTGGCCGAGCTCCTTGGCCTTCCCCTGTTTGCTAGAGCAAATGAGGTGCGTTTGCGATAAGTTCTGGCCAGCTGGCTATTGATCTTACCTACCTCTCAAACAACCTTCATGTCCGGTTTGGGCACGCTTACACTTTGAAGGGCCTCATGCCATCGACAGAGTTGGCAAGTTGTCCATGAGAGGGAAAAGTTGATAAGTTACAAGCCAACCCACATCTTCGGAGAGGAGGATTAAAGCAAAGACATTTACAGCAGCTGAGCATTCTGTACAACTAATGCTAGCCCTGAACGCAAGCTAGCAACAGGATAAAGGAAGGAGTCCTCACATCCAAAGTATGTATTTTAGGACATTTTAATTCACGTTGCGGCAATTCATTTCTTCCATTTTTAATGAGAAGCAGTTGGTGCTTCACTGCAACAGGTGTGCATGACCCATCTGACGGCTTCACACAGCGACTGAAAGTCATAACTGTGCCACCAGACAGCACCTTCTTTTCTGCGCTACACTCAGGCTCCGCGGAGCCTGCTTGTGTAAGGGGAAAAATGCAGAAGTGTGGGCTTCAAGACTTTTTTGCCATGGGCTCAAGTAATACAGCAGCACAGCTCCTTTATTTAATATTGTGATGTAGACAGGCTTTCCGATAAATAATTCGGTGTTGCCTAACCAGTGGCAGAAATGCGTGTTAAACTGGTTATGGGCATGGTTTATGGCCACAGATTTCAAAAAGGCCAGTACCCACCTGTAGATGTTGCGAAGAGAGTGAAATGTTCTTCACACACAATTTCACAGTCTTCTCTAAACTTCGAAATAACTTTTCTTCCTTATTAAAAGTTTGATCTTTCACCTGAAATAGATGTTTGCACTGTTATTTTGGCAGCCCAAAAGAGCCTGGCTAATGAAAGAAATGTCCAGAGCACTGCTGGAAAAATCCCAAACCTTCCCTGAACTCCTCCCTTTGAAAACAGAACAGATTGGCCCTTAATTCTCCCAGGCTCCAGTTTTAATTCAAGGACAGTCAAAGGCACAGGGCAACATGACAGAGAATTTAATTTTTAATCCTTGTGGAAGCAGAGAGTTGCTTTGTTACAAGCACACCTACATATGCTAATAAAACTCTTCATTTTCTGCATATTGTTGCTCCATTTGAGGAAATAATGGTGAAAATTTTAAGATATTTTTATGTCATGACATTACTTCCCTGGGTGCTTATTTGTGGGTGATGGGGCGATTTCCCTCAGGCAGGCTGTAGGTGGAGCTGTTACCTCTAGAGCAACACCAGCTCTTCAGCTAGAAACCTCAGCAGCTGGAAACAGGCTTGTACTACTTTTTTATGCTAGCTGAAAAACCCTGAAAACTCGTTTATTTCTGCCTACCTTTTACTTGAGGAATTTGATAAATCTCACCTCTCGTTTTCAGTGGTCTTGCTGTAAGGGTCATAGCGTGTTTCACAGATGTGAATTGGGAACTTTCTTAGTCTAATTAAGCAGGAGAGAGGGCTGAATATTTAACAGATGTATCCTGATTCTAAAATGATTCTCAAATGTTTTAAGCTTAATTAGAAAACAAAACAAAAAACCCCACATAAACCAGAAGCTTCTAAAGAAAAAAAAACAAAAATCGCATCTCCTCTTAATCAAATTTAATTCCCTGTTTTTCTCTGATTTTATAGCCTTGCTGGTGTCCCATTCTAAATACAAAAATTTCCACTGTACAAATAAATGAACAGAAAAAAATAAATGTGGGCAGTTTGCATCAGAGAAAGGGGGAAACCACTGATAAAAAATAAAATAGGAAAAAGCAGCACGTATCTTGTAAAGTCACATCTAGAAAGGCAAGTGGCCTTGTATAGTCAGCCTCTCATACAGTGAGGTGCACTGGATAAAATTTTTAAGGTCAGTTGTAATTGATTTTCTTTGAGATTTAGATTTAAGTTTTCCTGAAAATGTTTATCCTGCTAGGTTTTGAATTACAACCTCAAAATTATGAAAGTGTGTTTTATTTTTGGCCACTCAACACCCATCAGACTTATCACAGGGTTCTTTGCCTTTGGTAGTTTTGACCACTAAGGTTCCAGGTCCTTACACATGTAGAGGCAAACCCCATGGCCTTTCCTAATCAGAAGTATTGTTCATCTTCCCTGGTAGGTTCAGAACCTGAATGTTATGATGCGGAGCAAGATGGACTGAACATGTTCTCAGCACCGACAATACCTATTGCCAGTCTATCCGCAAAGCGCCAAAGCGCCGATCTCAGGCTGAGTTTCACAAAACTACCAGTCACTTCCTCTCTGCTGCAGATCAGAAGTTTGAGAAACTCTTAGATAAAAAAGGAAAAGGTGGAGAACACATTATGTTATTTTCTATTTCAATCACAAAGATCTTTCCTGTCTTCTGTGACAGTCAGAAAATGACTATAAATGATGCAGAAAAAAAGCAACACCACAACCTCCATTTCCAACGTGGTTTAAAAAATGCCCAGTGCAAAAGCAGAACCGAAGCTGTCAATGCAAATCTGCAGTGGGATGAGTAAGTACCTGAGGTTCTCCCCCCGTCAGTATTTTCAGATGGCTGGTGACCCTCTTGGATTTCTTGCTAATGGAGTGGATATTCAGTCGGGAAAACTTTTCTTTAAGGGTTTCATCATCATCATTCCTCTTATACTTTAGCACTGCAGACAGAGAATTCCGTGACACTAATAATCTGTATTCGCAGGGCTTTTCACAGGGACAGGCACACAAATATGAAACCATTTGAGAGCAGACACTTTGATGTCACTTGCTGTAATCTTGTGTGAAAATGCTTGAGATGATGAAAACCCTGTTATCAACACTAGCCTTGGGAAGAGGTTGGGCTTCAATGTGGCAAGTCTCTGAGAAATATTGCTATCGCTGCATCTTAATTATTATCAGTGTTTGCAACTGCATTACAGACAATGAACATGGATATAACATGAATTCTTTCATCACTTTCATACTTCTGGAGTTACCAGTCAGATAACATAGCTGGCTGAGGACAAGTGACATTAAGGCATCTGTTACCTTCTGGAAACCCAGCGTAATACACAATTTGGGTAGCAGCAGCCAAAACTGTTGTAGTGGTACGACTGGAGTTGAAACCTCTCTTGTAATTGCCAGCCCAAACCGACAAAGTCAGAAGAATTTACTGTGCCTTTTTCTTACCTAAATCTTTCCTCCTTTTAAGTTCATTGATGTTCATATTAATGTTTTTCAAAGCAAAAAGGGCGTCTTGTAGCACCTTGTGGTCAGGGTGAGAAGCAGGAGTTGAATTCAAGAGTTCACAGAGTAACAAGGGATATTTCATCACCCGTTGCACTGGTTTGATCATCAGGGATCCCATGTCCATTAGATTTGGCTTTCCTCTATAATTTATACCAAAAAAAATTGTCACATAAGGAGAAACTCCTTGAAGGCAAAAACTTCTTATTATTTCCGTCTAGTCATTGAAGCTGCTGCCTTCTATATCTTTCAGTTGAGCTTTCAACTACAGAAAATATCAAAAACAGAGCAGTGCTTTGCACTGAGTCATGGAAGTGCAATAACCACTTAAGTAAAAAAATAAGATACATCTGTCAGGGAACACGGGCCATTGTAAACGAAACCCTCCTCTCGCCCCCTCAATGAGAAATACACACCGGGTCTGAATTTTCTGTATTGTCAGCAATCTGCCAGACTATTGCTTAGACATTACCTCTGAAACGATCCCACTCAGTCTGAGGGTGCCTGTGGTACAACTTACACACCACAACACCCAGGAAGGGAGATGTAGGTGGAAGAACAAATAACAGGAAGTCTGAGAAACGCGTGTGAGCAGGGTTATTACATCCTGCTCTGGCCCCTCAGGCTTAAAATTGCAATATTTCCCTGCTGTGACTAACTGGGATGCCCGTTCACAGCTGCATCCCTTCTCTCGACATCTCTCAACTCGCCACTGTGGCCCTTAAGATTTACTGTCTTTTACCTGTGCTTTTTCTTTGCTGGCTGCCAGTAGGTTATTTCCAAGAATGCCTGAGCTTCCAAAGTGTACCAGACCTGGCCTGGGGAAACACTGAACATACAGGATGTTCACCCAGGCTTGATCCAATCTGCTGGAAGTCACGGTACACAAAGGCAAAGCAGGCAGCTGCCTGGGGTGGCAGAAAGATGAGGGTAGGGAAGTCACAGCTTCCAGTACGGGCGCAGGGATGCTCTGCAGCTCCAGGCTGGATCCTCGCTGGCTCGGCAGGGGCAGCAGAGCAGATTGCCCAGATGCCCGAGCAGCTCGCCCAGACACCCGAGCAGCTCAGGCCATCAAGGCCACCTGAGCTCTCTGGTCTTGGAGAAAACAGGGGAAGGGCAGGCCCAAGACACATGTGCCTTCATTGCCTTCCACCTGGCTGGTAGAAACATGGCGTTTCCTCAGAGTAGGTAACACCAGGTGGCCAAGCTCTAGGGCCAGGGCCAGCCATTAGTGAGGCTTCAGCAGCAGGACAGATACGTCCATTGTCTCTCCTCGTCACAGCACGCTCCTGAGTAAACTGGGCAATGCTTTAGCACCAGTGCTGGTACGGACTACCTGGGACTCAGACCTCCCCTTTGAAACTGAGCGTGAGCCATTGGTACCAGCGTGAAGGGCAGTAAAACAGAGCAAGCTTTCCATTTGCATGCCTGAAAAGGCTGCTTTGGCAGGGAAAAGTTTGTTTGACGGTAACCATGCAAGAGTTAATGCTAGGCAAAGAAGGATTTCTGCAGATGGAAAGACGGAATAACACAATGTAGAAGGAAAGTACAGAAAATAGGGAACAGCCACTTAGTTTTGCAGGCTGACATCTATTGTTTTGTGCAGCAGGAAGAGTAAAAGAGCAAAAAAGCTTTCATTCCCACTTTTATATGTATAAAAAGTACAAGAGCCAATCCTTACTGCTGACTAATTAACTAACAATTTGAATGCCTTTGAGAAGAGACATCTGCATATTTAAACCATCTCTCTCGCACAGGCATTATCTGTAAAAAAGTTCTGCATGAAAAAAAAATTAACAGTAGATGCCTTTTAAGGCTTCTTGATGTCCCCAAACCTTCTCATCATTTCAATCCCCCTCCTTTCCCCTGTATCCTACATTAAATATAGAGAGCTATTTTCCCTTCTTTCAGCTTCTGGCAGCAATAACGAAAAAAAAATCTTAAATTGTTATTGTTTTCTCTGAAAAGCCCCATGAATGCAAATCTATAAAAGCTGCCTCATGAATGGAAAAATCTTCAAGTGTCTTCTCTTTATATAGTTGCACTTTGGACAGCTGCCCAAGTGATAAACAGCCCTCTGTTCGCATATCTGCATGACACAGTCTTGCAATATGGTTCGAGAGATAGTAGGTTTGTTATAAGATAATGACTCCCTGGGGCACTAAATGCCACAAAGTTCAACTCATCTAATTCTCCCCAGCAAGATTAGCTGATGATAGCCACTCTCCCTGGACGAGTCCCGTTTGCAATGCGCCCCGTTAGGACGCACCCAGCCGCGGGGCAGGACATGGCCTTGCCACACGACCGAAACAGGCGAGTGACGGCTTGTGACATCTATTGTGCAGAAAATTAAGTTGATAATTCATTTGTGATGCTACTTCAGCCTTCCCCCCATGTTATTGTGAATTTAGCAAGTATTCTAGGTCATATGTAGCTGTGCTAATCTCATCGCAAATTATTACTATAGCTCTGCAGTAAATGTAGCTGGCTTAACAGCAGTGAGTTTCACAGCATACCCTTCCTCCCTCCTCCCAACAAAACAAAGTCACGAATGCAGAAACATTCCTGCCTGCTTAAAAAACACAGGGCGGTGAGCTATGCAAAGACAGGTGATGCAGGATTTAGTTTCATTTGCTCTCATTACCCAGCAACTAGGTCCAGTGGCAAACACGATAGCCAGTATGGTACAGCAGGGCTGAGGCCGATGTCATATTCAGCTCGGCAGTTTTGAAATGGTGTGCGGGCATCATAGGCTGCAGCATGACTTAAAATCTTGGGCTTCGTGGTTTACTGTGCGTGAGTTCATTTTACTACGAGACATGCAGGACAAATAATTCACCATGCCATAAGACCCACATGCAAACCCAGGGAATTCACTGAGGCTGCACAGTTGTTGAGCCAAGCAGAATTTAACCTACTGAGCTGCTAGCAAAGGGCAGCACTGTCTGGTATTTATGTAATTGTTTTCTTGATCATGCTTGAATGAAAAGCAATCAGGGAGCAGCAACATCACAGACTGTTTGGGGTGAGTTACGCTGTGTTTTCCAGCTCAACGTTAACCAGATTTTGGGGCACGGTCCTGCCCAAGGGCTGCAGAGACTATGCAGCCTCCAAGCTGAGTTGCAGGTGATGTCATTTCTGAGTCCCCTGCCCGTCAGTGGGTAAGACAAATGCCACCACACCGTGGGAGGCACCCTAGCTCAGAGAGGGTCCCGCAGCTGAACCTGGCTCATTGCACTCTGCACAGCTTTATAAGAGCAAGTTTAAACTCTGAAAGTGAGTTGTATCCAACATTCCACTGGAAACTGTTTGAAGGAGAAAACTAGGCATTAATTTCTGATAGGGTTACACAAGGCAGAGCAGCCAGTCTTGCGCTATTTCTATATGTGTTCCTGGCTCACATGATCTTACTGTGACTCTTTGGGTATTTTGTTCCTCTTGGAGCCCCACTCCTTGGGAGACAGGAGTATACAAGTATGTCCCTTATTAAAACAAAATGCAGAAAAACTATTTCCTGTCATAGACTAAAGCTCAAAAACCCCAACTGTAGAATTTCGACATGCAAATCCTTCAAAGTCTATTTTACACTGATCTTATTTATGACATGCAATTGACTGACTGGCTAACAAATTCTCTAACTTTACAGGTGTTCCTCTCCTACCAATATAGAGCACGCTTGCTCCTCTCTTCTCTCTTAATATTTCTGTCTGGGGTTGTAATCATTTTCTTCGGTTCAGCTAACCCCTCCTCTGACCTCTCCCTGCAGGTAACTTCAGGAGACGCTGCATTTCAATGATCCCAACCTGCTGGATGTCCAGAAACTGCAGCTGTGATAAACTGTCTTTTATAGCTTTTCAAAGATGTCACATTCGACACAGAAGTCCCTTAACCACAAGTTGGTGGTGGCTGGGTGAGTATTCTGGCAAAGTGTTGCAATGAACTTGTTCTTTTCTGATGTTCTTCCAGCCACTGTCAGAGGGAAGATCCTAAGGCGGACTTCTCATATAGGGCTACCAAAGGGGTTGTCACCCTAGAAATAGCTTTACCTGTGAACATAATATGTATTGTAGCAGGTCTACAGAGGCCTATGCAAAATGATTTCAAAGTGTCTGGATTTCAAAGACTGACACTATGTTGTTGACAAGCACTCTTGCAGACCTCAGCGCTCTCTAAGCATGTTTATAAGACAGTGAGGTGATAATAAAGGGCTCCAAATGAATTGACAACCAAATTAAGTAACTTCATAACCACAAGTTTTGAAAGATTCTGCAAAGCTAGTGCAGTGGTAATCAGAAAACTACACAGGCTTAGGGAAATTAAAACTGAGAGTCTTTATCACATATGTCCTGGAAAAGATCTATGGGCTAGACTGACACAAAAGGCTTGTCGTCTTAAAATTTCCGCATGTATAGTTTTAAGCATACTGAAGATAAATTAAAGATATTTTAAAGATTATTTTACATGTAAGAAAGGCATAGTACTTACTCTTCCTCATATATCTTTCTGCAAAAGAGAAGAAAACAAAACATATATTAGATTCATCCTAAAAGGATTTATACAGATCAGGGGCCAGATTCTCAGATACACTTCAGTGACACAGAGCAGCTGTAACCGGCCAGTTAACTTAGGTTTATGGCTGCTATGTGTCAGCAGAACTGCACAAAACAGCCAGAGGGTATCAGTGAATCTGGCCCTATATCTTTTTGAAAGGACAGCCCCAAATGAGAAAGGATTGTCAGAAACCTGGCTTTGGCTGTAAGACTCAGTCTTGTCTTAACACTGTTAGAGAAGGAAGTTTGGGTCACTGTGCTAACAACGGTAAGATGAAGTCCTTAATACAAAACCTAAAATTAAACATGTCATTCTTACACTTTACATCCATTCCCATCTACTCTCTTTAAATAGAAATGTATTTCAAAATGAGAAAGAATACATTTCAGCCTTTTAGGATATAGAATCAACGAAACTGTTAAGTGTTTTTGTAGGCTACACATCAACTAAAACCTCTTCAGAGTAGGATGGTGTTGATACATATACTGAAAGCAGTAGGGACGTACAATTGTAGTTTAAAAACATGCAAACACGCATTGAATACTTTCCTTATGGTATGAATTCACTCAGGTGCAAGGGAACCAAAATGTCATTCCATTTCTGTGTTAGGCTTTCCTGACATCACATCATCAGCCACTGCTTTTTGACTGCCTGCACTCTTATCTCCTTGCCCACCAGTGCCTAACTGAGCATCTGGGTGTTGGTGCTTTCATTGCTTCTGCACTGTCAGCACTTTGTGTGCTTATGACATCCCTCTGCCCCTGTAATAGTTGACCAAACTACTTCAGGCTAAAAGCAGAGCAGGTAGTTGCCAGCGTCCTTTCATTTTTACCAGCTGCATTTCTTTGGCTAAGCTAGCAAACAATATCCCCTGTTTGCATAATCGCTGCTGAAACACGGGACTCTACAGAATTTGGATTTGCACATGTCTCCAAGGCAGACACCTACATTTTGGGATGGAATTTCTCCTCTTCAGTCACAGGAGGAATAGGAATCTCAGCATGGCTAATTAAATCTGATTTGTCTGTACAGACGTGCAGAGTGCCACTCTCAAATTGCTCCTGATATAGAAGTTGTTTTTCACATGGCAGATATTACTCAGCTGAGGAACAGAAGCTCCTAATAACATTGGCCCATTTTAATTTTAAAATATTCTTCCAAGGAAAAAAAGATTATTTAAGAAGTAAACATTTTTCAAGAATAGTTGTCACCAGCCCCTGCATTTGTTATGTCTCACAATGGAAAACAGCCTATAATTTTTTTTTGTAAAAATGCTGCATAATTTTCTTCCTCGAACAAGTATTCTCCAGTCAGAAGTAACGGGGTAGGTGACCACAGCCCTGCATTTGAGTGTGCACTTTCAGGTCTTAATATTTGAATTGGCTGCAATCTTTAGGCACTGGGGAAAAAAACACAATGCACCAGTGCTTTTTTCGTTGGTTCCTGTTTAAAGGCTAATCAGGAAAGAACAAGACAAAACAAGGCTTCATTGTGAGGAAGGCTTTGTCACTTCCTGCTAGGAAAGGCTACAATGGCTCAGCAGAAAATATCCTTTCTCTTCACAAATCCCAGCTGTGATGTTGGAAAAGGGGCTCCTCTTGCTGGCTCTGGAATTCAAGTGGCAGCATCCACCCTAGCATGTATGTGGATGCTATCTTTTGTCTTTATTTCCTTCCATGCCCCCTTGTCTCAGCAGCAGGGATGAATGAATGACAGTAGCAGCTTCTCTTGATTAGCCAGAAAAGAATATTGTAGGCATCAGCAACTAAAACACCCCCTTAGGGGAGATACCTAGCCATCCATTAGCCTGAAAGCCTGAGTTTATATGAAAATCTATTTCTTTCAGCTTCCAGGGTAGCTAAAGCCTAAGTACCCTGCACATATACTTTGTTATGTATTTAATAACTGGACATGTTGCACAAAATAACCCTTATTTTCAACATAACCTGTCTTCAAAGGGAACATTTCTCTTTTAATGTTCCTCCACCACTCTTCCCAGATTTCACTTGGACATACTTCCCATCTCCTAAGTCTTAACACATCTCTGCAGAATGATCACTAACTGGCATGCGGTTGAAATACCTGTTGCTGATGTACACGCCATTATTTGTGATAGCTTTACATCTCTCCTGCAAGCATGCAGCGTGGGCCGTTCCTGGAGCCGTAGCTAGACCTCTGATCTGACAGACTGTGGTGCGTTCCCTCCTGACAGCTCTGTGTGATGCTTTTGGGAAGGTGAGGGGGCAAGGGGATTTATGGGTGGGAAGAGGAGCACTCTCCACAGAGTAGATGCAGTGGTTCCTGCAACTGGCTGCAGGAGGAAGCCGCACTGAGGAAAGATGGATCCGTTATTCTGCAGCACCCCCAGTTCTCAACACATTTCGCTGAGGGGCCGGCACTGGAGCCGACGGCACAAAGCACCTTCGCTGTGGGACCTGGCAGCTTGCTGCACGCTGATCGCTCTCAAATACCCACATCGTGAGGGGTCCAGCACCACACAGCCACTCCAGATCCCTGGGGCCTTGCAACAGGGGCCCAGAAACACCAGTGCATGTGAATAGCTCCATTACGGGCTATTTTAATTCCAGCAACAGAATTGCTGAAGATGGGGGCAGCGTGTTTCCTGGGAGCTGGGCAAGGTGTTCCCAATAGCCCATGATATGATGCAGCATTTTTTTGCCAGTACGGGGCACTGAAGCTAAGGGAAGAACAACCTTTCTTGCGCTATTTTTGGCCATCTTAGAGAGAAAGAAATCTAATCATGGCCCCTGGCTTGTCATCTTTTCATGAAAGCAGCATAAGCCAGAGCTCCCAGCAAGCCTCATAAAACTCCGGATTTACAGGGGACCTTTCATCTACATCCATTTAAAATGTTCCCTGCCAGGCAACTGACTATGGACGGAAATCATCATTTGAAAAGATCTTACTTTAAGGACTGTACACAGTGTCTTAAATGCTGCTTCAGTTCTTCATCCTTTTCATAGGATTCCAGCATGGTGTGTGCATCATCCTGGCGATAGCAGTAGATTTTATATGTGTCTTCTAGTGGGCCTTTAATCTGCAAGAACACTTCCCCTGTTAAGGAGAAAAACAAAGCGTGTCAAGCCAGACAACAGCATCTCAGAAGGAGTTTTATTATTCCACCACATTAGCCGTAAGCTAAAAAGCCTGGCTTCCACTTTACTTCCCTTAGAAACAATCTTGCGTGTTTATGTGCATTATTTATTACATGTATTTCTCAGCTGCTCATCTTTGTCATAGCCAGGCACCATTATATCAGTGTTAATGCACAAAAATTCCCTCAGGAAAAGGCATGAAATCTCTACACCCTGCACCCCTTCATACACATCCCCCTAATTCACTGCCCCACCTTAATGCCCCTTCAGTGGAAACCACACAGGAGAGCTTAACTGGTGCGGGGGGACCATTTTTGTGTTGTGGGCTGGCAGGAGGGATGAATGTAAGCCTGTTAATTTTCTTTTTGACTTTTTTTTCAACTGACTATGAACTTAAATGGGTTATAACAGGAATAATTACTCCATCTCCCATTAGCCATTTCACTTTTATCTGTTTTGCAAAATCCTGAAATGGCAATTGTTATGGCCTAGAATAGAGATTTTTCTTCACATGACAGAGGAACAACCTCCACCCCTCTCCTAATTAAATAAAACCACTGTGGATTACAGCCATTTTTGTATAGTATTTAGGTTTATATACAACTGAAAGGGTAAAAAACTTTTCCATTTCTAATCCTCTACACCACTATTTTCCCCCAAAGAACAGTTGGGAATTTTAGAGGCACTAAAGTAGTCCTGAGCCCATTTCCTATTTAATTCTGGTGCCTAATTCTCTCAGCCTAAAACTCCCGTGTCGGTTTCTGTGCAGGCAAGAAATATTATCCGAGCGGAGAAGGCACGCTTCATCTCTTCTGCTGAGATATTCATTCAGTTCTTAACACCCTTATGGACCAGCGCCCTGATCAGCATCCTTGGAAATGCAAATAATAAACAACAGCAATGGTGAAAACTCCTGTCTTGGGCATTTACTGAAAATTACATCTATGTGGCAACCAGTCCAATGTTTTATAAACATTCCTGTTGAGTTATAGCAATGATTATTAAAGTTAAAAGCTGAACACCACATTAATTGGGAGCTCTCTATTCATTCACAGAGAGAGTGCCAAGCTGTCAGGCACACTGCATGTTTCATCCTGACCGGAGTGGGCTGTTTCATAATACATTGCATTGAACTGCTCCGTCTTAAAGTGAAAAATGATTCAGTTACCACAGTAACACAGCTCCGGGTTTTTTCCCCTAGCAGTGAAGGTTAACCAGGCTGTCTAATGCATGTTGGTTTCAAGGTGCAAATAAGGGAACAACAATGACGGAGCTAAGACCACACCAGTTCATTTCAGTTACTGTACGGCCACAGTCGGAAAAGCACCAGCATCGCACAGTTAAATGCTCTTTAGCTGTCTGGCTTCTCTGTCTTGTGCTTAATGCTAATGCTGACGGCTACCAATGCACATTGCACCCTGACTTTCCCATGAACTCTCTATACAGGCCTTTATTAGCCAACGGTGAAAAGGGAAACCTTAACAAGCTTTGTCTTGATCCTGCTCCCTTGACTCCTGATTCTCAGAGATGCTGAGCTCTCACAATTTTCACTAACTTTAAGCGGAGCTCCAAGTACTTAGCACGGCCCATACTATGCTAAGCCCTCAAGAGAGATTATGTTTTCAGTAGCAGAAATGCAAGCTATAGACTTACAGCTTATTTCAGCATATACTAGAGGCTGGATATTAACATTCTCTTCTCCAGAATGAAAGAGATAAGCAAGATCTGTTCACTGATGTATTGTGCCACGATGACAGACACTTTCATTGATGCTCAATGATGAGAAAAATTACGTGCTGATTTCACAGATAAGGCCTTTTAAAAGCAGACAGATTTCTTAAGCCTAAAGTCCTTGGTTCTGAGCCATATGGACTGAATCAGACGAGCCTTGAGCATATCACTGTGGGAGCTTGCTTTATGGACCAAAACCACATTGTATTTGGGCACAGCTTTAAAAATACGGAGTCTTTTGCGCACTCTGACAGATGCAAATCTGCGTGATGCCTCTTCTTAAGTGCCGTGGTCATCGCTCTCAAAGAGAAAGTCCTAGGAGGAAGGCTTCAGCGACAGAAACATTTTCTCCCTGTGGCTTTCAGTGCTGCTTCCTGGGTGGACAGCAGTGGGAGAGGGAGGAAGAAGGGGTCTAATAGCTAAAGCCAGGGTGAGGTTACTAAGTCTTCATATTCCTCCATATACAGTATCCAGAGCAGAGAGGAGAAAAAATACAGGAGAGAACTAGACAGGGTATTTAACCTTAGTGGCACCTCTCGATCCACAGGAACAGGCTACAGCCAATCTGAAGTAAGACCTCTTGAAATGTGTAGTATGGATACCAGGTCCTTAGCAGCAACTGTTTCACTCTACAAGTCTGCTCCTATTGGACATCACTACTCATCAATGTGAACATAGCATAAGATGTGGAGAACATAGCCCAAATTAAGACATGAATACAAACAACCACATTGTTTTAGTTTCAAACCAGTGAGTTAGCAGTTCTCCTCAACCTCACCATGACTGGGTTGCCTTCCAAAGTAAGGTATTTCAATGCAAGATGTTTAAATACCATAAACATGATAGAATATGATGGGTGTGTTAAACATTCTCACCCTGCTTTTTCTATAGACTGGCTTTAACAACTTTTCACTGATTATGAAGATCTTGAAAACAAAATTATCACCTTGATGTACTTTTAGATGACAACAAACTTACTAACTTATTGCTTAGAGTGATGCAATTATTCTCCCTGCTTTTGTCTCAGCCTTTGGAAGAACGTCCCACACCTCACTTGCCATCGTTATTCCTGCCATAAGTTAGCCAACTCTGTGATCCACGATTCCATGCATTTTCATGGTTCTGTGGCTGATTCTGGAGAAATAGATGGATGAAATTGTTTGTCTTTACTTCTGGATGTGGCAGGGAACTAAAAGGATGATTCTCTTGGCTGTGAGGAAGGCACTTCCTGCTAGAATAGAACATTGCTTATTAAGGGTATGACTCATCATGATGCACTTTTATTGAAATACCGCCAAACAACACAGTCACATCAAACTATGTTAAGCTGTTGCCTTGGCAAACCAGATTGAGACGTGCTAGAATGAGTATTTTTCCCAAGCCTCATATGCTTCAATATCATGTTTCTTATTCAAATGGCAACCGATAGTTTTTTTACCTCATTATTTGCAAGAAAAGAGATCCTTTCTCTAACATGTCACCTGTGGTATGTGGTCAGTTTAGAAAGAAAGAACCTCTCTGACCTCTGAATCATGGCTGGAAGTTTTTTAAACTAAACTGGCTGACTTTGCACTGAAGCAAATTAAGAATTCTCACCTGATCCCTTAAGGTGGATGACCTGCTGCCTCTGGACTGAAGAAGCAGTTATGGGAGAGCTGATGAGTGTTAACTTCTTAAGTCTCTCCAGCTGTGCCAGAATGTCAAGTGAATAGATCACAGCCTTAACATTCATGGCCTGACGTGCAGAACATGTCACTGTTGTGACATACCCAGGGCCAACCCCTTTGCTGAAAATGTCCACGATCCCTACAGACATTCCTGCACAGGTTCCCACAAACATGGTATCAGTTACAGCTTTCTTGCCTTTACTGACCGTGTCCCACTTAAGCACACTTAATGACCTCTTACATTAATTGTATCGCCAGCAGATACATTTACAATGTTTGGGGGTGTGGGGGATGGGGTTGTGAAATGTTTATTATTCCGATCATTTTTAATGCTTTTCTTGAATGGCACAATGATGAGTATGCAACATAAGAGTTGGTGTAAGCATGAGCAGAGTTAGGTGGGCAATATCAAACTAGATGAAAAGGATATTATCAGTATGTGGCATAACTCAGTGCTGCAGTTTTTACTCATGCTAAACTCACTCTCCCCTTCCTTCCTTCCCCTCAACATCCAGATGGATGGAAAAAGAACATCATGATCATACAAGTACAGTAGAGCAACTGGACAGGTTTCACATGTCATTTTCCCTGTATCATTATGGACAGCTTGCAGCATGTTAGCCTCTGGGATTGGTACTAGTTAAGTCTGATGAGGGTAGAGGACAGGAGAGTGTTATGTTTATTCTTTGACGCAGCTTTGTAGAACTCAAGAGGACAGTAAACATACCGATTATTTGCATGGGTGGTTCCACATCTGTCGTGGCTTCTTCCAACAATGACAGCAGTTTGGCTGATACTTGATGGACCAATTCAATGTTGCTAAACAAGCCATCCACGTCAAAGCGAGCAATCTAATGGAATACAAATATTAAGCGGCTACTGACGAAGAATAAAGGAGGACATTGTGTATTACAGACCTTCTCTTACTATGCCCTGAGTGTTCCAACACTCCAGGAACCACCACTTCTGCAAAACCTCATATAAACATCCTCCTTGTGACTTCAAGGACACATATACAGTTTTCAGGTTAGTATAATGTGGTTGACGCAGTTAACAAAGGGCATGTTATCAAGTGCTTTTAACCTTATTTTGAGCTATTCCTAATCTGAAAGTGTTTACCTAGGAAGGAAATAAATATTATCATCTCAATAAAGAAAAGATCCTCAGCTGGCTTTAAAATGTTTGTTTACTTTCCCACTGAGAAAAAGAATAGTTGACAGTGGGTTTGATTCCCTAATTACCAGTTGCTAACAGAGGCCGCTACGTAAACTGAGACCTTGGCACTTTGGTGCCAGCTACCAGCTACAAAGACTTCCAGATGGTGGTACCATTTTAAGTTAGTTGTCCTACAAATCCAAAAATACAGTTAAGATCATATACTTTCCACTAAAACAAACACATTTACAATTCTGAGTATTAATATAACCTAAAAAGCTTCCTACAGAGCCTGAGCGCACAACATTGACTTCAGTGAACTGCGTCAATTTACACCAACAGAAAATTTGGTTCTGTGTCCTTTAGAGCAAGTAAAAAATTTCCAGGACGCATACTTTTCCTGCAGGAGTTATTTATTTCCTTGCATAGCGGGGCAATAGTTAATACTCAGGGACAACTGGAGATAGCCAGTGGTAATGTGCTAGTACTGAGAACAAAGGCAAGACTGATTTTGACATCCATCTCTCCATTAGAAACAGAATTGCTGAACTTATATAGCAGCTTACCAGATGCCAGGAGGATCAAATTGCATGTTATTGTAACAGAATCAGAAATATTCTATCAGTACTAATGCAGTTAATTTCTTTATAAGTATTGTAGGGGCTAAAACATGTTTTAGCCATTTGGAAATATGAAACAGATTCATTTCTAGGTCAATTTTCTAAATGCTATCCTTCTCTAAACACATTACAAACTTTCAATATAGTAGTTTATCCGAGAACTAGCCTTAAAACCCTATAACATTCTTGAAAGCCTTTCAAAAATGCAGAGGTTATTAAATTAAGACAGTTATAATCGCTAAATTACTTTTCCTGTATACATCTAGCACAAGACTTCTGACCTCTGCTCCAGCACAATGCCTACATAGTATTTGGAACTACGCTGTGCATGGACACTTGCACACGCTAATACAGTGAGAAAGGACAGAATTGAAACGTGTGTTTTCAGTTGGCTGGAAAAGAGCAAAGGAATACAGCACGCTTGTCAAAAATCTCAGTGAGTTCACCCAGGGAATACTCTTGCTCTGTGCTGGCCAGGCTGGGGAGGGAGTCAAGTCTAAACTGATGAACAAGTGAGGAAGAAGAAGTCAAGAACTCCTTAAAGTTATGCCAGCAGGTGCCAGCTCTTCTGAAAATGGGTTGGAACAAACTCTGACAGTTTTAAGAACGAAAAAAGATCCCGCAGGAGCTTAAACAGCACAGGCTTCAGCTGGCCACAGCATTTCCTGAAGAGGCAGTGCCAATGTCATCTGAAGACACTTTGGCACCTGTATTTTGTCGCCAATTTAATAAGAAATCCTATATAGAGAATACTTGGGTTAAGGTCTGTTTAAAATTATTTTTATTCTGTATTAGCAGCAGATATCGTTTGTGCAGCCTCTGTGAACACTATGTTGCAGGCCCCACAAACACGAATCTTTCTCTGGACAACTTCTTCTATTCCCAGCTTTCAGCTGCACAATTTTTCTACAAATTGAAATACTGTTGAGGAAAAGGTGCTCTTTGAAGTCTCAGCTGAAAAAGAAAATGGATATCATTGGCCTAATAAGAGCTTTTGCCTGAAAGATCGTTTATGAGCTTTCCTTCTTAAATCTACCTTTCCTGTGCAGAATGCAAATTTCTGAAGTACTCACTGGTCTGTCAGGAGTGGTATTTCTCCACCACAGCTGTCTGAAAGGCTGGATAAAGTTATCTTTACAACTGAATGTAACCTTGATGGGGAGGTTCATGCCATTCCAGCTTGTTATCATGGAAAATACTTGGGTTTATTGGGTTTTACTGCTTTTGGAGGCGCCAGTAAAGGTCTGCCAGGGCACCTACCAGGGGTTATAATTACAGAGCAGTATTGAGAGGTGAAAGCTGCTATTGCAGCTCATGAGCAGGGATATAGCGTCCAAGCAGCCCCCTGGGCAAGTACCTTGATGCTGGCTTTATGCAAGCGCAGCACAAGTGTCAGCAGCATATCTGACTTCCCACTCTCCTCGCGAGAGCCCTGGCACATCCCTTTCCGGAAAGCTACCTCTGGACCTGCTCCCGGCACCGTGTCACTCTCACGCTGACACTTGTGCTTGCATTAACATTATCTGCAAGCAGATAATGTGGGTGAGTTGAGACCTCGACGTCACCGCCCTGTCCTCCGCCCCCGGCACTCACCTGCTTTTTTCTCAGGGGCTGAATCACTTCCTTGATGCAGAGATCCAGGTCGCTGATATAGTCTTTCTCTGTCTGCATGAGTTCTGCAATGATTTTCACCCTTTTGGCCATCATGCGCCTGCTAACACGTTCTTCATCCTCCTGCAGCGAAGTGGCAGGGGTTGAGGACTCCATCTGCGGGGCCATTTTTTCTGTTTAAAAGAGAGAAATTTCTGAGGAGCATCACAATACCACATGCTCACCAAGCTTGCCCTGTGCGACCATGGGGGAACGTAACTGTTGCCTGTTGGAAACTCCCAAATCGCCATGGGGAGCAGGAAAAGAAGCGTCAGAAATGGCAATCCCAGATCAGACTGAGTGTTGTCCCATCTCCCTCCTCTAAAAGTGGACGCAGGTTTGCGGAAGGAAAGCATCCGTTTGGCAGTAAGGGGATAACCCATCATCAGCTCCCCAGCTTCAATGTTATACATGTGGGCAGAAATTTTCCATGGAGCACAGGAGAGTCTGATCCTTGTCACACTTAAATTCAAGGATAGCTGATGCCCTTCTACTCCTTCAAAAACACAGTCTTGGTCTGACATCTATTATGATTTGGAGGATGGGAGAAAATGTGTTCCTGTGGAAGAAAAAGGCTATGTTTACCATAAATAAGCTTCACCGGAATAACCTTTGCTCTGTATGTTGTAATGTTGAGTCTTTTCATGGGAGGCTGAGGGCTGTAGGTACTGGAATACAAACTTTCAAATGAAGACAATGTTACTAACAATGACAATGAAACCTGTAATTCTGTTTAAAAAGATTTCTTTGAAAGAGGCAAAGGAATTACAGGAGAATATGGGAAAACCTTTAATGATCAATAAGAAACATTTCTTGGAGCAACAGAGATCATTGGGATCAGGACATTCTTAACTATTTTTCCATACCTAAGACCTAGGATATCTGTTTTGTTTCAAATGCATGGAAATGCAAGTGAGTCTTCTACAGATAAGTAATTCACACATACTACAGGACCGGCACACAACCTACTTATCTCTAATTACGGTCTTCCCTTTGCTTGTTTGTAAGCCATCCTGCAGGCATCCATGTCAGCTGTACAAAGGGCACCGAATTTTATCTGTGTACACTGACAACCTGTGGTTTTCATTAGGAAAAACACACACACACACACAAGTGAAAGATTTCAGAGGCTATTCTGGTGTTTTTCTGCTAGCCACAAGATGGTGCAGAGCACCAACAAAGATGGGCATATCATTACCGCACTCATCTCTGCGTTACCCAGGTTGTGCTTTGACAGCACGGGCTTTTATTGCTGAGCGGTGAAAGGACGGGAATCTGTGCTGAGGATCAGACTGCTACGCCTTCGTGTCAACTTCTTGTAGGGAGCATACTGTATAATGAGGCAATAGCAAGCAGTATCTGATGCTTTGCTCACTGATAGATAATATTGCATACATTGCAGTTGTTTGAGCTGACTGTCAAGGGCGAGGTCATGAGTGCTCAAGTGAGCGTTGAACAGTGTGCAGCTCACCAGTACACCAGCCAAGGCTGTAGATGATAACCTGGAGCTGGACTTGTGGGAAAACCAAGCAGCTTTGAGGAGAGAGGGCTTCGAGCCATTTTCTGATGAGAGCTGTGAAATGTTGTTAATCCAATGTACCATCTTCCTCAACCCCTTCTACAATTACGCTCACCACTGATATTCAGAAAGGACAGTTTTGTTATTAATCCTTCTCCCATCAGGTTTTCTAGTGATACTGATGCGACCGCAGCTATTGTTTTACCTAGCTGCTTTTGGAACTGCACCTCTGCGCCTGTACTGGTAGTTTTAAACAGTGAGGACAAGGAATCCAAACAAACCAGGGAGGAGGGGCTGCTTTTTCAGACTTTTTTTTGTATTTACATGTACTTTTTACCTTTGAGTTTTTAGCCTTGAAGTCTGTCTACAACACAGGCATGAACATTTTGTCCTCAAGTTTGTACACAGACAATAAAATGGAAACATGATGAGGATGTCTCCCCTCCGCAAGGCTTGGGCAATCAAAAGAATTTTAAACTGAATATTGCCCTAGTGAGTCCGTGCTGGTGTGAGTGCAGAAATGAGACCACCTTGCCTGCTGCTTATGTGCTAAAATGGCAGGTACTTTTTCCCCTAAAAACTTACACTGTGTAACCACACTTACAAATTCACGAGGAACAACATGAACAATCCATTTCCGTTCCAGTTCTGCACCAAAATCAGCATTTTTCTTGAGATTGGGTGTGAAAATGTTTGCATGCGTGTGACTGTATGTGAGAGTTCAGGATGACTCCTGAGAAAGTGCAGAGGACCAGACGTCCTGGAAGATCTCAGAAGTGTCATTTCGTCTCAGATGCAGCAGTGTTACAATATCAGATGGAATCTGAAGGTAAACACAAGATGCTGTGCAAAAGAACTTTCTAATCTTTTATACTGGTGGCAGGGGAGGGCATTATATGAGCAAAATAAAGCCACTGTATCCCACTTCAGGCTTCAAGTCACAATCCCTCGAGAGGCTGTTCTTTCAGTTTATGTCATTACATCACCCTGATCAAATTTGATTCTTGAGTTATGTCAGGGCTCATCTATTATCCTTATTGCATGATAGATAATAATGCTAGGAAAGAAAAACTATTCTCAACAGGAAGAAATAACCATGAGAAATATCAGGTAGATGCTGTTTCCTTATAGAAAACATGTTTTTTAATAAGTGTATCCTTTTGTTAAAAGTAATATAATTTTCCATTTTCACTCAATACGTTCACTTTTTCATTTCAGGCATGTCTGTCTCTATAGAATGCAACAGCAAGATCCTGAAGTGATGATTACAGCCAAAACCTGTGATTTCATGTTTGGCTGATTGCTTTTGACCAGTTTGAGAACATTAGTAGCTTGCTGAAATCCTTGCAGAGTAAGTGAAACTTTAATGAATGCACAAACAGCAAGTGCATACCTGGAATATAAGCAGACTCGTTTCTACCTGGTAATGTGTACCAGCCCCAGAATGGTTCGAGAGGGAGGATTAGCAGCAAGAGACATTGCTGAGGATTAACAGTAAGAATTTGGTCATTTGTCCTCGGAGATGCTAGGTGTAGAAAAAAGAAAAAACTGTCTGTTGAATGGTTTATTAGACAGCTACATCTTAAGACCCATTCACAAAAAAGTAATTGGTACTTTTAGCAGGCATAAAAATGTAAAGAAGAAGGTACTGTTTGCAATTCTTGCTTTGCAATGTCAGTTATCTGCAGGAGTCACCTTTCCGGAGAACTTTGCTTTGGAGAGGAAGGCGATGGCATTGTTTTTCCACCTGTGTATTGAAGTACGCAGCTCTAGTTGCATGCAACAAGAGGTTCAGTATGTGATGACACGGACAAAGAAGCCACACATCTTACAAAAACACTTTCTTGCAAGTGTGAAGTCTAAAAATATCCCCCAGATGGAGACATCCAGCAATGTAGTGAGAGTATGGAGGAACAGAGCCCGCAATGCGCAAACCAGCAGCTCTCTTCTAGGCGCAGGGGAGGTATTGGGGGATCCACAGCAAGCAACCAGAAGAGCAGCCAGAGCAGGTCTGCAAGATCTACACATGCAAATTTCCCTGGCTTTTCCACCTAGAGAGTGAGCAGCTCCCAGAGCTCTCCTTCCTCCCAGGTAACGTGCTCACGTTGGACACTAGGTTTGCCCTTGGGGACGGGACCCAGGTTTCTCCCCATCTAATGCTTTCCATCTGGAAGTGAAGGTACTGGCACAGAATATAGCAACAGGTACAGTGATGTCGGTGCATGGAGAGAGGAAGAGGCCTTTTCATTACTCAGGCAGCATTTGGAGGACACCAAAGAAACGCAAGTTCTTCACTCACTCTGTGCAGATACAGGGATTTTTCCCGGCACAAAGGAGCAGCGAAGGCATAAGTTATCAAGGTATAACAAATTACAGCATTACTGTGTTTTCACATGTGAAACCTAAGTCTCACACCACCCTAGATAAAATTATTCCTCTCTGAAAGCAAGTCCTCAGATAGCCTGTACCCTCAGATAACCTAGCGATTACGCATGGCAATGTACACCGGCTTTTATCAGCTGGATTTGGGAATGAAATGCAGGCAGCCAAGAACAGAGACGGCTGTTGTGGCGGCTTTCCTCTTCCCCCTCGCATCTCCCCTTGCACCATGGCCCCGACTCTGCCCCTTACACCCCTGCTTCCACTGCGGGTGCCGGGAAGGCTGTGGGGCACAGGGACACTGGCATCCTTGGAAGTAAGGGAGTCTGAAATGGGACAAGCAGTGGGGAAGGATGGAGTGTCCCACTGCGTGTGGGAGAAGTGCATCACATGAGCTAACACGCAAGGAGTTTTACTCCAGATCCCCCTCCCCTTGTGAGGGACCACTTCATAGGGGTGTCATAGTTTTGCACCAGTGCAACAACATGGTGAAAACACGGTGCGAATTAGATCCGCTGAACTCCAAGTTGGGCATTGAAATACAACAGGATTGGGAGAGGGTTGTGGAAAATGCATTTTCTTCTTTTACGCATAGATGCACATAACAGCAGCATTGCTCAGGAGCGGGTTTGTTGCACATGGGCTGCGAGTTACACATGCAAAAAGCCGCTTTTCTGAACACAGGAGGAGAACACGGCAGGACCGGAATGACCTTGCACCAGCCTTCCTGGGCAACAGGTTCACTCATAAAATCTGCATCAGAGACTTCCTTGCAATTAGGTCATTCAATCTTTGATCATTTTCCTGTTCCATAAGGTACAGAAAATATTTACATTCAACACACAAGTTCTTTCTTCAATTCCTTGACAGCAGACTGCTTTAATTATATGTGTGCTGACAGGACTACAGAGAGATCCCATGTGACCGCAGTGGAAGGGAAGAAAGCTTATCATCAGGTGACAGAAGAATGCCCTTATTGTTAGCGCCAATACTTACTAATAAACCTTTCCAGTGTGTCATATACCTGTATAAAAATACCACTCCTGTGGCATTGAACTAATATGTTAATAAAGTAAGAAGTAAGGAAGGGCTGCATCTGAACCACTTCCTCTGGGACACGTGCGCCTCAAGATTTGGCACTGTGAGCTGTGTGACCCACAGCGCTAAGTATCCCAATTAATAAAACACTTGCTAATATGCTCAGAGAAGGATCCATAAACCTCCTCGGGTCCCAGTCTTCACTCCTTTACCCTGGTTGCTCTTGCTAGTTATGCTGCAGTAGCTCCTAAGAGTCCTAAGCCACACGGCAGGACTTGATTGCGCTGAATGCTGTGCAAACACAGCAGCACAAAATGGATTCTGTTCTGAAAAAGACGAGCTCGCTTCCCAGCCTGGCTGCCACTGCAATAAGTTCAAGGGATAACTCCAACTTTATTGCAGCGCAAGTTAACAGAATTAGATCCTCCGAGCTTACATTTGCACAGGAGAAAATAAAAGTATTTGTTAGACCGTGATTTCTCATCACAGGGCACAGGGATGTATTTTCATCAAGCCATCTCCCCCGCTTCAGGAAATAATCTGGACTTTTACTCCTTACTGTACTTCAGCAAACCAGCCGCTCCAAAGATCAATACGTTTTTGCAGTGAAATAGGATATTATCTGCATTGTAATCCATAGAAAGTTAATCAGCAAGTACAGCGCAAAGCAAATAAGGAACTGGGGAGAGGTGCGGAGGATCTTTACTCCTGGCAGGAGGTGCTGAGAAGCTTCGTGCATGGGCAGCCCACGCAGGGAGAAGCGGTGTGCTGTGCAGGCAGGGAGGAGCATGGGATGGAGGAAGGTGCCCTGCTTGTGCTGGAGTGAAGGGGGATGAGTTGCCTCTCTGACTGGGCTTTTGTATATCAAGGGGTAGCAGCTGTACAGGAATTTGTATAATTTTGCAGGTTCCTGCGTCATTTCTGGTGTCGGTTATTTCTCATGACTACATCAGACAGAGGCAAAACATGAAATTCGGCATTCAGATATGAGCTCTGAGGTAATACACTGTGGTAGCTGTGTGTTTTGAATCACTGTATCTATTACAGGTATGTCACTGGTGTATTTTAAATTGAAGATGTGCAAATCATTTAACAGTGCAGCTGACCCATTCACACCTAAAGTTATAAGGGAGTTAATATGTAACAGATTTGTAAGACAAGGAGTGTTTTCAAAACGTATTGTCTCGCTGAACACTGCAAATGAGATCTCTGATTTGTTCTAGAAACCCACTATTCTCTATAGCTTATTTTTCACACCAAGCACAAGTTTGGTACATGATTATTTAACAAAAAACAACAATCTGTCCAAAACCTAACAGACAATGAACTATGTTTTAATTTCCTTTTCATGGTCTGCCCTTTTCGGCTGATAGCGTCTATCCCCTTCTTAATCTGCCCTGACCTTGCAAACATTTAGGTGCCAATAACTACAGCAAGCAAACTCCTCTTACCGAAATACTTAGGTACTCACAGAATGGTAGCTTTAGGTTAATTTAAAGACTGCTCCCAGCACTAATGCAATACATGTTACTTTTACAGCTGCTACTGAGGCATTTTCACTGTAGAAAAGAGACCAGCTCCTATCAGCTAAACACGTATGTATAATACATTTGAAAAGAGAGCTGCAACGTTGTGCCATTGCTGAAGGATAGTATCAAGTTCTTCATTCCTCTTGAAACGATGTATGTGCAGGACTTTCTAGTGAATGTAGAGCAGAGCACTACATAGAAATATCCCATGAGCTGTGCTCATATAATGACCCTTGACATTATTTCTGCATCTACCACAGTTGCTAGTGAATACATCTTCCTTAACCCCATTCTTCGTTCTTTAGAAAAGCGATGCTTCTGTCCAGTTGATGGAGAACTACGGAAGAAAAAAATATATATGGCTTGATCGAAGTATTTCTGGACTCATCCAAGAATGCAGCTACAACTGAGTTCTGGATGACTGCATGGTTGCATCACGAACCTGACATTTGATAGCAATCGCCTTATTTTCGGGGCTGCAGACATTTGGTTATCTCGCAGGATGAGTTGAAGAGTTGAAATAGATGCACTAGTGCTTGCCAAGCTCTTTGAGAACATAATGGTTACTTTGCATCTTGTTTCCTTTTTAGAAAGAGTAAAGCCAGGAGGTGTTGCACAGCCATTCACACCAGATAAGGTACTGAATAGATGTGTCTAGTATAATAATTAACAATGAAAATGCTTTCTTGTGTTTTTAATGAATCCTTAATCTTACAGTGAAAAACACTTGCAGAGGTTTGCACCTTTGACAATGCTATTGTGCTTATTGTGTTTGTAGACTTACAGAGCAAACCACCTTGATTACCCTGGGTATAAGGGGGGTAGGCTCCCTTTCTCACTCATTCTGTATAGCAAACGTTTTGGATTCTATATAAAACAGCAAAGCTTAAGAGAAATCCAAGAGCAGAAACTGAATTCTCAGGAGTTTCTATGCCTGACTGCTTGCTCACTGGTTTTGTTGGGGGTTTCTTTTTGTTTGTTTGTTCGTAAGCTTTTATTTGGGCACCTAGATTCCTAGCACGCTGAGCTGCACTTTGAGCACATACTTCAGAGCTGCTGGAAATGGCTGGGGAGGCGACAGCCTGGTTTCTACTCAGGGAACCATATAAAGCACGCAGAGGACTGGAAGGGCCCTGGAGAGATGTCTCGCCCATGCCTCACTTTGTGCGAATGCGCTGCAACGCTGACGTAGGCATTGCAGTGTAAAGACAGCTTGGTCCCCGTGCTCTGCCTAGATTGCCTGCCACTAGCAGAGGTGGGGGTCCTCAAGCCTCCGACTCTTCTCCCCCGCTCACGGCGAATTCCCTTCTGCAGGATTTGCGCCTGTCTTACACATCCTTGTCCGTGCAAACACCAACCACAGTTCTGCAGACTGTCTGCTAGAAAATGTATTAACAGGAGACCATAGAAGGAAGGGGCAACTAAACACAGAGCTTTTCCTCAAATTCATACGGGAAGCAAGTGCAAATTATTACCATTTGTATCTTTTTGCAAAGCGTTTACCATTCTAGGGTGACTGGAGAGTCCCGACCTGGTGATACACAACAGACAGTTTGTTTATGTCACCAACAGATCTGTCGGGTTTTCTTACCAAGAATGGAGAACTCAAAAGCTTTGCGCCAACAAAACCACTTCCCTCACCTTGGAGCAAGCTACTTCGCATCCAAGTGCTAGTGAGACAAATGAAGAACATAAAGGTGTACAATCATTGCACATCATCAGTGCTGGCAGGTAACACATTCGGCCTGGGATCCATGATCATCATGATCAGATCCAGGCACATCTAGCTCAGCAAAATTTGATCCAGATCAGGCCTTGGCACACAAGCGCATTTCTTTCTATTGCGACTGTAAATACACTTCATGGGAATTTCAGCTGACTTTGTATTTTCACTCTGAGGACAGGCAACTTCTAATCCAATATAAAGCCTGCAGGTACCTTGTTCAAGAAACACAGTGATGGGTTAACAAACACGAGCAAGCAGAGTGAGCCGATACCAGGCCGGTGCTTTGCAATAGGTGGCCACGGCAGTCTCAGCCGGTGGCAGGAGCCGTAAAGCTGGATTTACTGTCTCCTTGGACTGCTGCCATAAACATAACCTCATGCTCTGCCACGACTACCTAGGCTTCCCCACCTCCTTTGCCCCTGATTTTAAACAGGAGATGTTGATGGCATGAATACACCTGACACAGAACACAAAGATCTCACGCTTTTTGCTGGGTACCGCTCTGATAACCTTGACCTCACCTGGGCAACCCCCTTCATGAGTGAAAAACTGCTGGTTTGGTGGGACGTGAGCCAGGAGCTTGCCTGCCCAGCCGTAGCGATCCATGCTTGCACCCTGGAACTCCCCCGCCAGATCCCTGCAGCGCGTGCCTGGCTTAACTGACAATTTTTCATCTTCTCATTGATTAGCTATCACGAGGAAGGAACAGCATAATCGATGAACCGCTCTGTTGTTTTCAGCGCATGCAGCCCCCATAGAAATCCTATTATTTTTCAGGTTTATGATTTTATTTTCTGCTTTTATCATCTCTCTGAAGGAATGCTACTTCCTAATTAAGTGCATCAAAACCATAATACAGCAACCCAAAGTATTTTCCTATTTTATTTCCCCATAAAGGATTATTGCCACAAGAGTGACTGTCATTAGGCAGTTATATCACTACTAGTAATACACGCTTATATTATAATATGACTCAAACCCCACATTTGTGATGGGACCCTGTTGTTCAAGACCTGGGAAACCCACAGAAATTCATAAGTTTGTGTTCCAGAGCACTCCCAGAAACGGCCATACACATTCTTCATGCTTTTCCTCAATTTGTGGCGTCACATTTAATTTTTGATTGACAGGCTCAATACTGACACAATTTGCCAATTTCTGGTCCAGATGCAATTTGGTTATTTGAAAATAAACCCTCTCCATAATGGTAGAATTTGAATCAGCATATCCATCAAAACATACATTTGGATGTACTTCAGTTCAGGCTTGCACAATCTGAGCAACAGATAAACACATTATAGATCCTGGTATTTTTAACTGAAAGAAAAAACTGCCCTTGATGCTTCTAATTAGTTAGCATATACCCCACTTGGTATGACAGCCCAGCCAAAGACAGATAGGATGGAGCCATTGTATTTTCACATTACTGTTTGCGTTGCAAATTCGCTCTGGTGACGAACGAAAAAGATCCCGGTTGCATACAGATTTTGCAGGAACGCACCAAAACCTGATTTTGCATCCCGTCTACACGACGTTATTTAGATAAAATAGGGGAAACGTTTCACACCCTGGATGCGGGGGACAAGGGTGAGAGGGGGCAATTTCTCCCTCCAACCGTGAGCGCGTGGGGGCAGAGACTGCCATTCCCTTCTTTATCCCAAGGCTGCAGCCTGGAGGGTGTCGAGATACCACCCCAGCCCACAGCATCCCTCGCAGCAGAGCACAAACAAGCTTCCCCGGTACCTTGTAATTTCTGGCTGTACTCCGTCCTGTCGGACTGACTCCTCCTCAAGGTGCCGTGGTCCCCGGCAGCGGTGCTGCTCTCCACCACGGGCTCCGTCCTTCTCCTCTCCCCCATGTACAGCTTGTTCCTCAGCAGGGCCAAATTCCTCCTCCTGCCCCCCACGCCTTCCTTCCCCGCACAGTCCGTGCTCGCCATGGCCAGCCTTGCTTGGTGGTGGCGGTGGCAGCAGGGGGGCCAATAGCTCGATTTTTAGGGAGGTGAACTCGCTGTCCAGCTGAATGAAGGCTGGTTGCTTCGGGCTTGGTTTTGGAGCAGGGCTCCCCCAGGGCCCAGGCTCAGCCCTGCCACCTGTGCCGGAGCAGCTCCACCCCCGGGAAGCTGACGCCCCAGGCGGTGTTTGCATTCACCTGCCTTATGTGCAAGCACGCCTGGCGGGGCAGGTTTCGGAGCCAGCCCCAAACCGCAGCCATTCACCGGCCCGTTCCCCGCTGCAGGGTACGCTCCTCGCCCCGCCGTGGGGCCGTGGGTGCCGGCACCCCGAAGCGGAGTCGCATCCTCCCAGCTTGGCCTGGGCTGTCCCTGCTGTGGGCAAGCATCACGCTTTCGTTGGATGCCTTCCCTCCCCACCACGCTGCCGGGGCAGTGGGCTAGCAGAGGGCACGGCAAACAGGAAGGGGAGTCCAGCCACCCCCTTCACCCTCGCTCCTTCTCCTTCCACGGGGCTTGTGCCCAACCTGCAGCCCGGTCAGGACCCCAACTCCCAGCGTATCTAATTGCATCTGCCAAGTTCCCAACCCCACCAAGATGCGTAGCCTTCAGACTGGAAACTCCTGATCTACGGGTTTGAAGGGAGACCGATTCCCCAGAACAAGGAAGAAAAGAGCTGGGAGGGTGACGAAAACCCCTCCGGGAGGTGGGAATCAGCGTGGAGCCAATGCTTGTCTCAAACCAGGCTGTGTCCTGCTTTACACTGTACACAGAGAAGTGACATTACAGCCTGACAAGGACCTGCAGAGGCTGTCCTAACAAATCACCGTGCTCCAGTGGCTGAGGAAGTGGACAGCAAAACACCTGCTTGTAATACCTCTGAATCGGCCCCTGGAAGAGACATTATCCTGTCTGCTAGCAATGGCCTCTGGCACGCAGGCACTGTCTAGTGATCCTCCGTAGCGCCAGTCTAATCAAGCTCATGTTAAAACAGCAGGAGCTGCTGGCATCTAAGCTTGGACCGGACTTATCTTGGGAAGAGCCCCAACAGCCATCAGCAGCAATCAATCACCGCCGCTGCTGTGATACTCACCCCCTGCCGCCCCCCCTCCTCTAGGAAACGCTTGGCGGGAGCCCCGTGGTGCAGCCTAATCGGTGTCACTCGCACGCACACTCATTGCCACAGCATTTGCCAGGGGACACGACTAACGTCCCTCTGACAAATGCTGGCGGAGCATATTGCTTTAGCATCGCCACGCTGTGTCCCCAAAGGACTGTGTAGTAAAGAACAAGCAGGGATGCAATGTAGTAGTGTAACCTCATTTCCAACTTTTATTTTTCTTTAAGAAGCTGGTCCTGTGATGCAACCTTCTGATCAAAGCCCCTTGTGTCTACCCAGCAGTGAAAGGAAAGGGTTATGAAATTGTTAAGCAATTTACTACGTCAATTTGCAGCCCTGTGCCAGTGCTGCACAAAATGTCCAGCCCAAACACACAGCCTGGCAGAGGAATAAAGCGGTGAGCGGGATACTGGGAAGACACTGTGCTCGTGCAGAGAAGTCACATATTACGTAGGCAATTCATGTGTTAGTCTCGCCTCCCCTCTGATATTCCCTAAGAAACTCTTCTTGTTTTGCAAGTCAGACCACAAAAGTTCCTTGAAAGGCAGAGCAGTGGTGACAGCGGGGAAAGGCGTGCGCAGGGACTGACCCAGTGGCACCCTTGTGACAAGCACTGGAGCCCCAGCAACAAGTAAATAGATTAAGGTGGGAGTTGAGGGAAATCAACCACCCCATTCCCTTACACTGGGGACTTCCTGAGGGTTGTTTTTTTTTCCAAAGCAATGGCTTGGCATTCAGCAAGGGTGGTAAAACTGGTTTAAACAGTCACCACCCTGACTGCCCCCCTCCCCCGGGTAATTTTGTTGCCACTATTGCTGCAAGGTGTAAACACCCACATTTGAGACGAGATGGAGGAACCGATCTGGCTGAAAACTCTCTCCCTCCTCCCTCTCCCCTGGGCTATTTTCCATCTGGATCTGTGCTCCCGTTTAGTTCATCCCCCAGCTACGCAAGCAGTTGTGGCAGCATGAGGCAGGGGATGATGCAGGGGCACGTGCGAGCAGCTGGGGGTAAGGGCCGGCGGTTGCTCAAGCCAGCATTACCCAGAGAAGGTATTTCCCCTAGCCAGGATTCTATGGTGTCATGCTTTTCAGAAGACACAGGTCACATCGTTCACATGAGATCTCATTATATTTATTTAAATTAAGATGGTTTGGGGGAGAACCGGGGAATGTATTTTGGCTCGGCAGAGGTGGAAGAACAAACTTCATAAAATTCTTGGCTTTGTAGCCTCTCTGCCACATATGCAGAGTTACAGCCAAGATAGGATATAGTAACGTTTGTTCAGGTGTTTATTACGACAGCGATCTACCCACATGCAAAAGTTGTCTTCCTCTTCCTCCTCAACTCAGTGACAGGGTGTGAAAAGATATGCGTTCGTTCAGCAGCAGAACAGTCGCGGGGAAAGCCGGCTGTGGTTTTCTGCTGCCTTTGTGCTTGCAATGGTTTATCTGGCTTCAGCCAGCAGCACTACTTCTGAGGCAGCCAGGAGCCCAGAGCGAGCTTACACCACAGTTTGGAAATGCAGATGAGTACTTTCTGCAACCTCAAAATATCTCCTCTGTGCCACTCAGCATGGAAAAGGCTGAAAATAGCATGTCTTCTGTGATGCTCCAAGTGAGGGGGATGCATTCAGGACCAGTAGCTGCCCTATCCCCTCTGGAGGGAGGGAGGTTTGAGACACATCCTGGTTTATCCATCGTCATGTTAAATCCAACGATCGCTTTGCACTAGTGGGCTGTGCCAGTGCAGTCAGCAGGAGGAATACGTAACAACAATCAGAAACGTATTTGAACAAAAAAAACCTATAAACACTTATTACCGTTTACAATAACAAAGTGCCACAGAAAGCACGGTCAGAACTGCCTGTGAAGTGCTTGACTTCAGCTGCCACTCGCAATAGTACGAGCCACCCTCTCTCAATTTCCAAATTACTCCTGCTCCCTTCTGGCCCCAGTAACAACTGACGGTCAAGCAGTATCAAAGCCACTAATCTGTACAACAAGAGGCAATATTTGGCATCTACGCAGAGAAAACGCTCTTTTGACAATTAACACGAAAATCTCTTTAACCGCTGTATGTTGTGCTCATTTAATTCTCCTAAGCAAACTGGAATCCAGTCGATGCGAGCACTCACATAGGAGTTATTTGCACGGAAGCCACCCTGCTTAAGAGACAGAACAGGTGTTGGTGTCAACATGGACAATATTGGCATTGTGTTCCCAAGCAACTGTAGTAGACGCATATAAGAGCTTATTGTTGTACGGTCAATGCTAACCTTTATCTCGGTCCCGAGCTATAAATGAAGCGGGAGCGCCATCAAGACTGATGGCCATTAAGTAAGCAAACAGTTATTTGTTTTCTTGTAATAGCTCACAGCTGTTACAGAAGATTTCTTTATAACTCAGCATCCCGGAGCATATATGAAAAACGCTGGTGCGGGTTGATTACCGTGCCTGTTGCCTTCGACTGGAGGCACAGACCACTGCTGGAGTCCTGTGGCAATGACACCGGACTACCATTTTCAAGTTTGCTCGCTGCAATGGCCAGCACAACCACCGCGCAAAAAAGAGAGCCTCCATACGCAGCTGCAGAGTGACTTCACCAGCCAGCACAAATCTGGCCCATGTAAAGCGATTACACTCGACAGGCAGTGGAGAAGCAGGAAGGTACCACGGTACCGCTGCAGAAAGCTGTCCTACCCTCCTCACAGGTGGAGCGTGACAGCAAAGAGCGCAGACGTCTCTGTAGCTCCCTGCCTCCGTACAAGGAAGCCTAGGTGCGTACAAAAGCAAGCCTGTATCTCTTGTCGCTCTGCCTGTATGCATGAGTCATAGCATAAGATGTCTTCCGAGGGACAAAAAGTGGAGGCTTTGATAAGAGCGCTCACACGTAAGGCCCATGGAGGACTTTGAGCACTGGAAAGTGCTAGTACGTACACCCTACCTGTTTGTAGCTATACTGGTATGATAAGAACAGCGTGACGAGTGAGGATCAAAGCAATAAAAAGGGAAGGCTTAAGGACAGGCAAAACTGGAGTCTACACATTGATTTTTCACAATATATGAATCCAAATTACTTTGAAATATACACAGGAAAAAAAAACTTCAAACACCTTTCAATAGTACAAAAAGAGAAAAAAGCCTGCCTCATCGGTGAAAAGTTATTTAGTGTGGCAGTGTCGCCTTCACTCCTACTGTTGATCTTGCCAGACTGGTGATTCCTGTAGAGAAACGGGTCTTTAGAAGTAGATGCACGGCAATAATTTCTTTTAGACCTGTCTATAGTGTTTCTTGTCTAAATATTTGTCAGAGAAATTAAGAAAGCATATGCCTGCCGGGGCTCAGGCTAGGCTGTGGATATTTTTAAGAAGGGATGGCTCAACCTATCAGGCTATGCAATCCGTCTCCTCCGACTGCTGTGATGCTTTCTTACTCCAAACAAAGACTCTGCCCTAGTTTACACGTACAAAAGGCCGACGTGTTTTCTGCCTACAGAGAGGGAGCCGGCTCTCAAACCAAACACCTGCCGGAGAGGAGAGGGGATGCTGAGAGAAGGGTCGGCAGGGCTTGAATTATCCTCACAGCACCAGTGGATCCGTCACTGTCCAGCCGGGGCTTTGTGTCACTCTGTGAAACAGGCTCGGAGCTGGGCCAGCTCCCAAAGGCCCACATCTAAGGGCAGTGCTGCTTTGAAAGGGCTGGGAGGTGCGGAGGAGAGGGGAACTCGCTAAGGAACCAAGCAGCCCTTTGATTTCTTCAGGGTTACAGCCGCGCAGTTATTTTCTAAGGAAAATAACCTGACTCTGTTGATCAAGTAGATGGCACTGTGATATCAAAGCTAATGAGGAAAGACAAGCAAGCGAGCGAGGCACAGATAAAAGGACAGGAAGATGAATCTTCATTATTGTTACGTTTCGATGTAAAATAGGGGGGTGTAGAAATTACCAAAGATGAAATATTTTCGGTGGGATTCTTTGAGAACCTTATATCTGGCAATTCACAAATCAAGAGGGGAATGGTGCTTAAAAAAGACTGTCACAAGCAATAGGTGAGATTTTCCTTCTAGGTCCCTATTTTGAGTGATTATAGATTTGCAGCTTTGCACTAAAACTTCATGTTTCCAGACAGTGTTTTTATAGCTGAACTGGAGCCTTTTTTTTCTCTCTCTTTTTGTGTATGTGCACACATGTGGAAGAGTGAATGAAAAAATGAACAGGAAAGGAGACTATTTGGTGATTTCTGCTTTTTGATGGGGAAGTAGCTTTGGAGTAATGAAGATGAGAGTCTTAAAAAAAAAATTAAGTTCAAGTTAATACTCACAAACAAATTTTGGTGGGAGTTACGGTAGGCTGAAAGTCCTTGGTTCACGGGGCTTAAAATGAACTCGGTACAGATGCCCAAGAGGGAAGGAATGGGCATATCCTACAAAAAGCTTGACCTAGCCACAGTCTCCTGGCCTCTTGACAGGCAAATCACTTTCTAGGCAGAGGTCCAGAGAAGTTAATCTGGCAAGCGAATCCTAACATGTACTACGGGGATCCTAATAAAAAGCATGGTTAAAACCAAAACGAACAGCTCACAGAAACAATTTATTCCGAAAAAAAGCCAGGGTGTAAACTTGGCATCTTCCTACACAGGGTAGTGACTAAAAATGAATTTTGCATAAATACAGAGGATCAGTCTTTTTAAAGCAACAGGGTTGCTGAAGTGAGTTCACTGCTACAAAAAAGGGTTCACAATCTGAGCCAAGGCACTTAGTTTCTTTGGGATAGCAGCCTCTGTCTTTACTCACATTGAGATGGAAAGTAACATAACCTGATAAGCCTAATTCTAGCTACTGAAATACACAGCTTGTTCCTTTTAGTTAGATCATGTAGTCTTTTGCTGCCATCAGGCATTTGTCAGCACGTAAAATGCAAATACTTGTGTGAGTAGGCTACGCGTAGACATCCTCTCCCAAATCCCGACGAGTTTACTGACTCCAACCATCATCCTGACCGTCACCCCCCTCCTGCTGCAAGAACGCCACTGCAAACATCTGCAGACGGAGCGGTTCATGCTCTTTAATTTGCTTCGGCTGAAAAGCGGCCCGACTAATTTAGTCCCTACACCACCTCAGCTAGCCTTGCCTGGCGTGACCTGAACCAGGCAGCACCAACGGGAGCTGATCCATCGGCACGTTGGTGAAACAGTGACGGCTGAACGAGTGACCTGTTCCACCCAGGTGGCTGGACGGGGAGGACGGCTGTGCGTGGCTGCTGGCCTCCTTCACACAGGCAGCAGCAAAATAGAAGGCTGGCAGGGACTGATTCCTTCAGATTAACGGTCTTATAAGCCACGGAGATAGAAAGTTACAGTACAGCAAAATTTAATGATAATGATGTAATCACCAGTCAAGAGCAAACACACTGAAATAGCACATAGTGGTACTAATGAAATTCTTCAAAGCCTTATTAGCTGAAAAGATGAGAATGATTTTCGTTCAGGAGGAACCAAAACTGTTGGGTTGTTTTTAAATTATAATATAGATAATGTTTTCTGCAATTTGCGCAGCATTTTCATGGGCAAAACATTCATTTTTTATGTGAGTGTGTGTGTATATAAATATATATATAAAATAAATGTAAATGTACACTGCAGAGTACAAACTTTTAAAGTAAGGATGTCCTTCAGGCTTAGGTGATTATACCGCTGCTGAGTTTTTCCTATACTCCAGTGGCATTCTGCTGGAATGAGATTCACCCCTGTGCAGAGGGCAAGCATAAAACCCAAGTACCATGTAAGTCCTACTTTGGTCTTAAGGACCTGGTTCTAATTCCATTGAAATAAATAGCGGTATTTTCATTGTCTTTCAGTGGGAGCTGTTTCAAGGTCAATAAATGGGATCAGACCTGTACATGCCTTTTGCTGGCCCAGTTGGAATGATACTTGAAGGAGCTGGATGTAAAATGCTTGGGAATAAAAGGAGGTGAAGTAATACCTTGGTAGTAAAAGTCCTGGTAATTCTGAAGAATTTGCCTAATGTACATACTGGAATCAAAACATCCATTTGTTTCAAAGATTCAAGATTGCTGGGTAAATTTATTCTAACCAGGAAGCTGGTCTTACCCAAACCTGACTTGAGGAGTCCTGTACTTCTGCCATATTCTGTGTAATATAATGCATAACACTGAGAAATACAGTCAAATCTATTTAGAGCTTTTTATTATTATTATTATTATTATTATTATTATTATTATTATTATTATTATTATTATTATTATTTCTGCAGTACTAGGAGAATTTTGGATACTTGAGAGTACTAAAACATCATGTTCTCTGCTCTGGCAGCATTAACAGGGTTTCTGTGTGTTTTTCTGCTGCATCGTATACCCCTGCTTGGTAACACGATGGCATCTCTTTATGCATCTAAAAAGTGCCTGCACAGAAACTCGTTTATATTTCATAAATTCCAAGCGTTTCACAGCTGATTTCCCATTACAGATGAGAATGCTTTAGACAAGACCACATTCACGACACAAAGCAATGGAGAACCCTACGCTCAGACTTTGTGCATCTTACAGGGACTCCTGGCCACAAGCAATGTATTTCACTTCCCAGCTTGTACAGGGAAATAAATATATATTGGACTCCTTCTGGAATAACCTTACACCCAACTGCCAGCTTTGCAAGTGTAAAAATACTGTGTGTGTGCTCAGTAAGTGATTTTCAAAGGCTCTGACCTCCCATAAATGAAATCCAGATTCCTCAGAACCAAGCAGAGGTGGAAGGCTAGGCCTGTGGCACATGTTTGTTTTTACCCTTGTCTGTTTCAGCAGCAGGCCAACTCAGAGAAAGCGCAGAATAGATTTCTTTATAATAGAAAAAAACTCACTTTTTTTTTTATTATTATTACTAGTCCACATGAAATACAGATGGTTTGCCCCCTTGACAAGCTTAAAAAATATGAAGAACTTCAGAGACCGTACATGAAGAATTTCACCCCCACATGTGCAGTTGAGGTCGTCCCTGAAAACCTTGTGTTTGGTGAACACAGTGAAGAAAGACATCAACTCCTCTGGTGAAATGCCAACTCCTATTTTGCAGCTTCTGCAGAGGTGGGTAATGGGTGTGCAAAATAGCCTGCCTGTTCTCCTGGCGATGTCTGTTGTAACAAGCAGTGGCACACATCAGAGAAGACTGTAGTTTATTTTTCTTTCCCCAGAGCCCTCATTGTCGTGGAAAATCCACACACTAGAATCCAGCTCCCTCCGAGATCCAGAGCAGCAACTAACACATTTCAGAGGAGTACATGGAAGAACAGTGACTGAGGCCATCATGAAGATCTCCTGCTCTGGTGTAAAACAATGCTGGGTCCTTACTGCAGACACCGAACAGATGATCCTGATGCTTTTGAAGCCCTATCTACCAAACAGAAGAGGGGACAAATAAAGGTAAGAAGTTGTTACATGCTATTTAAATATGATGGAAGATCTTGACTTTGCCTTTCTGCTGCATATAAATAATTCCAAATAACATTTAAAACACTGTATAAAATAATCAGGGTAACATGGAGTTACCCTGCAGAAATCTTTCAGGGTAATTCAAATCAGAGTTAAAATTCAAAGCTAGTATTGACCCCCACCTTTAGAGGTGAACATGCAAGATGATTGGCTTGGCATATAAGAGTAATGACAGCAACAAGAGTTGTCCTGCCTCAGTTTCTCCACCAATAAAATGCAAATAGTGGCATCTGCCCCTTTTCAGGAATTTTTAAAAGATTCACGAGTAAGAAGCACTACTCCAAGAACTACCACCCGTATCGACAAATGAAATCCATTTGAAATCCTCCTCAAGGATCAATGAAAAGAGAATTCAAAGGAATCAGATCATATGTAGGGGTAATAAGCTTTAAAAACAGCTCAACCTGAATACAGATCTAATTGAAGTATCAGGAGGGTTCAATATAAAAACACATCTACCATTGGGAACCTGTGCAAACAGCCAGCCTGTAAGCGGTGCAGACACAGACTTGTTTGGGTGACATAAAACCGTGCATGCCAAGAAGAAATGCACGCTTCCCTCCCAAGGGAGCAGCAGGGTAGGGTCACCACACCAACGTGGGCCTCAGGTAAGGAAACCAACCTGCCACCATCACCCCTAATTTTGCCTCCACACTTTTTGGCAGCGCTGGTGGCCTAAAAGCACCTCAGCGTGGGTACAGCTGGGGTACCGGCTGCCCTGGCTCACCTGGCTCCCACTGGGGGACACCTGCCACTTCAAGTGGGGTGGTTTTGCGGGGGGTTTCTTTGATAATTTCCAACTTGGTGGAGCTCTCCCCTGAGGCTGGGCACCCTACAGCCTCCTTCTTCCTCCGAGGTGCTGAGCCTGGCCTCAGCATGGGGGAGCAGCCATCTCCGGGGGCCCCGCTGGGCAAACGGGGCAGCGCCTGGACCCGGCCGCAGCCACCCCCTCAGGAAAAAACCTTCGCTGCACACCCGCCTTTGGAGGGCCGATGCCGCCATTTCGGGCCTCTCGGGGCTCACGGCCGTGCCATCCCTCAGGTGGCAGCCGCGGCCGGGAGCGTAGGCGGCTGCTCTCCCGCCTCGCCGGTGAAGCAGGAGGGGACAAGGAGCAGCCCCCGGCGGCCAGCAGCGCCCTTCGCCGCCGTGCGACGTTTCCCGGCGTGGTGCAGGCGGGGCAGGACGCCGGCGCCGAGCCGAGCCGAGCCGAGCCGAGCGGCGCAGGCCCGGCGGCCGCAGGAAGGGGAGGGAAG